>NQLW01000045.1:828920-883407 GCA_002312845.1 Kalanchoe fedtschenkoi | reverse complement strand
GCTAAATTAGCTAGATCCTTTTCCAAACTGAAAATTCTTGTTTCATTGTTTCCAGACAATTGGATTTGCAAAATTGTCCAAGCAGCTGCAGCATCAGTAGCATGGAGAATTGATCCTACTATTTCTTTCGAAACTGAACTTATCAACCAGGACATCACAATATCATTGCATCTGTGCCATTTAAGATGACGATTCACATCATTAGGCTTTGGATACTCACCTCTTATGAATCCAAGCTTTGATCTGGCCGACAAGGCAATTTCCATAGACCTTCTCCATTTAACGTAGTTTTCCGATCCAACGAGCACTTCACTGACAATGCTGTGGCCTGTGATTTCAGCCGAATTCACGAAATACGAATCATCCGTCTCAACTCCTACTGTAGCTGCTGCAATCGAATTGTCGATCGCCATCAAATTGCTCGCCAAGAATTGCAAGAAACGATTCAGAATTGCAGCACGAACGTATTCCAGGCTTCGAGTTGCTATGATACCATGTGAATTCCAGTCGCCTTCACGCCGGAGTCTCACCGGAGAAGCGAAGAAGACGACGGAACTGAAGAAGAATTTGTTGTAACAAATTGTAACCGCAACTTTATTGAATTACAGTTCTGCTATTTATACAAAAAGCCCGCCTTACAATTGACATCCCTAACTTTAACATTTAACACATGTAACCCTCTAAATAATTACAATCGAGTCCCTGTATATTCCATTAATCACAGAAAGGCATGATCACCCTGCTAGCCTTTGGCATGGGTGCTTGGAAAATCTTGAAAGCTAGATGTAAGAAGCGCTTCGAGCCCAATGAGCCCTTCACACCTGCTCTCGTCCTTAAGCCCGCATGGATCGATTTGATCAGAACGAGACAGAGCGCTTCATCCCGCCAGAGCCCACCCAAGCCTCCAAACCTTGAGGTCATTTTAGCTTTTAGCATTCCCCCAGTCTCCCCTAGACCAAAGAGCTCACTTTGTTCTCGTTAGCGTGCAGATACCTCTGGCGTCACCGTCAACCTAGCCTGCTTTTCGACGCCGCCGTCGCCATCTTTAGAACCCCTCTAGGTGGATTCATCCTGGCCAGCCGCTGCCCGTGCGCCCCAATGCTTATCTTCAAGGGATCCCGTTAATCCTGCATGCATGCCTGAGCCTTGCCTCGGAGAATCGCATTAACATCTCTCAATTCCAATTGGACTCTTTAGTTGGATCACCGGACGCCCATCCATCTCGGGCTGTCGTCATTCCGAGAAATTACAACTCCTTATTCGGAGCTTCGTCAATCTCTCACATGATGACTCTTTTAGCCTTCATATGGAGATCCTCCAGCGAATTGAACCCCGATATCCTTCTGATCATCTCTAAAGAGAGATTGCCATATACGGCGCCCTCGTAGCTTTTTGCCCCTCTGTTTTAGTGCGGGAAGCGCGCTGTTTGTTTTTCTGGTGTCCCATCTCGCGCCCCTTTTCGTTAATAAATTTGGTTTTGTTGAAAAAAAACTAGAAGAAGTAAAAGATCGGACCATGCACTTTCACATGGGTTTGAAGAATGATTTTCTAAATATGATAAGTATAATTCTTCTTATGCAGTCAACTCCCAAGATTGAAGCTCCATATTCAATGGTAATCTAGGAAGAAAATCAAAGGTGTAAAACAGTTCAAAAAGTTTTACAGAAGCAGCATCATTTATGAGTATAGCTACATGCCATAGTTTTGCTTCTAATAAAAGAATGAATATGAGTGATGCTGAGCCAACTAGATCCACAGTAGAATATTCTTACGCCAAGAAGATTGGACATTCCAAAGTATAGTGCTGCAACCTTAATGGATATCAAGAGAATCACAGGTTATAAAGGCCCTTAACACGTCAATAGATAGCTAACAGGAAGAGATTTGCCTCTTATTCTCAAGCTCACGGTGCAATACAATATACTCGAATTGATCAAGGTTCAATCTTGTCTCATGCAATCCCTGCAGAGAATGCATCTCTGAGCTTTACTGCTTCTCACCTTCAAGAGCTTCTCCGTCTTATGAACATAAAATCCAATAGTAACTCAGTTGCACCAACAACTAACGCAGCCATGTCATGTAATTTTAAGTGTTTCTCTGTGATTATTAATATTGATACATAGATTTTTTGATAGTGGAGCTTCCAACCATATTACACACGAGTTTTATCTTCTTTAAAATTCTTAGGCCATACAGTCATCCATTCATTTACCTAATAGTAAAATTACAACATCATACACTCATGATCAGGCCCGGCCCTATGTGAGGACCATATGGGCGGTGGCCCAGGGCCACGAGCAGGTAGGGGCCCATGTTGTGTGTGTTCATTTGTTTCCCTATGCAAATATTCATCCTACTTATTCTATTGTTTCTTTCAATAGCACGGTACTTATGATAATCCATGTTAAGAGCATGGATTATGTGTACACAGGTTTATTACGAGCACGGTAACAATAGCACAGTACTTATGATAACAATAGCACGGTAACAAACTTCCCTTTCCAAGAGCATGGATTATGTCCTTCCCGCAGTTTCTTTCATCCTACAAGTGTTCATTTCATCACAGGCAAATATTGGTTGTTAAGAGTTTTTGTTGTGCTTTCTTTGCTTTAGTTATAGTTCCAATGAAGGAGCAGCAGTTGCCACCACCAACGAGCCAGCAAACTCAGCGTACACCGTCATAGGACAGAGCATTAGCAGGCGGAGCGGCGAACGACGAAGGGGCCCATTTATTTCATTTCGCCCGGGGCCCTTGAAATGTCAGGACCGGCCCTGCTCATGATGAGTCACTCTTACTCCATTCTTACACCTTAAAAATGTCATCTCTGTTCCTAGTTTTCAGTATAACCTTTTTTTAGTTTCTCATCTTCTCAAAGACTTGTAAAATATCCTAACTGATTCTTTTTATCTTTGCATCTTATAGGACCTTATCATGAGGAAGAACCATGTGATTTGTAGACTGCACAAATGAATATACAAGTCTAATATCATCCATTTCTTTTTAGCCAGTTTCAGTCACTTGCTCAACTCAAGACACTTTTTCTTTGTGGCATTTAAGATTGGGACATGATTCAGCATCTACTACGACTCACATTTTACCTTTACAAATTTCATTCTCATCTTCTATTCCACGCTGTCAGGTCTATCCTCTGGCTAAGCAAACGAACTAACATTTCATACAAGTGTAACAAGTTCTTCCTTCATTTTTCAACTTGTAAATTGTAACCTTTAAGGCCCTTATAAACACAAAACATACAATAGGTTTTTTGGCTTTTTAACCATTGTTGGTGATTATAGTAGACCTTGAGTATATTTACTAGCATGCAAGTATTAAACATCCACAATTCTTACTCGTTTCTTAGCCTATGTAAAGAGTCAATTTCATACTTCCATCAAAACATTGAGAACGAACAATGGCTCAGAGTTTGTAAACACTATCTTATTTACGACACTTCTTGAAAGGGGATTCTTTATCAAACATCATGTGTATAATCTCCATAACAAAAAGGTTTAGTAGAGGAAAAGCTTAAACATAATTGTGGCTTGCTACAGCTCTTCAATTTCAAACCTCAATACTTGTATTTTTTTTTGGGGAGAATGTATGCTTCGTGTTGTATATCCCATTAGCAGACTCCCACACAAAGTTATTCATTACAAAATACCCTTTTCGATCTTATTTCAAGCACACCTATATATTCTCACTTGAAATTCTTTGGATGTCTTTACTATGCTTCAACCCTAAAATCACAAAGAGATAAGTTCTCTCCTAGAACCATTCAATATATCTTTCTTAGTTTTCTGTTTGGTGAGAAAGGTTTTCAGTTTCTTGATTTTCATACTCAAAACTATATTTTACGTTAGAGATGATCTTCCATGAGGATCTCTTTCCTTTTGCTTCTATACTTTCACTTTTGTCCTTATCATCTTGTTCCACTGATTGTCCTCATTGTGTTGAGCTAATGCCTTTTGAGTCACATTCTCCACCTCCTCCACCCCAGTAGTTCCTTCATCACCGTGGTCTCAACAATTTTCAGACCTTTTATCCTCTCCACCATCATCCTCTTCACCCTCACTTCCTATATCAAGAGCAACAAAAGACAACCTCATCCATCTCAGAGGTATCAAGACAATCAAATACCTTCTAATTCACACTACGTCCAAAATAACATTAGGTAAAGCCCCCAAAATATTGCATAAAGTCCGTTTTTTCATTGCCTCTATCTTATGCAACGAAATGGACTGTCACGTTTGATAGACGTCGCCTATTCCCTAAGCCAATAGATTTTTCACTCAAGAAAACGGCCCGCCCGTGACGACATGGCTGGAAGCTAAGGCAATGATTTTTTTTAGGCACCAGAAATTTCTAAGGCAACAGGTTGCAACTGTTGCCTTAAAAATTTTGAGTCAGTTGCCTACTGTATGGATTTTTGTGTTACCTATTCTTTTGGCAGCAAAATTTTGTTGTTATTTCATTTTATTTTAGACAACAGATTTTTGTTGTTGCATTATTTTATATAAGGTCATCCTTATAATACACAAACTTTAGGCAATAGGTCTAATCTGTTGAATATAGAAAAAAATACTAGGTGATCCTGATTATTTTAATTTGCTGCTACATTTATTCAAAATTAATTTTTACAAACTGTGCCAAATATTTAACTTGGATAGTACATCAAAATATTCATGTCTAGGCCATACATTATGTGGCATACACAAGTTCTAAAAAAAATCCTAAAAAAGATTCAAGTTTCTAAGTCTTGAGCTTATAACTAAATTTTCACAAGACAAGTGTTCTTGATGCAATATATTTTGAACTGGATCACTTGAGCCTTTGGTGTTGAGCATTCAAACCATAGATCAGCTTCACTAACTCCTCATCATTTCTTAGAGCCGACAACAAGTGCCTTAGTATAATCCTATTCTTTTTGTTGTGTCCACAGTATTTCCGGCCAACTTTGAAACCTAATTTCAACACCAAAGTATGAGTAAACTTGTTCAATGATAAGCCTGTCAAACCAAATAACTAACTCAATGGAGGTCAAGTAAAAATGGAGTGAACCCTAGATGGACAAAAAATTGCATAAACAAG
This sequence comes from Kalanchoe fedtschenkoi, assembly GCA_002312845.1. Classification (NCBI taxonomy): domain Eukaryota; kingdom Viridiplantae; phylum Streptophyta; class Magnoliopsida; order Saxifragales; family Crassulaceae; genus Kalanchoe; species Kalanchoe fedtschenkoi. The sequence goes on along the minus strand of NQLW01000045.1, from coordinate 878,318 downwards.
CAACGTGTTTTCTTAGTAAAAAAAAGAGCCATATACCAGCAGTGAACTTTAGATTGATAAAACTGCATATTTGGGCGGTAAGCGAAGAGTTTATTTGCTAAGAAAAAAATCAGTATAGTAAGGGCAGCAAACAGAATGAAAAGCTACATATTTGGGCAGCAGTTAGCTAAAACAAAACTCAGTATATGGAACAAGTATAAGCTGCATATTTGGGCAGCAAGCAGTAAAAACAATAGTTACTAAAAATAAACGCAAAATCAGTATACCAAATATATACAAGCACCAAAAAGCTTGGACTTTGATGCCTCAAGCCTTCTTTACAATAAGCAGCAAGCTCAGATGATCAATTCAAAAGAAGTGCACTAGTACAGATTTGATTTTATGTAACATATAAGGTAAGAAGCGTAATCAAAGATTTATACTTTTTAATCACGCTTATTCCACAAATAAACGTGATTAAAACTTAACTATCTTTAATCACGCTTCGAAGTTAAGAGGCGTGATCAAAGTTTGACATGTTTTAATCACATTTTTTGCTCAACAAGCGTGATTACAAACAGGATATTTTTAATCATGCCTGGTATGTTCAAACCGTGATTAAAAATGTTACATCTTTAATCACGCCTCCTAAGGTCGAAGCGTGATTAAAGATGTAACATCTTTAATCACGCCTCCTAAGTTCGAAGCGTGATTAAAGATGTAACATCTTTAATCACGCTTTGTACTTGATCTTTAATCACGGCGATATTAATCACGTTTTAGAAACGTGATTAAAAAGGGAACCAAGCGTGATTAAAGAGTTGTATTTGTACTAGTGGTTGCAAGGAGTGAAGAAAATAGTTCTAAAATGATTGAGGAGTAACAACTATTTAAGTATCTCAAGCACACCTCTTGTTTGTCCAAAGTTGAGTCTTGATTCATCTTGATCAATCCAAATCAGTACGATGAGGCTATCCTGAACGTGCCACAAATGAAAGTTATTACAAATATATAATACAGAAAGATCTTAATCTAGATATCTGTTGGCAATAGTCACTCGAAAGCTTCCGAATGTTTCTTGACATCACCTTATTTATACATAATACGATTTCACAGATGCCGAACAAATATAATACAATTAAAACAATGATTTATATATGAAAAACACAGGCATCAACAACGATTAGAAATTCAAGAACTTCGACAAACTTACAAACCCACTAAACATTTCAACAGCCTTCTCAGCCTCTTCAATTGTGCTCATCATCACGAAGCCGAAACCTCTACTCTGACACTACTACAGGTTATGGCTTTTTATCACGCTTATTTAAAGACATTTATCACACTTGGAAAGTATGGTGAATGCGAGCGTCCTAAATACTTTTAGTACCAAGCGTGGTGATAGGTGCACCACCTATTACCACGCTTCAAAGTTACAAGCGTGGTAATAAATTTGATCTTTTACCACACTTTAAAATTAAAGATGGGATAAAATGTTTGACTTTTTACCATGCTTAAAAAATGTAAGCGCGGTAAATGATTAATAGGAGGGTGATTTAGGCGTGGAATCTAGAGAGATCTTTTAGAAACAGGTGATGTAAAGTCCACATATTACTATTGTACCCCGTGTTTTGAACTGATTTCTATAACCTGTAATTTTTAATCAATTTATTTTCTTTACATTTACCAATCAATAAATTGTATTAGTTAATAAAAAAACTTTTATTCCTGTCCAAAAGAAATATAAAAAATGAGCTGCATAACAAACTAATATTCGGCAGAGTTTTTCATTGAGTTTTTTTTTTTGCTCTGGATGAAAAAAGTTGGACTGCTAGTATTCAACATTATGAGATAACTATGCGAAAACAATACAACCTCATTCCCTGGGTTAAAAATCATCACATGAATGTGTAGCACACATATCTGTCTGGTGGCTAAACTATGGAAGTCAGGCTTGGGCCGGCCAGGATTCAACTATTTCATAAAATGCTCACAAGGATGGAATTGAAATCGGTGCAAACAGTTGAAGTCATGAAAATTTGTATCACAAAGATGCAGTTGAACATCTGACCTGCATCACTCGGCTTCGTCCACAACACTCTCCGCTCTTCACATAGCACCTGATCAAATCATCAACAAACAACATCATAAACTCACCAGTCATTCACATCTAAAAGTAAACATTAGAACAATATCAACTGCATCCAACATACCATGAAACTGATGAAGATCTAAAGCAAACAATGAAGAGAGGTAGGCATATACGTCTTGAAACTTTTGTTTCACTATTATGCTGTATAGTCATACAAATTTGTTTTTTTTAATCGCTTGCTTCTTTTCATTCACATCATCTTTGGAAGGCATCCTGCCACCGGTACGCTCCAACTCCTTCAGCCACTGCTGGTTTTCTCTTCAGTCACTGTCACGCAGTCTAACATCGCCTTTGCGTCACGCATGTAGCACTTTGTCGGCGGTGAACCAACCAAGCCCTACGTAATTTGACCATCATGTCCATCCAGATCCGACACCGATCCACGCACCAACTGGATGACCCGAAAGCTAAGATAGGCCAGCTTTCAGCAAGCCACAACAGTGCTGGATTCCAACAACCACTAGAGACGCTTCAATCTTCAATGACATATTTGAAACAAGATGAGAAGGAGAGATCGGATTGAGTAGTTATTTTTATTCATTGACACTAAAGTAGTATTAATATAAGAGAACATGTTTTTTACCCCGCTTTAAATTCAAAAGTGTGGTAATCAGACATCCTCGTGCAATACTTTCGGTATTAAACCGCCCCTTAGAAAATCATACCTACATTAAAACATGTGATCTAATTAATAATATAGAACCAACATACTCAAAGTAGACAAGAATATTAATTAAAAGACTCACATAACTCGATGGGGACGCAAGCGAATACAAGCCCCTAAACATGTACAGATAGTTGATAATATCACTTGATTTGTTACGCCGCCTGAAGGGGGTGATGATTCCATAAGATCAACTAGCTGCCTCAGATGCTTCTTGTATAATATGTCAACAAAAGCGTCACCCTACACAATAGGAATAGATGCGTACCCGTTCAATATTGACAAATATTAGAATACATGAATGAAAACATAGAATGTTCAAAAAAAAAAAAGGAATGCCCTTCATGTGTTTCAATATAAAGTTAATTCGTATCATATATATATAAGTAAATTCTTATTTAGCGTGTCAAGCTAAATTATAAGTATCTAAAACATCAAGTGCACTGCACCAAATTGAAGATTGTATCCTGTTATAAAAAGCTTTAACTGAAAATACAAAACAAGTACAAGCCACATTTTTCAGTTCTAGTCCACATGAAGAAGAGAAAAAAGAAGAAGATTGCATCTAAATGTACGGAGAAAGATTATCAGATAATTGCATGAATTTTTGAAGCAAGTATTTAGGTATACACCTGAGTGGTTGGGAACATCAGAAAATCCTCTATAATTTGTTCAAATTCAATATTCACATCCTCACCAAAGTCCGTTATCATGTTCTTTACCTGAAACCAGAAACCAAAATTTTCATATTCATGTGGTCACAAACAAAATGATTTGAGTGGCATGTGACAGTACAATATAGACAAAGGGAAGCTGAAGAGCATAGATTATGGGCATTAACAGGTCGATACGATCCATAAAATGTAACAATCAAAATGTCTACTTTGACATAGAAAAAGCTCTCAACTCTAAACCTCCTATTCTGTACCACCAGCATATCATGCAGCAAATAAATTCATGTCAAGTTATAGTATCCTATAGACCTCACATCATTTGATTAACACATCCGACTCAAAACTACACTTGAAAATTGAAATGCTAGGTGACGTTCCAGAATTAAGATCAACGTAATAGTTCAATGTGCATGCCAACTGTTAACTAAAACAGATAATGGCATGTGATGCTTGGAGGATGTAGTCTATTCTGTTCCTTAATAACCTGGTTAACGGCTCTAACTATTATTCTTTTCTTTTTTTAACTATTTGCTCAGCCCTCGCACTTGGAAAGGACATGCCCCCTTCAGTTTTGGAAAGAATTTGCTCTACATTACAATTTACTAGGCAAACTGATATCTGTTCCCAACAGTTGGAAAAACAAGCGAAAATAAATTCGAAACGTACAAGATGTCCAAGAAGTTGGGTGTCCCTCCTGTCCAATGATATAATCGCAAACAGGATTTAGATCCCGTCGCACGAATTGTTTAAGGATATCTGCCCTGAAACCATTAAATCACCTTGCTGGAAACAATCTAAATGTAAGCTCACATAAAACAAATAAGCTAACAGTACTCAGTACCCTTTAAGAGCAACCTCCTTGTCTTCACTCTGCAAAGCAGTAGTGACAACATCAAAAATGCCCTCATTGATGAGATCCCTGACACAAAATGAGAACAAAAAAGTATAGTTCATAACAAAAATTTCACCTCAATGCAATGACACATCCCTCATATACTTGGTACCGAGATCAAAACCATCTATGCAGAGTAAGATTCAAACTTATTTGTAGGCTACAAACTTCATACCTAAAAAGACCCTTTTTGTGGTCCACTGGCAAACTTAAGGTGCAGATCTCGCCCAAGAAATTAAGCTGGAGGTAAGTCAGAAACAGAAAACAGATTTTCAGATTAACCTAAGGTCCATGTTCGGGCCAAACATGACAAATGAATCCTGACACAATAGTCACATGATCCAATAACCTCCAAAAACAAGCAAAAATACTTTCATATTAATAAGCAGTTACCATAGCACTGGCTTCAGCAGAAGTTGTGGCCAATTTTATTTTTGCTAATAGCTTCTGAATGAAAGCATTGTCATCTTTTTTCAAAAAAGAGACACCCTATCAAAGAAAAACAACAATTAGAAGTGAAAATATTGTGGTTCTCCAGTTCCGTGTAACAAGTGATGACAGAAACCGTACAATGATATTGATCGAATGACATATTGCACGCCCTGACTTTTTATCCTTTCTGAAAACTTTGCGTGATGATTTCCTACAACAAACAGATTATGTGAGATATAACCAGAAAATTGTTGTGTAACTGATGAGATCAGGTAAGAGTGTGAATCCCCAGAGTGTGAATTCTGTATATCTGCCTCATTTTGGATAACATATCTGAACAGTCAATTGGACTGGCCTGACAGTTCTGTATACATAAAAAATAGTTAAGTGGCAATGAATAGACACTACAAGATTGGGCGAAGAAAGATTCTACGAACAAAAGCGCTCCAGCCTAAACAGAAAATGCCAAATATTGACGAAATGGGTGGAAATAATCAGTGCAGCATGATACCTCTTCAAACACTGGAATCTTGCAAAATATTCCGAGGACGTTGAGAACTCTGAAACTCAGAAACGTCTTCGTTTTCATGAGGAAGAAACAAAGAAGCCATCACTCCGTGAGTACTATGACTAGGAGACACATTACTATAGATTACGAGTCACCATTGCAATATAAAAACAATACACCTCATCGGTCATATATCACACTATCCTGCACAAACTTAAAATATTATTCTTCAAAGTGGCTGAACTTTTAAATGCAACAAAATGATTAATAAGAACAGCACCCACGACAGAGAAAACAAAACGAACACTTGAAAACCAGATAATAAACTTACATTCCAAACATCTATTATATCGTCCATCAGCAAATCATCACTGAGTATCTTCTCAAGAATCAGAGAACTGTTGAACGAGACTGCAAAAGAGCAACACATAATGTTCAGTAAAAGCATGACCCTTGTGTCGAAAACATAAATCCGTATTTGATTTAGCAGCGAAACTTATGGTCGGAACTTGCACAGGGTTCCAAGTCTGACATAGTGCCGATGGGCTCTTAACTGTAAATGCTCAGGAATTATTATTTTCTCACTAATTCACTATTACGAGACCATGATTTCTGTTTGTTATGTGAAGACAGTTTGATCATTCAACTGATGACCTTGGTGACAGGCAATATCAACTATTAAGGCCCATACAAGCTGAGAGTCAAGACACTAACTTGTTGCTTTGAGGATTCGGTAAATCCTGGCTAGCGCATCATTGCTGCGCAATCCTTCCGCGGTTTTGAAGTCATCCATCAGTTTCGTGAAGAAGTGTTGCTGGGGAAAGATGACAAACATGATTCACAAATGAGAATAGAAAGTCACCAAACAAGTGAATCAAGCATCATCAAAGTGGTGCACTGTGATTCCTCTCATTTTTAGAGTTAAGCAACAATATTTACGGTTATCGCGTTGACTCAAATTATTAGTCACATAAAAGCATTTTTGCTGAGTGATCGGGGCTCAAGCTCAAATCCATCAGAGTATACATCATCAGATCACACATGGCATAAGACTAAACCATCTCACGAACAAATTACATCCTTCTGCAATGATCATCGGGCATCTTGTTCATGTCATAACTCAAATGATTCGACCAGTTACAGTTCTTCAACATGGGAAATACTACAAAATAGGCACACAATTTATGCTCCAAAACTCAATATAACACTCAGAACATGGCAGCTCATTTCTACCAAGATAATATTATAGTACAGGGTTACAGAACCTTCAGTGAACAATAATATTGAAAGACAATGGTAACTGGGAAATGAACCAATGTCTTTTAGGTCAGTCTTACATCTTTGAGAACGTGTTCAATCAGCCGCATCTGATCTTCATTATCACTTTCTGTAATTACCTAAATAAATTACTTTGTAAATAACACTGCTGGGTGGTATAACTATTTGAAATGTTTACGAGCAACTAAAGAGTGATAAGATGTAAAAGTTGTCATGGAAATGCAGAAACCGAATAAGGAATCATCGGCGTGTGACGATTATGCATACTCACACAAATGATAACAAAACAATTGCAAAAGGGGGTGCAGAAAATAACAATTAATATAATTCAGTCTTCTCAATTAGACTAACACATCTGAATCTCACCACAGTAGTCGACATCGAATGAACAAAATTTAAAACTCGTACTAGGGGACAAAACTGTAAACACCTTTGATGTTGAAGGGGCAGCTGGCAACAGTTTTAGCTCAGTTCGGTCGTTAGATGTTTCATCTGTAAAATAGTCAAAACAGAGAAACACTTGAAAAAGGAACCACATACAAGAGCACATAACATAAATGAAAAAAGGAAGTAGAAGGGGTGCAAGTGCCATCAATTTTAGCAAGTAAACAGTAAGAATGCAATGTTGTAGACTGATTCGTATTTCTACTTCACTACTCCCCTATTTGAAAGACTAAGCCAACACAAAATGCAGTCTGAAGCACGCAGATAGGTAACCAGACTGACAGCTCCTACCACCCTAAAATGCGTCTATGATGACCAGACCTACAGTTAAGAATGGTGAAGGGAGTGACCCAATTTTAGCTTCTAAGGCCAGTAACTTATATCTTCTTTTAGTAACGGGTCGTATGGAAAAAAAGAGTTGGATGCAAGAAGACTTGCCATTTGGAGTGCCTGACAGGAGATTCCTTTTGGCAGTTACAATTTGGTCCCTGTAAGATTGAATAAGTTTATTAGTATTATGAGTGTAAGAAAAAACCGTCAAACCAATAAATTGAATCGAATTGAATCGAACCGATCAGTTCGGTTCGATTATATTATTTAATCAGTCGGTTTCGATTTGTAATTTTTAAAAACCGATCGGTTCAGTTCAGTTTAAAATTTTTAAATTTTAACTGAACCAAACCGATTCACAAAAACCCTAGATCTCCTTCTTTTATCTTCCTGCGTGCGCCGCGCCGTAGCCGACTAAGGACTAACCTATGACCTATCTACCTCCTCGGCTCCTCTAGTCCTTTTCCCCAATTCCTGCGTGCGCAAGAGCAATGCTTCCCACCCGTCTATAACCTTCCTGCGTGCACAAGAGCATTGCTCGTCAGCTTCTTTGCCAATCCAACTCTTCTGCCCACCTCTGCCTTCAACGGCCCCTCATCCACTTCCTCGAACCCATCCGTGCACGTATCCTGGTTCGTCAGCGCCGCGCTCATCCAAGTCTGCACTTTACACGCCCAAAACCTCACAGACTCTCCACCACTCGTCCTCCCAGCCGTCTCAATCTCCTTCATCTGCTTCAGCGATCCTCGCATCTGCTCCATGGCGTCCCCAAAGCTGGAAACACAGTCTCTGCGCGCAGAGACTGCCTGGGAGTCGTCCGAGCCTGACTCAGCTTCGCGAGACACATACGCAGCTACGTGTTTGGCCCTTGACAGGCTGACGAATCTAGAACATCAATGGCGATGGGGAACTTGTTCACCAGCTTAGCTGCAACGGAAATAAATTTCATTCTTGTGTTTTCCATCCCTCATATGCTTCTCTGCGGGTAGTCGGTTGCTACTAGGTGAGTTTCTAGTTTTTTCTTTTTATTACGCTACTCTAGTTAGGTTTCATTCCATAAATATCTGAAACCGTGTTTATGGTTTCTCTTAAATTTTTTGCCATCTTATAATTGTCATCAAATGGATTTGCAGTCATTGGAGCTTTGGAACATGACCGAGAACAAGACCATGACTTTATCAGCCCACGACGGCCTCATTGCTTCGTTGGCCATGTCAACTGCAACAGGCCATGTCCGACTTTAACCTCAGTTTAGTTTCAAACTAAGACCTTAGCTTCAACTTGTAGTGTTGTACTCTGAATACTAAAGCCTCCGTCGAGCGCATGAGACCGTCTCATCTGAAACATGTTAGTTACATGCTTGTCTTTTATCATCAGTGGAGGGTTTTCATCTAAGTAAGAAATTGTGTGGTGAGGAGAAAATTGAGGCCTGTCTTTTCCACACCCACCAACAAAAATTGGCCTTGGAGAAATATAAATGAGTTCTAGTTGCTTGTTGCGAAGATCATTAATACAAGTTGAAGATCTGCATTCGAGTTGATACCCAGTGGTTGAAAACTTTAGGGTGGTTGTATTTGTATGTTAAACATTTTATTAGGTTGTTATACAGGTTTTTTAAGTTAGTTTTTTAAATTATTTTTAACTGGACCGAACCGAAATCGAACTGAACCGATCAGTTTGATTCAGTTCGGTTTTTTAAATTGCATGATTCGATTCGGTTTAAAAAAAATTGAAACCGATGAATGTTGGTTCGGTTCGGTTTTTACATAAAACCGAATCGAATCGAACCGTTACATCCCTAATTAGTATGCAGCAAGTTGCAAATTCGGAGGCTTGTTCACAGTTTGAGTGCAATTTTTGACAAAAAGGCTTGTACACTTACCAAATGAGTGTGCAGCCTGCAGAATCTTGGAAGCTCAGAGCTAATTCGTAACCATCATTTGGGTCTCTCCAAGATATGATTGTATCTAGAGACGAATAAATAACAAAGTAAGCATTCCACTTCAAGGCAGCAGAGTGAGCCACGCACAAACACAAATATGTCCGACCACCTTGCTTCCTGTAGATATCTTCTGGGCAGATAGGACGAGAAAGTAATGTTTTGCAATATTTTTTATCGACAACGGCAAGCCGCACCTCATCTGTCCCCTGCGCAGCGATGAGTACCGGCAAGACAGTTTCAACAAAACTGCATATATAGAAAGTCCAGTATTGAACAGCTACCAAAAGCACAACATCAAAATACAAACTGACCTCCAGAGAGTCGACTGTGACATGACCTGTCCCCTGATGATCCCGTTCCCCATCATCTCTAAGATGATACACTGTGACAAGCTGCCCATATTTTTTTTTACAACTTGCAACTCAGAAGGAGTGAAGTGAAAGTGTGAAGAAACAAGGTCAACAAAAACAAGTGCATTATCACATGTGAGAAGCGATTCATAGATTTAAATTCAACAAGGCTGGAGGATTCCCTTTCAATGTGCAACAAGAAATTCAAATTGAAAACAGCAGCGCACTGGAAAGCCCTAATCTCAAATCGAAGTTGGCAGCACAAATTAACGAATAATTCAACAAGTACAACTCGATCCAAACCTAGAATCAACAAGTACTTTTGAATTAGGGTTTCCAAAACCCCGAGCCGAGCGATACAACCAAAGAAATGAAAGATCCACCGCACAAGAAGCGCTTCACTTACCTTCTTCGAAGCAACAAAGCCGCCTTCCGGATCGCTTCGAATTAGATTACTCTCTCTCTCGCGCGCTTCGTATCAGCTTTCTCTCTCTCTCACGCTTCGTATCAGCTTTCTCTCTTTTGCGTGGGTCTGTTTGTGCTCTGCTTCTTCCGTTTGCTTCTGAAAATTAATTATTTTAACAAAATATATATTGCGATTGAGAGGGAAACACATATTTGCTCGTGCCACGTCATCACTCAGATGTTTCCCGCCCAAAGCCCGATGCCATAATTATTTTCGGTTTGAATAATCAATGAGGTTGAGCATAAAATATATCATCAAACTTGTTTAATCTACTTCAGAATCACACTTATCTTCTATTCCCAATAATTAACATGAAATTATCATATACGTTTGTTCTAGTAATTTTTTAGATTCTTTAGGCGTTCTACTTATTACCATTTTGACCTATATACTCTTTTATAAGTAAGAAAAATTCTTCTTAACCACTTGTTTTCGCTCTTTTCAAATAAATGTTTGATGAAAATTGAAGCAAACTTCTTTAGCACATATTCACTTGCTGTTATTATGAAAGACTATTATTTCATGTTGTCATTATGATAGCACGAGACACTTTTAAAATGGTCATAGCCGCCACAAGTGGTGGTGGTTTAATGGTCAGGTGACAGTCTGTCATTTTTGTAGTCTCCAATTCAAATCTCATTTGTGGTTTGGTGCATGAATTTTTATTTATAAAATAATGACCATAGCGCGTAAATATATGGGCTCTTAATTCTTTTATGGATGTTCAAAGTGAGATTGCCTCTTTTATTATGAGCGCAATATATGGTTTTCATTACTATAAAAGACAGATCCCTTTTACGGGACATTCCTGCTTGACTTTGTCTCCCATGTTTCTAGGTCTTGGCTTTTAAGAGAGAAACTTTTACCGCACACCAGATTTTTCAATTTTTTTATTTTTTATTATTAAAAATTTTCTTGGAGTGTTGAGAGCTATTCTCATTGCACCCAAGAGTAATTTTTACAATCCGTAAGATGTAGCGTGTAATGTAATATTGAATGCGTAAATGAATTATTCATGTCTCAAGAAAAAATGTGTTGGGTTCATATCGAGCAATAGCATGAGAATGGATTCAGATAATTTTTTCATTGAAAATTATGTAAATCAAGAAATTTAGTGATTTGATTCTTATTACTGGTGATGTGAAAATTCATACTCCCTCTGTCCTCTTTTACATGTTACTTAACCGAATTTTTTTGTCCACTTTTACTTGTCACTTACCAATTTTTAATGCGTATTTAATATCAACAACTACCTTAAAATGTCAAACATTAATCACTTCATTATCATAATCAATAAAGAATACATTCATCATCAATAGTCATCTACCAATTTTACTTTTTGCACGAACTTTTTCAAAAAAATGTTAACCATCTACCTATTAAATTTGTTCAACCGCTAGCATTAACTTCACCTTAATCTACTCAAATTAACCGTAAACGACATGTATTAGAGGACGGAGGGAGTAATTTGAATGAAGGAAATTTGGATCTTGATCTTGAAATTATATCAAATGATTCAGAGTGATTATGATCCGCCGATTTACTTTGATTTACGTGTAAATTGCAAATCACTTGAGAACTACTTAAGGGAAATAGCAATATTGGCTCGAAAAAAAAATTTTAGATGATATGAACAATAAAGATTTGCTATGTTTAAAGGACGATCATATGCTTATCTCGGTATTGTGATTGATCCTGATTAAAGTGTTGATTGCTATGCTGATGCAAAATTTGAATAACACAACAAAAATTACGTATTTATCTGTCATGAGTTTAGCCTAAAAAATAGATAGAAAATTGTTGAAAAGACGAATTCCACTACAGGAATATGACCAATAAACAATGAAAATTTTACAGTGAATCAAATTTACCTTCCACTTTTTTTGTCAAGCATTTCAAAATCCATAAGAACGTCGCAGCTTTCAATCGCCAGAGATTTGTCAATCATAATACTACAACTTTTCATTTCTTTAACCACTGATGTAACAACAAGACATTTATGTAGATGTCCTATGGACATATGTGAAGCCAATAAACAGAATCTAGTGCGGGGTTTGAGGTTGATAGTTCTTAGAGAGGGGATTTTAGAGTCTTTTATTTTCGTAAATTCTCTGGTCTTGTTCCGTATTTCTTCAAATTTTTATTTTTATATGAGTCTTCCTTAATTCTTCACTCATATCTAGATTTCATTATATGATCTCTTGAATTTTTGACTTCTCATCCATGATTTCCATTGTTTCCATTCTGAACTTTACTTTTTTTTCTTCATTTTGACCTAGATTCATTTTCCAAGTAAGGTTAAGTCTATTCCATCTATCAACAACTTCACTTGCATGGATAAAAATTGTAAATCTAACAAAAGCCAAACCGGTTTGCGGATCTGATTCTTCTTTTCTTAAGAATGAAGTGATCACAAACATCTTTCATAAAATATGTTATACTCATACTGACAATTTTTTTTGAAGTTTTTTATCAGAGTTTATTATTGTTGAAAGTCAATGATGTTTTATTACTTTTGTGCAACTTCAGGTGGGTAATTAAACACTTAATTATTTAATATTATTAAAAATTTATTTTTCTCATCTCTAAACTTCAAATATTATACAAAACGTATTGTCTCTCCAGACTGTTGGATGACATTATTGTCTCAGCTTTACTTCACCTAGCCAGCTACAACCAATTAATAAAGAAACTACTCATCTAATTAATAAAATTCACACGTTACCAATATTAAAGAAAGTAAAATTATTATATATCTCATTATCCCATATCTTCACAAATAAGATAAATTAGTTTCTGAATAATTGTAGATTTCAATCTATTTAATGGTTTGGGTTTAATTAAGGCTGTTTCATATGAGCTTTACATGTGGAAGCTCAAAATCAACTACAATGGCTGTACAAAAGTTTCTTTGTGAAACATGCCGTACAAAGACATGATAACATTTTCAGTCAGCTTTTGATAACTTATCGGCCAATATTTGAATATATACTATTTCAATCGGAGATATCACTTTTGCCCGCATGTTGATCGGAAACTGGACGAAAATCGACCACTAAATTTCGGCCCTTTATTTTTTAGGGCAAGACTTTGCTGGAATGACATTTTTGTAATCGGAGAACTTAATAATCCCTTTGAGCGAGTTAAAACTCCAGCAAGGAGTCTGGCAGAGGTCCAACTAATAGGCCATCTTCTTATTCACTAGTATACTAATGTAAACCAACTCTACTGACTAACAATTTAAGCAGAAAAATGAGAGATATTTTATATAGGATTGAAGAAGAAATTTAGAAACTGGTTAAAGTGAATGAGAAGACGAGAGTAGGGGAAGGGAGAAGAATTAAAAAGGCGAACGAAATATGATTTAATTTAATTTCTTTTATTATGTTGTTTTCCTTCATTCAGAGTTTCTATACAATTCATAAATTGTTATTTCAAATGATATAACTAGATTATCACCTAAATCATAAAATCACTACACTTTAGATACATCTCTATTGACTCTTCGTAGTCCATAATATCACATGGTACTGGCGTAATCTGAATTCAAATTCGATGCCCAATGTTTAGGGATGCATTTAGCCCTCGTTTGGTAGCATGCATTAGGAACGAGTTGGTATATTATTAATAATAAGGTGATGCGTTTAGTACAAAATAGGAATACGTATTAATAATGAGGGAAGAAAAAATTTATCTTTGGAAACTTGTATTAATAATACCTCCTCAATATGTGGTATTATTTATACATGTATTAATAATACACATATAAATAATACGGAGTTCCAAACATGCATTTAATGACAACTTTTGAGCGCTGCAAAAATACTGTTTATCGAAAAACGTCAAGATGGAACTTTTTTTTATGAAACCTTTCTTCTAGTTTTTTTGCACCTAAACCGTTGTCTCAATTTTGCAGTCACCATTTTTTATATTACCATAATTTAAAATCCACTGAAAAAACATGTTTTAATGATGACATGTTAATGAATAAGCTTGAAGACACTAACTTTTCAACCGATGTGAGGCACATATGATTGGAACGATATGTATATATCCAAAAACAATTCTACCATTCTCATTAGCACACATAAAGATGAGACCATAAGATCCTCCTCTCTATTTGAGACATAATACCTTTAATACTCCCTGTAAGAACTCAGTAACATCCTCATCATGTTTCTAAGTGTTTTTTAGATGTATATGGTCTATCATATCAACAACGAATTAAATATTAAGGAATTATCACGTGATAGTTTGATCAGTCAAATACCTTACTGAAAAGTCAGCAAAATTTCACACTTGTCCCAACTATATATGATTGTAAGCATGTTTTTTTTAAGCAGTGGCACATGAACTGAGTACAAAAGATTTTGTGATAGTAGGGGGCTGCACACTTATTCCATTTTGATAGTGAAAGTTTGAAATTGGGAGCTGAGATTGTTAGACAACATCATAATCATCTGTCTGATATTATAGTTTGAAATCGTTTCCAAACAGTTTTACATACACTTTTTATAGTGATTTGATCAAGAGCTAGTTACTAGTTCTATTTAATTTAAATTTCCATATTCTTCAAGTATATTAGAAAACATCAATTTGCTATTTTTGAGAGATAATTTGTTGATATTCATTTCACGTATAAATGGAGGTCTACAAGTGTGCTGAAAAGATGGACATCAAAACACATATGATGAATCATTTGTTTAGTTTAGGAAAAATTGAGGATAGAAAACTGAATGGAAATTAGTTAGATGGAAAATTGAAGAAAATTTGTTTAGTTTAAAGAATATTTTACTAATTTTTATAAATTTTTCACTCAAAACCAAACAAGTTGAAAATAAAATGGATTTTATGAGGAATTCATTTTCCCTCATATTTTACTTTCCTTCTAAGGCTGTGTTTGGTTTAGGAAAAATTTAGTGGAAAGAAAAATTTGATGAAATATACTTTTACTTCATGGATTCCATCTTATTTTCTCTTGTTTGGTTTGAGGAGGAAAGTGATGGAAAAATGTTAAAATATTCTTTGTTTTAAACAAATTTTCTTTCCTTTTTTTCATCTAATTTTCCTAAAAATTTTCCTTTCCATTTTTTTTACAAATTTTCCTTCTCATTTTTCGCCAAATTTTTCTAAACCAAACACAACCTAACTTTCCTCACATCAAATGCAGCCTAGGTGTAATGTAGCGGCAGGTTAGGCTAAACTTACACTAGTGACATTCCCACTTAAAATATTGTTAAACATAGTAACGAAAACTAAAATTTAATATTATATTCTTATTTAATTAAAATTTTAATTTCGCACTCCACATAAAACCTAAATTTAATTTTTATACCACAAATACAGAAAATACATTTCATTATAACTCAATTCAGTCTTCTCTAATTTTCCCTATTTGTTCCCCACGATTGCTAGACGGAGATCCGAAATAACTTTTTTTTAATGGGATTAATGATTTGCCGGGCCAACTTCATCAACCGACTCAACGTCCCATCCACATTCACGCGTGCTCGTCTAAATACGTACAAAATGATTCTCAACGGAGCAACGGCCAACCTACTGAGATAGTCGAACTTGTTGTACGTGTTCGAAGAACTTAGGAATGAACACATTTCCGTCAAATGACCTGAAAAGGGTACCATTGATCACGCTCTCAAGGAACTCTCCAACCAACGCATACTCTTCAAACGCTCGAACAAGCGCCTTCCCGCGAATGAACTCGGGGTAAAACAACCAAAATCCGGTGCTCAACACAAACCATATCGTCAAAAACGACGCCACAAGCCTTGGAACCTTCCATCTCCCCCTCATCCGTCGTGCCACGGCCCTCTCCGCCACCACACACGCCCCATGCAACAGGAAGAAGGCGCTCATCTCTCCGGTGGGGATCAGCCTGTTCAAGTAGAACATTATCAGCTCATGCATGATCCCCGAGACCCCGAACGTGACCATCACGGCAACTGGTTGGGCCTTCTCCCGGCCCATTAGGCCGGCCAGCAGGCTTGTAACGGGCTCGAACACAGTGGATCGTAAAATGCTGGTTACGACGAGGTTCCATCTCCTTCCCCAAAAGTCACTTAACGACGTGGCCAAGTACGGCTCGTTGAACTGCGGCTCGAGCTTCAGTCCAAACCCGGCTCGCGCCGCGGCTCCGACCACGGCTAAGAGGAGCTCGAGCATAAAATAGAGATGTAAGCTGTATAGAAATAGTATAGCCGTCGGGTGGAGCCGAGCCTTGTAGTCATACAGCTTGAAAACCACCGCCAGCAACGCAGCCCTCAGCGCAAACCCCCTCGCCGAGTGAGCGCTTTGGTCGGTTTTGGCCGCTGACGTACCAAGATCAGATTTTGGGGTGATTTTGATGGGGAGAGACGCCACGACGAGGAAGCGTGGGAGGGAGATGGAGGGGTCCGCTGAGAGAGGTCCTTTGTTGAAAGAGAAGAGCATGAGCTTGAAGGTTCCGAGCCAGGCGATGAAAAAGGCTGTGCCGCCACAGAGGTGGAAGGAGGTGAGTCGGAGGGGCAGCAGCAGGAACAGAATCACCATCGGGGAGATGAGTAAAAATCTCATCTTTCCTGCAGGAACCAGCT
The DNA here is from genome assembly GCA_002312845.1 of Kalanchoe fedtschenkoi. NCBI lineage: Eukaryota > Viridiplantae > Streptophyta > Magnoliopsida > Saxifragales > Crassulaceae > Kalanchoe > Kalanchoe fedtschenkoi. Next base: position 861,617 of record NQLW01000045.1, on the reverse strand, counting down.
TTCCGGTGACGAAGCAATAGGTTAGAGATATGCAGACGAGGAGCCATGTTTGGATTAATCTGGTGGTTTCACTGTGGGACTCCATGGCTGAAGCTCCTGCGTCTTGCTTCTTCTCCTGCTAGCTGACTAGAGGTTCGGGTGTGGCTGGATTATATGAATGTGAGAAGGACGAGGTCGTTGAGATGAGCTATATGATTAGTGAAATGTGAGGCTGTGTGTTTCAGAGTGGAGCCTGGGTTGTTGTGGTGCAGCTCAATTCAATAAATGTGTTGAGTTTGATGTTTGAAGCTTGTGTGTAGTGGAGTGGAGTCGATGATGGAGTGAAAATGTGCGTGAAAGATTTGGAATTTTGATTTTTCTTGGGGTGTGTCGGCTGGGCAACATCTTGATTGGAAGAAGCAAATGAGAAAGGAGAAATGTGTAGACTTTTTTTGGCTCGGTTTGATTTGAAAAATATGGAAGATGGAACCAAATTAATAGTCATTCATTTTTTAAAATTCAAAACCATATAATCGAATCATTCACACTTCAAATCGAATCCAATTTATCAGTTCGCTTTGATTTGATTCTGTTCGTTAATTTATCTGTTTTTATTGATAGTCCTAAAATCTGCCACCTAATTTACGATCAACTTATTTGTTTACTACAAAAGCAGACTTTTGGTGGGGTAAAAGTCCACAGAGGAGTCCCGCACATGTCCAACTACTAGACCCTCTTATTATTTCACAGGCATAGTGATGCAAACCAACTATACTGACTAACAAGTCAAACAGAGAAAATGAGAGTTAAAAGTTTAGATAAGATTGAAGAAGAAATCCACACACAAGTTAAAGAGAAGGAGAAGACGAGAATAGAGCAGGGAAGAAAAAAAAAAATTTGTTGAGAATCCATTTTATTTTTCATAATTATAGAAAGTTATATGAAAAATAGGAAAAAAAAATATCAACATTTCATATTTCATACATTGACTTTGATGAAATATATTGAATTTGTTCAAAAAAAGTTATTTGTTTAAGATACATTGAACTTGTTTAATATGTGTAAAATCACATTTTCCATCCAATTTTCTTTCCCTCTTATTTTCCATCTAAATCAAACAATGAATTTTACTAATTTTCCATCAAATTTTCCCTAAACCAAACACAGCCTTAGTGGAAAGAAAAGTTTGAGGAAAAATTGAAAAGAAATGGAATTCTTGAAGGATTCCAACTAATTTTTCCTTGTTTGGTTTCATAAGAAAAATGACAAAAAAAAATTATTAGCAATTCATTTCATTTTGCATAATCATGGAAAGTTTTATGAAAAATATGTAGAAAAATATCAACTTTCTATCACTTTATACATTGAATTTAATGAAATACATTGATTTTTTTTAAAAATTGATTATTTATTTGAGATAGATTGAATTTGGTTGGATTAATTTGTTATAGATAAGAATTACATTTTTCATCAAATTTTCCACCTAATTTTCTTTCCCTTTTATTTTTCAACTAAACCAGACAATGGATTTTACTATTTTTTCATCAAATTTTCCTTTCGTCAAATTTTCTCTAAACCAAACACAGCTTTAGGCTTTGTTTGGTTTAGGGAAAATTATAGGGAAAAGAAAATTTGATGGAAAGTGAAATCCATTATGGATTCCATCTTATTTTCTTTTGTTTGGTTTAGAATGGAAAATTTGAAGGAAAGTTTCAAAATTTCTTTTAATTTACATTAACTTTCCTTCTAACTTTTCACATAATTTTAATTCTCTCATATTTTTCATCTAAATCAAACATTAAATTTTACCAATTTTCTTCGGCATTTTTCTTTCCACCAACTTTTCCCTGAACCAAACACACCCTTACACTTTAGATACATTTCTATTGACCTTCCATAGTCCATACGCATCACGTGATACTTTGTCGGCGTATTTCGAATTTAAATAATCCAAAATGCCCAAAGTTTAGGGATCCACAGGCCACGAGCAACTTGACTATGATTTCTGAGCGCTGCAAAAATATTGTTCAGTGAAGAACGACATCCTCCTGCCCAGGATGGAAACTTTTTTATTTTATGAACCCTTTCTTCTAGTTAAATTCGTGGTTTCTGCATCTAAACCAGTGTTCTAAAAGGCGCTAGGTGGTTCTAGACGCTTGGCTTGGGGCCTAGAGACTAATCGGATAGGCGGGGATTAGGCGGAAGGATTAATCGGATGATTAGGCGGAGTTATATATATTAATAATATATTTAATAATTAATTATAAAATTAGACCTATAAAATTTAATTTTATTTTAAAAATAAAATATATAAAATAATTAGGCGCTAGGCGGCTAGACGGGGCGTTTTTGAACCGCCCAGAGATTAGGCGGCCGCCTTTTAGAACAATATTCTAAACCGTTGTCTCAATTCTGCTATCACCATCTTTTACATCACCATAATTTGAAGTTCACTAAAAAAAAAATATGTTACGATGGTGATATGTTGATTACTAAGCTTGAAGAAACCATATCTTCAATACTCCCTATAAAAATTTGGAATGTCGTCCTTAATGTGATTCAAATGAGTTTTTTTTTTCTGATGATCAGGGGTCGTCCTTTCAACTTAGATAATTAATGAAATTTGAAATTTGAAGTTGAGATTGTTAAACAACACTGTAATCATCAGACCAACACCTTATTGGTATAGTACATTTATTACTTAAAAATATTTATTATAAAATCAGATAAAGTTGATAGTCCAATTCTAACTCGCTAGGAAAGTCAGTAGTAACTCATTTGCAACAATGAAGAAAAGGCAAGTGCATTTCGGGAAGAAACTAGGGACAGCGTTTCCAAACAGTTTTACGTAAACATTTTTGATACTAATTTGATCAAGAGCCAGTTATCTTTGACTAGTTGTTCTATTTAATTTAAATTTCGATATTATTCTTCAATTACATTAGAAAACTTTAAAATAATATTTTTGTGAGATAATTTTTCAATATTAATTTCACGTATAAATGGAGGATTACTAGTGTGCTGAAAAGATGTACATCAATACACAGATGATAAAGAGAAGCACATATATAGAATAAGTTTGAGAAATTTTGAGTTAATATAGATAGTATTTGGGTATGCTTGTAAGTGTATTGTAGCGGGAGGTTATGCTAAACGTAAAATATTTTAAGACGAAATAACAACAACAACAAAAACTATTACATTCCTAATTTAATTTAAAATTTATTTATTTTTATTTCAAATCCAACTCAATTTTTTTTGTTTTAGCACAAATACAATAAAGGACATTTTAATATAACTCAATTCAGTCTTCATGTAACCCTCTAGCCTTGTTCGCCACCTTCAATAGACGGAGATCAAAACTAATTATTTGCCGGGCCAACTCCGATCTTCTCGTTGACTGAATCAACTATCCACCCACATTCACTTAGCAACGGCCAGCCTACTGCGACAGTCGTGCTCGTGCGTGTCGGAAGAACTTATGGATGGACATATTTGCATCAAATGACCTGAAAAGTGTACTGTTGGTCACGCTTTCAAGGAAATCTCCGACCGCCGCATACTCTTCTATCCCTCGAATATCCACCTTCCCGCGAATGAACTCGGGGAAAAACAACCAAAATGCGGTGCTCAAAACAAACCATATCGTCAAAAACGACGTCACAAGCCTTGGAACCTTCCATCTCCCCCGCATCCGCCGCACCGCGGCCCTCTCCGCCACCACACACGCCCCATGCAACAGGAAGAAGGCGCTCATCTTCCCGGTGGGGTTGAGCCTGCTCAAGTAGAACATCATCAGCTCATGCATGATCGCCGAGACAGCAAACGTGGCCAGCACGGCAACTGGTTGGGCCTTCTCCCTGCCCATTGAGCCGGCCAGCAAGCTTGTAACGGGCTCGTACACAGTGGGCCGTAGAATGCTGGTTACGACCAGGTTCCATCTCCTTCCCCAAAAGTCACTTAGCGACGTGGCCAAGTACGGCTCGTTGAACTGCGGCTCGAGCTCCAGTCCAAACCCGGCTCGCGCCGCGGCTCCGACCACGGCTAGGATGAGCTCGAGCCCAATATAGAGATGTAAGCTGTATAGAAATAGTATAGCCGTCGGGTGGAGCCGATCCTTGTAGTCATACAGCTTGAGCACCACCGCCAGCAACGCCGCCCTCAGCGCGTACCCCCTCGCCGAGTGAGCGCTCGGGTCGGTTTCGGCCACCGACGTACCACCCGGGGTGCCGTCAAAATCAGATTTTGGGTTGACTTTGATGGGGAGGGAGGCCACGGCGAGGAAGCGTGGGAGGGAGATGGAGGGGTCCGCTGAGAGAGGCCCTTTGTTGAAAGAGAAGAGCATGAGCTTGAAGGTGCCGAGCCAGGCGATGAAAAAGGTGGTGGAGCCGCCGAGGTGGATGGAGGTGAGTCGGAGGGGCAGCAGCAGGAACAGAATCACCACCGGGGAGATGAGTAAAAATCTCATCTTTCCTGCAGGAACCAGCTTTCCGGTGACGAAGCAATAGGTTAGAGATATGCAGACGAGGAGCCATGTTTGGATTAATCTGGTGGTTTCACTGTGGGACTCCATGGCTGAAGCTCCTGCGTCTTGCTTCTTCTCCTGCTAGCTGACTAGAGGTTCGGGTGAGGCTAGATTATATGAATGTGAGAAGGAGGAGGTAGTTGGGATGAGCTACAGTATATGATTAGTGAAATTGCAGACTGAGTGTTTCAGAAAGGAGACTGGGTTGTTGTGGCGCATATCAATTCAATAAATGTGTTGAGTTTGATGTTTGAAGCTTGAGTGGAGTCGATCATGGAATTGGAATGAAAATGTGCGTGAAAGATTTGGAATTTTGATTTTTTTCATGTCGTGTGTGAGTGTGTGGCTGGGCAAGTGTTTGATTGGAAGAAGTAAATGAGAAAGGAGAAGTTTTTACTTTTATTTTTAAAAAAAAAATTATTAATATAAATTACAGCACGGACAACCAACCATTTATATCCGAACGTTAGAGATAAAAATATTATTCCAACAAACATCATTCGTTAAAGATGAATAGATGTAAATGGCAAGTATTGTTCATCTTTTCGGTTTTTGTGACTCTTTTTAAAGATTGGATATTGGTTCCATGGATGAAGTTTGGATTGCAACTGGTGAAATCTTGGGTATGAAATGAAACCGATATATGATCATGCGGCTTCCAATTTGGATTGAGTCATTAACTTATTTCATAGTCATTGGTTAATGACCAGATAATGTTAAATATTTTGGGAAATACAAAATACCTTTTCCACAAAAAAAAAAGTTAAATATGTGTTATAATTTCTAATTTCAAGAAATTTGTTATCTGTTAAAAGGTAGAAGGTTGGTTGATGATGTAATGTTCCATGCTCATGAGTGCAGTATTCAGAAGTCAATGCTTAAGGCTGTGTTTGGTTTAGGAAAAATTTGGTGAAAAGAAAAATTTAATAAAAAATTTGTAAATTTTTTTGTTTGGTTTAGATGGAAACTATGAGGGAAAAAAATTAGATGGAAAATATGATTCTTATCTCTAACAAATCAATCAAATCAAATTTAAAATATCTTAAACAAATAACATTTTTTTTAAATAAATTCAATATATTAACAATATATGAAGTGATGAAAGATTGATATTTTTCTACATATTTTTCATAAAATTTTCCAAAATTATAAAAAAAGAAATACATTCCTTTTTTTTTTCCTTTCCATCAAATTTTTCTTAAACTAAACAAAGCCTCCTCTCACAATTCTAAAGACTTCTGATCTGAAAAATAATAAATACCAAGTCATATAGTACAGACAAAATACTATAGAGAAGAAACATGTGGTGCAGCTTTGCTTGATAGAGATGAAAGCAAATAATTGTGGCAGGACAGATTATGACATGCACCTTTGTCCAATCTTTTTCTTTTACTTCCTCAATTGATATTAGAAAATAAGCATGTGAACAAAAACTTGTAGTGTGCAGTGTTTGCCCTTACTACAAAACTTGTTTGAACTAGTACATAAAGATGCATGGGGACCATATTCAGTGCCTATTATTATGTGTAGGTGAAAAGTATTTGTTAACTTTGGGGAAAGATTATTTGAGGAATATATGGATCTAGCTTATTTTATGAGATCTAAAGGTGAAGTTCCTTAGTTGGTTGAAATTCTTTCATATAGTGAAAATTCAGTTTTAAGCTTAGATCAGAGTTCTAAGCAGTGACAATAATACATAATTTTTCAACAACAAGATTGATGGTTTCTTGAATTTCAATGGTGTACACATCAAAGTATATATTTGTCCCTCTACTATAATTGGTTTGAGGAAAGTTAAAAGGAAAATGAATCTCTCAAAAAATTCATTTTATTTTACTCTTGTTTGGTTTGAGGTGGAAAATTTTATAGAAAGTACTAAAACATTCTTTAAGTTAAACAAATTTTCTAACCTATTTTTCATCTAACTTTTCATTAAATTTTTCATCCCTAATTTTCTCCAAACCAAACAAAGGATTCATTCTAATTTTCCATCAACTTTTAATTTCCCTCAAAATTTTCTCTAACCAAACACAGCCTAAAATATATGCTTGTGTGCTTAATTATTAGGGGAAAAACCCAAAAGGGGCTCTGAACTACCACCGCTTACCCAATTGCGGTCAGAACTACCACGATTTCCAAAAAGGGTGCAATGAAAAAAAAATTGGATTGATTTTCTAAATTAAAATTTAACATTACATTTCAAACCCAATATTATTATAAAACATGGATTTGTGTGCGAAAATTACATCATTTGGTTATCAAAATACGTCATTTTGTTTATGTGCGCAAAATGATATAATTTATTTTGATAATCAAACGACGTAATTTTCACACACAAATCTAAGTCTTATAATAATATTAGGTTAGAAATGTAATGGTAAATTTTATTTAAAAAAATCAGTTCAATTTTCTTTTCATCGAACCCTTTTTGGAAATCGTGGTAGTTATGACCGCAATTGGGTAAGCGGTGGTAGTTCAGAGTCCCTTTTGGGTTTTATCCCTAATTATTTTTATGGAGATTGTGTCCTTGCTGCCACATACTTGATTAGTAGAATGCAATTTTGGAGCTAAGACATGCTTGCAAAACCTTAAGGTACTTGGTGGCATTTTTATTTTTGTTACCAATGTGTCTCCAATAGGTGAAAAATTGATTTGAGAGCTTCTCTGTGTATGTTTCTGGGCTTGAATGTTTCAAATTATTTTCTTTACAAAGACACATGCATCTGATAAAATAGGCAAGTGAAGTTCATGGAAACAACCTTCCCATTTCTGACACTATCTCCTTCATTGCCATTATTAATGGTTCAACCAATTCCACAATGATCTAGTTTTATCTCTGTCATGATCATGTAGCCGATGAATGACAAAGTTATCACCACTGAGGCATCTTCTTAGGCACTTACAACTGATACTAGGAGATCAATTGGGTAGTTAAAGAAGCCTGCACGGCATCAGGACTATGTTTGAGGCACTGTTCAAACATTTTTTACCATACACTATTTCAAAGTATGTTCAGCTGTGTTTGGTTTGAGAAAAGTTGGAGGGAAAGAAAAATTTATCGGAAAATGAATCTCTCCTAAAATCTATCTTGTTTTCCCTTTGTTTGGTTTGAAGTGGAATTTTTTTTGGAAAGTAGTAAAACATTCTTTAATTTAAACTAATTTTTCACTTAACTTTCTATTTACTTTTTCATCTCCAATTTTTCCTAAACCAAACAAAAGATTTTTTCTCATTTTCCTTCAAATTTTTCTTAAACCAAATACAGCCTAAATGTTCTTCACAGCACAGTTGTTTCAGCTTACAAGTCTCTGTTATCATATAATTGTAGTCAAAGCTTCCAAGGATTTTAAGTGGAATCAAAGCCATGCTAGTTGAAATCACAGTTTTGGAAGCTACTCATACTTGAATTATCACTAACCTTCCTTCTAACAAGACCGTGCAAATGGATATATATGAAATCAAATTTGATTGACTTCGTAACTATCACTCCCAAAGTTCATTAAAACTTCGTTCATATGAAACACGGAGTATGATTAACGAAGATTACATTTTCGATCAACAAATATTTATTAGATCTTCGCCTTTCATAAAAACGAAGATGACACGTACGCAGTTGAGTGGCATCTTCACTTTTGAGAAAAACGAAGATTTAACACATCATCATTGATGTGAAAGACGAAAAAGACAATTCTGATATAAAAATAAAAAAAATCCATGATTCGATGATATGACAAAAACGGACGGTTCAGAATTGTGAAATTATCAGTTTTTCATAAGTAAGATCAAAATGAGAAAAAAAATAAAATAATCAATATAGCCAATTGGTTAAAAAATGTGATACTGGTTTTCTAGTAATGCGTGTCATATATTGTGCTTAGTACCAGAACCAAGGGCTCAAGCTTATTAGCCAAACAACACTGAAAGAGATTAAGCCATTGAACCTAAAGCCTTGAAGGCATGCCTCCAGCAACTACCAGAGTCTCTCCAGTCATGTACGAAGCATCATCTGAAGCCAAAAAGGCAACTGCCGCAGCCATGTCTTGGGTGGTTCCTAGTCTGTTTAACAGAGTCTTCGACTCAAGCTCCTTCTTCTGCACAAGAAACTGTTGATTAAAATAAATTCTAACCACTCAAATCAGTGTTTCATTACAGACAGATAGGTTTGAATAAACTAACAATTCCTTCATCTCTCGTGAGAGACTCAGCAAAATGTGTTGGCACGAAACCAGGGGCAACGCAGTTCACTCGTGTGTCCGGCGCCAATTCAGCAGCAAGGCCCTAAAGAACGTAGCAGTCAATGGCTTTTAAACAAGAGTTCTAACTTGTAAGTATTTAACTAAAAAACTCGAGAGAGTGACTAAATATCAGTATATCAAGTGGAAGAGCTCAAAATAAGTAATGTATCTGTTGAGCTGCAACTAAACAACAAAGTAAATCGTATGTTTATGATAAAAAAGGAAATGAGCTATTTGTGAGCTTACCTTAGTTAGGCCAAGAAGGGCTGTCTTAGTCACACCATACATAGCCATCGAAGCGTGCGGGTGATAACCAGCGATCGACGAGATTAAAACAACTGACGATCCCTTAGACAGATGAGGAGCTGCTTCCTGCATCACAATGTAATATGGAGTTGTTGATTGCCACACAGAGATACTAAAACATGCAAGAGACAGCTATAATACTCTTTTTCTTTCAGAAGTAAAAGAAAAGAAAAGATGCAAGATCAATTATGTTGCTTTGATATTTGTCACCACTGGCGAAAGTCATCGCCATTCACAATCAGCACCCATGATATAACGAGTTCGACAAGATGATGATAATGCATACCTGCAGAATTAGTATACCGACTTTGACATTAATGTCCCAGAGCTTGTCAAGGACAGATTCCGAAGTTTCCAAAATCCCATTAGCTGTTGGGTTTGCCGCAGCATTGGAAACAAGTACATCAATTTTTCCATATTTCTGCAGTTCAAGAAAGAATTTCAAACTCGATAGAATGCGACAGATGATTGATCCAACACTAATAAAATCACCACCCAGAGGCCAGAACCATAAACAAGAAATTAAAACCAATCTTCAGACAACTTCATACTTCCAGTTATCAGCGAAATCATACAATTTTCAAGTTTTAAGATAAATCAAGATATGAGTCTGATATTATTTTTCCCATTTAACCAAACCCCAAACACAGCCAATCAGAACAACAAAAACCAACTGAACAACGCTGTTCCACTCAACACATGGTTGATATTAGGAACCATCATACCGAGTGATTCTTGAGTGATATAGTTCACTTTGACCAGTCACGTGACACATGCGTAGCTTTACAAAGTCAAAAAAATTCGATTCATGTTATTTTGACTTTGAACGAATTGATCGTGTCTACGGTCCGCGTGGTGTATCATCCATCTGAGAATCACTCCATCATACCAGAGCCTGTTGGAAAAACGTTTGCTGCTTAATCTGACACACTGTATACAGTGGAATGAACGAAACAGTAAGAAAATATCGAAGCATCTTTGATACTTCCTGTTAACGAATCACCACCGCTTGGTAGTTGACTTTAGAGAATTTTAGCCCCATCACAGTGCGTCTCATGATGCCTGCTAAATCTTCCTAGGATAAGACAACTTCCAGTTGCTTCTTGCTCGCACAAGCAGAAGAACCACTTCGAATGCTTCTTCAGTCGCTGACCCGCAGGCAGTGAACACAGTGAAGCAGAAAGGTAAAAGCAGAGAGAGCAGAGAATGTGTTGGGGTGTAGAAATGAGGAGGAGACACCCTCTAGTTATAGCAGGGCCTTCGGGCAGTTATAGAAGGAGAGGGAGAGTTTATGCGCACACTTAAACAAGCTTTTTCCACATACAGGGGCGCCCTGATTACTGACGTCCATTTCCTCCACCATCTCCACCATTAGGTAGACTGTAACAACCTAAAATTCTGTCTGCTGTAACTGCACCTATGGATTGGGTTGGAGAGCGGGCTTCTGCTGATCGGGCTGCAAAAGGAGACGGGCCAGACTTAAAGTCCAAGTGGCAGGCTGGTGTTTTTTTGCAGAATACGATGCAAAAAATAAACGAGCCTTTTCTCAAAAAGAATAGGCCCAGCCGGCGCCGCACGCCACCGTCGCCACGCGCCCGGCGGTGTACGCGTGTGGTCCCTCCTCCTCTCCTTTTATTTCATTTTACAAAATGTCAAACTGAAACTATATATAAGGAGTCATAAATATTATTTTCCATCAAATGTGTGATGCAAATATATTTAATTAATGAGTTGACAAAACCAAGATATTCATTATCGACGAATTTAATCATAGATACTCATGCTCTTTAATTTCTCTAAATTGTCACGTCATGATTATATGTAATAGAGCCAAGCTGAAAAAAGGATACAGAGGATTCAATAATGTTAACAATGAAATCAAAATCCAGAAAATCCATCAAACACCTTTTCTACTAAATCATCCAATCAGATCAAAAACTGCAGTTGAAAAGGCAGTAATATTCACTTGCGTAATCATAATTTTGGAGATGATCATGACACACCTGAACAGTCCTTTCGATCAGATTCTTCCTCTGCTCCTTATTCGAGACATGGCAAACCAGCCCCAAAGCCTCAATCCCCTTCGCCCTCAGCTTCTCCACCGCCTCGTCCACATTTTTCTGCACTCCAAATCCACAATTCAACTCACGCAACACTCTCTAACAGCAAAAATAGCACAAAAAGGTGTGAAAACACAGAAATGATCGAAACTGGGGCGTTGAAAACTGACCTGCTTCCGCGATGAGATAACGACGGCCGCGCCTTCCAACCCGAGGCGCTCGGCGATGCCGAACCCGATCCCCTGCGTCGAGGCGGTGACGATCGCAACCTTGCCGGCGAATCGCTTGGCTTCCATGGATTATCGCAGCAGCGAGAATTGCGGCGATTCGTTGGCTCGAGTGATGGATTGATTTGCTCTAGTGACGGATTTATACATGTGAGGTGCCAGTGTGACTCATAGGACAGGCAGTAGACGTCAAATGGCGTTGACGAGTTTGACGCATGTGGACCGTTGGATTTGATCACATTGCGATTATCCTTATTCTATACCTTTGGTTTTTTTGGAAAACATATTCCAGAATAAATATCCATTTGAGGATCAAATCATATATCACCACCTCTAAAATAAATAAATTTTTTAAAATTATATTTATTTACTGTGTCACATATCAAATACGCATTAATTATAAAATTAATAGCTGTGTTTGAAGCACATTGCTCGGCTACACTTACTACCATCAATAAAATTGTGTAGATTTTATTAATTAAACCTTAAGTAACATGTGTCTTATTAAATATATTCTATCATGTTTTTTGTAAATCAACTAATTTTACGTAATACCATTCTTATTTTTTGTGTAACCATTCTGACTGCAAACTGATTTTGCTCTCTGAATCACATTTTTCGCTTCGATTTTTACTCAGATTCTCTGCGTATGTCTCTGGCTCTCATCCAGTGTATTTCTATTTGGGTATGTTATATTTGTGAATAAGGGAAAAATATGAGATGGGAGTTTATAAAGCTTAGGTAAGTGATCGGTTAAAAGATATAATGTTATCATATGTTTCTTTTATCATATGTTTCTTTTTTTTAAGATTTTGAGGTTTTAAGGTATGTCAGACTATGCTCTCATCATCTTAAAACCCTAAAAAAGCCAAAATGATGATGATCTCTTATTTTAATTATATAAGATGTCATCTCATATTCGGTAAAAAAATTAATTTCTTTTTATATACTTATCAAATTGAGGTGTATAATTTTTAGGATAAGAAAATTAAAAAGGATTGTGAATTATAACCGCTTCCTAAATGCATCGTAAAAAGGATTATATGAAAAAAAGAATTGTAAATTAAGGTGTTAGAACCATCCGAATGCAAAAAAAATAAATTACTTTATAATAAAATTTATAGTTTTACTTTTTAATTAGGGATCAGTGGATATAAGGTGACATCATATATAAGTTATATGAATGATCGAAAAAAAAACATAATTTTTCTTTTTCTTTTTTTTTTCATTTTGACGTTTTTGGATGTATAGGACATAGTCCCAAACAAATCTACAACCTTTAAATCATAAAAAATAAAATCATAAATCCTAAAATCTAAAAACTCTAAATCCTAGTGACTATAAACCTAAAAACCTCTTAAATCCCCTAAAACCATAAAATTCTAAATATCTTAAAATTTTAAAACACTATAATCCTAAAACTCAAATACTCTAACATGTTAGAAACCTAAAATCCCCTAAACCTTAAAAAAACAAAAATAATTTTTTTATCTGATCCCTTACCTAACTTCACCTCATATCTCATTTTTTTAATTAATATTAATTTAAAACTTAGATCTATGCGCAAAAATACATCGTTTTGCCATCAAATTAAATAATTTTATTCAGTTCACATAAACAAAATGGTGTATTTTCAAACTAAACCAATGTTATTACTCAATAAATTCAATAAGATCAGTCGTATTTAATGAATCAAATGCAATAATCTTAAATAGCATCCTAAATTAGTAAAAAAATCATTTTTTATAATACTGATAGTTCAGACTTTAAGTGAAAAAATGATGATAGTTTAAAACTTTTAATATTTTTACTTTTATTTTATTCATTATTTCAATAAAGAGTTGATCTACAAATCAATATTATACCATAAAAATTACTTGCTTGGCAATACTTTTATACAAGCATAACTAACCCATTTTAATATTAAAGCTTTTTTATAGGGGTTGTTTGGTGGGTTGGGTTAGTTTTTGTGAAAGACAAAAGAAAAAGTAATGGTTTGAGGTAGAAATAGAATATCCAGATTTGATAAGCTATTTTAATAAATGTGAAAAATATTTTTCATCAGGGAGAGGTAGAATGAGAAATCAATATAGAGTAACCTAAAGCGTATAATAGTCGAAGTCACCCAGAGTACGTTTGTTAGCTAAAGAAGATATTATATGATTTGAAGCAAGCATTGAAAACTTGTTACGGAAAATTATAGAATTTTTATTTTGTAATGGGTACTTGATGGCGCCAACTGATTTCAGTTTATTTGTGAAAGCTCGAAGTGTAAATATTTCAATTGTGCTCGTATATGTGGATGATTTTATCATTACAAAGGATAATAATCAAGAAATACACAAGAGAAGAGCCAATCTTTCAATTCATTTTCAGATGAAAGAACTTTTAGATTTACATCACTTCTTAGGATTGGAAGTGAAGAAAATTAATGAAGGTCTCTTTTTATGCCAACATAAGTACCCCCTTAGATTTTCTATATAAATATATATTAAAAGATTGTAAGCTTGTATCACCACTCATGGATGCTAATTTGTGTTTATGCTCATCAAAGAGTAAGGATCTTGAGAATGTGATAATGTATGTACAAATTGTGGGAAATTTGTTATAACTTACTCTTACAAGTTATGATATTGAATATTTAGTTGGAGTAGTCACTCGATACATGTAAAATCTGAAGAAAAGTTACTTGGTGTATGCACGATGAATTCCAAAATATACCAAGGGAACAATTGATTTCAACATCTTTTATGAGGGCCGTGATGTTGATTATATCAGTGATCATGATACGAAATGCTCTGCAACAAATGATGCACTTAATCTTGGCTCATGTGTGATAACTTGGTGGAGTAAGAGACAACTAACAATGCCATTATCAAGCATAGAGGCTGAATATCGAGTAGCAGAGATGGAAGCACAAGAAAGTTACATAGATTAGGAGTGTCAATGGGCCTGGTGCAGATCTATTTGGAAGGACGCAGACCCAGATCAATTTCATTTTGGTCCGGACCTAGATCTAGATCCAATATTTTAATAAATTTTGGATTCAAACTCAGACCCATTATTTGGACCTGTTAGACCCATTAGACCCAAAATAAAATTTCTAATATTAAATTATCAAATAATATAAATAATATATATTTGTTTATGAAAATAATAAATTATGAAAAAATATGTTTATATTTAAATTTATTTTAAAATGAAATTAATTTTTAAAACTAATTAAATAAAAAATAATTTTTTTAAAAAAGTGACTCTTTTTTAAAACCTATTTTTTTAAGAAATATTTTTTAAAAATATTTTTTAAAAATATTTTTTAAAAATATTTTTTATTTTTTAAATTTATTTTTGATTTTTTATAAAAAATTATTTAATTTCATATCTCAATAAACTAATTAAAAAGAGAATCTAAATAGAACCATTATAAGGATTTAAATGGATAAAATCTAATGGGTCCAAGACCCAAATGGATCTAAATGGGTAGACCCAAACCTTAAAAAAATGAGTGTGGACGGGTCTGGGTCTGGATCTACCCGACCCAATTGACAGCCCTAACATAGATAATGCAATGTTGTAAAGTTATATTGTGACAATTAGTTAATATAGTTAGTAAAAAATCTCGTGTTTAATATAAAAACAAAACACATGGAGATTCATTATCATTGAATATAGGAAAAGGTCGTGTGCAGTGATATAAGATAAAGTATCTACATAAAATCAAATAACATACGGTTCGTAAAGGAGTAAAGTTTGAAGAATTCCGTATAAAATTTAGTATAATTTCAACTACAGAATTGAAACCGGAGACGATTAATTAAAGATAAGGGCAGTGTCAATTTTTTCCCTATTTTCTCTTTTTACCTGTTAATGTTTTCTTTGCTCCTTCTCCTATTTCTTTTCTTGTACTTTCATTTTATGCAACATATATGCCTATACAAAAAAGGAAACCTTTGAGGCTATCAAATGTCTTATCCGAGTATAAATATTTCATTTCTAATTTGTAAATTCATCCAACAAATAAAATTACTAACTTGATATAATCATAGGAAATACACTTGTAGGAAGTGAGGAACATCGTGCTGGCAATATCAACGTTGGTCGGGTTGGATTCAGTGAAGAAAACAGCAACATATCTGAAATGAAGGATGAAACAAATGGATTATTATTAAATTTTTATCCAATTTTATTATTAATACGTGTTTAATATTACTATTTATCTTAAAAACTAAAAAAATTATTATTTAATCATCATAATTTATAAAATAATTATAAATCAGTAATAACAATCTAATTTTAAAAAATATATTAAATACATGTTTATTAAATTTGACGGTCTTAATTATCTATATCAATTTATTCGCAAAAAGTATGTAAGAAAAATGAATGGCGCTTACCTTCGATGCAAGGCGTGAAGGGCCGCATCTCGACTTGCTTTTCTTGCTCGAGTGCTGGTTTGCAGGCTGAGGCGGAGCTTGGGGGTTGACGGCTGCGACGTGCTTCTCTTGTTTAACTCTGTTGAACATGACCGTGAAGCCTTCGCCCGAAGTCGGGTCCATCTCGTCCCACTCTCCGAATTTAGGGATGGACGCTGCTCTCTGGTGCTGCCAAAACATATAATCAAACATGACTGCATGCTTCAGTCATTTCAGCTGGTATGATAGTATCACATGAGCATAAATATGTTGAAGGTAAGCGTAAACTGATTTACAAAAAAAAAATTTGTTACAACAAGCTTACTGCTTGATTACTAGATAGTGGATTCTGATCATTTGAGCCATCATTTGACCCGCTTTTGCGGCCGGGTCTGGCACGGTGGCGCTGCTGGTTGGAGCTGCTTCTGTTGCCTTCGGCAGGCTTGTTTGGGCTCTCTAGCGCGCCTGCAAGAGCCTGGAAAGCCTCGGGGTTCTCCTCGGGGTCGTTGGGGTTCATTCTTCGGCCGTTGGCCCTGCCTCTGCGCGCATTTTCAAAGTAGGCTGTGTAAGGGGCGCTGCCTCCTTCCCAGTTGCCGAATTCGGGGACGTGTGCTTGTTTCTGCAATCAACAAAAACACACGAAAAATGCCCGAAAGTCCTAAAAAATCAGACTCTTGAAAAACTTACTGCCATAGCTGAAAGTCCCTGATGCTGAGATCGACGAAATAGCGAGACAAAACCAAAGAAAATGGTCTCAGGATCAGGACTCGCTCATATGACCAACTGGAGCTTCTGACTAGGCGATGGATCCCATCGTCTGCCATTAAAAGATTAATCAGCCGCGTTTTTTTGTCATGTCTCTCAGCTGTATTCTCTAGTGCTACAAGTAATCCGTCAGAGAATCGTGCAGCACGTCAGGATACTCATTCGTCGATTTTACTCCATTTCTATGTTACTTGTGATGTAAGCGACAGCTGATTATCCTATTCTTGAGTCTTGAACACTTGGTATTTTGGCCGGAGGGTCGTCTAAAATGTCAGTATTGCCTCCTCCTGTCCTATAGCTGGAATCCTAACTATAGCATGTGGATTACGAGTCATTCTTGATAGACTAACGAGTCGTATGTGTCAGTTTGACAGTCATTTGTCACTTGAAATAATGAGAAATTTTTTTGCAACCAATAAATATTTGACGCATATCATTTTGATTTTTTAACGCGACATGTGACAATTCTCTTGATAGTCCATGCTCTATAGAATCATTCGTGGATTACCTTTGTAGGTGGAGTGAAATAAAATCGTGCAAATGAATATAAGAAAAACCGGAAACAGTATCCTTGGAGCAAACATTGGCAAGAGATCAACACAAGGAAAATCGTTACACGGATCTGACAGATTCAAACTTGCAAGAAAATCATATACATGTATAATTTATGTACTGTAATTCAAGACCGTATGCACCGCCTCGCGCGATTTATGCCAGCACCAATATTTTTACATCTGACTTTAGAAATCCGCCTGAAATCGTTCCGGATCATCATTCTGAAACAAGACGCGTAAAAAGAGAGAAAAAAAAGGAGATGATCAGAATCTCGCCCTGACAAATCAGGCCTCATTTTTTTGTGGAGATCAAGAAAAGCCAATTATTTTGTTGAGCAGCCAGAGAAGAAGAGTGAGCTGGATGCAGAAAATGGTCTGCAGCCATGTCCTGTCCAGCATGAATCCATAGACAGTGATCCCAGCCTTATTGTTCTCCAAGTATGTAACTGCAATATTTCACAAAATGCGAGATAAGTATGAAGATCAGAGTAGTGCGAAAGCTGATTCGCAGACTCAGTATCCATGGAAATATCAGTACGGAAGAAATGTGCGCCTCGACTATTTAGAAAAAATATAGCAAAAAACTGATTGTGTGGCGTACCGAAGGCTTGACGCTTTTGGAAGGAGATCGTGGTGTGGGCGAAGACGGGCATCATCTTGGTGTTATCAAGCGCGTCCTCTCCGTCCTTCTCCTCCTCCTCCTCGTCCGAGTCAAAATGGGCGCTGATCCCTCGCTGGTCCACCAGATGGGGGTGGGGCGTCTCGCCATCCGCCACATCGAATGAGTCGATCGTGCAGCAGACGTGCCATTTGGACGCGAGGGCCGTGATGGACTGCGCCTTGTGAGTTATCTTCGTCGAGCTTCGAAGGCATATGAACAGCCCGCTCACCAGACTGATCGAACTCAGCTGCCAAAATGAGAAAAACAAGCGAAAAGCTCTTACAAAATTTGCGAAAATTTTGCAATAATTTGAATCAAGCATCTTATATCAGTATTAATCCTTTTTTTGTCAGTTTTTAATACTTGCTAGAGCTCATACGAAGAAATGCATTCTTAGTATTACCGCAAGTTCGCCAGCCTTGTATAGATTAACGTCGGACGTGGCCCTGAGGGTGCTCAGCAACGCGGCGAGCTGAGTCGCGGTGACCAGAACAAGCGTGGAGAGTATGAAGGCTCTGAACCTGTGGCTAATGACGCGCAAGGTCCTTCGGATGCCCAAATGCTCCTTCAAGATCGACGCGACCTCCATCTCCCTGTGGAACACTTGCGCGTAGTCGTCCATTCGGAGGAGCTGGAGGTGGGAGATGAGGCGGTAGAGGACGCAGACCAGGAAGAAAATCGATGTCCGGTAGAGCCAAGAGGACAGCATGAGCGTGCACGCTATGATGTCGCTAGCGTACATGTTCCCGTAGTAAGTGATCTCGGACGAGCCCGTGATGAACCACCATATCTTGTAGGCCGCATCCGCCGTGAAAATCGGTACGACGAATGAGCATAGGATCTTGATCGATCTCTGTATAAATTCACAAAAATCAGTAAAAAAAATTATGATCCAAGACTGTCAAACAATTTGCAATGAAACGGTATAATTTTATTGGGGACTGTAATCTCGCTTTGGTGCGCGGACATACATAGTCTGAATTGAAGGCGTACCTTAAATTGAACAACGTATCCTGATCGGACATTGTCGCTGACGTCACTCAATTTGTCCAAGAAGAGGAACCTCCCAAGGCCGTACCTTCTGAACCAGGAGCTCAAGCACAGAAATGACAGCGTCGCGAAGACCGACAGCGACACCTGCACGACGGCGTCGTACGAGCGCTGATGCTTCTCGTCGCAGTCGCCGCACGTGTACAGGACGTGGCTGAGGATGGGCACGACCACGGCCAGCAGGAGAAACACCGCCCACGACAGCGCTGCGCGCCAGCGGTTGGACTGGTCGATGCAGACCCATTTCAAGCAGGATCTGAAGTACCTCAGCTCGGTGTCTTCGAAGCCCGTCCTTGTGTCGGACGCTCTGGTTTTGATCAGGAGCGGCGTGGGGCGGAGGTGGTCGTGTTCCATGTCTTGTCGGGATAGTTCTACATGGGGTTGAGCGGATTGGAATGGATCTTGGAGTTATGGAAAGTCAGCTCGTCCAGTTGAAATGTACGCGTTGGATGTGGATAGCTGGCCCTGGCCGCCATAGTTAATTGCGGTAAAGCTTCGCTGGAGTGTAAAGATTGGATCTTGGGAGGAACTGGTCGACGACGGACCCATCAGACGTCAGATTCGGTGAATTGGCGAGGTTTAATCCATCCACGCAGCCTTTTTCTGTGATGATTTCGCATGAGCAGATCCGAATTAGGGGAAGAAATTAACCAGAGATCAAAATGACGCCTTCTGTCTTCTACTGGTCATCCGTAAATTGACAACATTCTAACGGTCAACCGTCAACTAACTCGAGAATTTTTAGCGATGTTTTTTTCGATGGTAAATGTTATCGTCTTAAATACTGTTAGGAATATACGTTGACGAAAACCATCTAATTCGGTTATTCTCCAGTCAAGAGCGAGTAACGAAGCGAGGGCTGATTTACAATTTGTAATTGAGTCCCTGTCGCCCTGTTGGGGGAGGCGTTTTTTTACCAGTTAGTATTTCGGAAAGTTTATTTCATATTAACTCCAGTTTAAATTTATTTTTCGAAATTCACTCAACATTTGAAACGGCATTAATCCAAGGAATCAAATCCCATCCTGTCAAGCCATTTTGCAGCTAACCGAAAGACAATGCAGTTTTGAGATTTCACATGCTATCAACTAGTGCACTAATTAATTTATTGACGTAATTTATCTTTTATTGTCCACATACCACTACATAATTAATTATTTACACTTAAAATTATTTTCTTTTGGGTTGACTGTAACTAGTTTGACAGCGTGAGATCTAAATCCTTAATCTAATCCCAAATGATCAAACAATATATCATCAATGAGTTTTGAGTTTTTATGATCAATCTCTAACTGTCACACGTTTATAACTGCAGCATGTTATTTGACTACTTGAAATAAGTTTCCTTCTTTAAATCCACTTGTTTTTAAACCAACGGGTGGAACTCGGAGAACTGTATTTCTTTAGGACAGACTTAAATTCAGGAGAGATGCTTCACACACGCCCGACTATCAAGACTTCCAAGTGTTTCACATGATAAACGTCAAGTTGGTGTTAGCCAGAATCCGAACCTGAGATCCAATGGGGTCAATCTTGGTGACCTGGATCACAACTAACTCAACTACCCATGATCAGATTAATGCGCTCAACTTTGTTTTCTCTTTGATAGTTGTTGTTAGGAATGTAAATGAATTCAATGATCGATTCATGAAATCAAATAAAATGAACCGATGTGTTCAATTCGATTTGAAGTCTTAGTAGTTCGATAAGACTTTAATTTTCTAAAAAATTGACAATTAATGATCTGATTCAATTTTTTTTATGAATTAGTGTACAATATGACGGTGGATGTATCTTATAGTGTATTTTTTTTTGCCAAGTGGATCTTAATGTTCTATTGCATGTTATATGTCGGGTTTTTCCAATTGCGCTAATCTGTTGGAATTCATTTGCGGATCTATCTTGTCGGGTGCTTGCAGTTTTTGCAGAAATCATTCTTTTAGTTTTTTGTATGTGACCGTCTCAGCTTGTGTCTGATAGATCTAGCTATATTGGTGACTTACCTTTTGTAAGCTGATGGTGTCGCATAGCAGAAGAGGAGAAGCAGATCAACAGCTGCAAACGACATCGTGTGCCAAAGGCAGGAGACCAGACGAGGAGAAAGCGACGTCGTTTGATGGAAGCGGGAGACCAGACAAGGAGGAAGCGTCGTCGTTTGATGAAAGTGGGAATTTCAGTTAGCAAAACGTCGTCGTTTCGTCTTATGTTTCTTCCCTGCTGTAGAGCAGGCGAAGCTGGTTTTCTTTGCCTATTTAAGAGTCATTTCCTCATTGTAAACAGATCAATTTTCTGAATGCAAGTGATGGAAATGTTATTTAGATTGTGCTCTCTCTTTCTGGTGAAGAAACCGTAATTTTGGTTTCATCTTTTCATCATTTGCTCGATGATTTTTCTGCCCAGGGATTCGGTTATTAAGGTGTGTATCACGATCGAGATTATGCTAGATTTTTTCATATTAGAAACCATAAGAAGAGTTTCTTATTTATATCATCAGGGTGATGGTCTGTTGGTTGAAATGTTGTGTAACAATTTATAAGTTCAAGTACTGATAGATTGCATGAGCCGAGATATGTTGGAGATTTGAGTGGGCTGATACACAACATATTTAATTTCACTATCAAGATGGAGAGAATATACAATCCATAAAAAACAATTTCTTTATTTTTATTGAGTACTAAGGGTAAGTTTTTTAGGGTGTATTTGGTTTGAGGAAAGTTTGAGGAAAAAGAAAATTTCAGGAAAATAAATTTTTCATGGAATTTATTTTATTTTCTAATTGTTTTGTTAGAGCTGAAATTTTTGAAGAAAATACTAAAATAATCTTTAATTTAAATAAATTTTCTTCCTATTTTACATTTAATTTTTTATCCCCAATTTTCCTTAAACTAAATAAAAAATTTATCTAATTTTCTATGAAAATTTTCTTTTCCTAAAAGTTTCCGTAAGCCAAACACAGCCTTAATCTATCACACATTATTGCAGCTCCATATTACTGGCCTGTCAAGCATTTTTTTTTAAATTATCGTGCCAGCTTTTTTGTTTGTTTGCTGGGAGCTTGAATGAGATGCACCATTTTCTTTTGTTTGGCGGTTTGGGGTGTTGAGAATAATCTAGTTATTTTAGAATAATAAAGGATATTGAAGGCCACAATGAAGGAGAAGGTTGAAAGGCACATTGAAGAATCTTGAAGACCACAGTGAAAAAGAATGTTGAAGGACACATTGAAAATGAACCATGAAGAGTTATGAAGACGACAATCAAGAGTGCGAGTTACCAAAAGACTAAGATAGATGTGTAGTATAAATAGATGTACATTTTTCTCAATATAACAACATAACAAAAGCTTTCTAGCTCACATACACTCTTGTTCTTTGATTTTGGCCAACATTTGGTATAAGAGCCTTGTTAAGCTCCTACACGACAACAATGTCGGTTTCACCTCATGCTAGCGGCAACACGAGGTCACCAACAAGGCGGAGTAGCCATGGCTCACCATCACTCCCACCGCGACAAACGCGAACCACCACTAGGCGCGAGGTCATAGTTGAGCGCGTTGTGAAGGAAGCGGCCGGGTCCGTACTCTACCCCACGTTGACGAGCACAAACTACACCGAATAGGCGTTGGTGATAAAGGTCAACTTCCAAGTGCAAGGGCTCTG
This sequence comes from Kalanchoe fedtschenkoi, assembly GCA_002312845.1. Classification (NCBI taxonomy): domain Eukaryota; kingdom Viridiplantae; phylum Streptophyta; class Magnoliopsida; order Saxifragales; family Crassulaceae; genus Kalanchoe; species Kalanchoe fedtschenkoi. The sequence goes on along the minus strand of NQLW01000045.1, from coordinate 839,184 downwards.
GGAGGCCATTGATTCTGATGACGCGGATCACCGCGATGACCGTATGACACTTTCAGCCATTCTCCGGGCCATGCCGCAAGAGATGTAGTCACGTCTTACAGTCAAGCGCACTGCAAAGGAGGCATGAGATTTCATTAGGATCATGCGTGTGGGTGATGATCGTGAACGCGAGGCGAATGCAGAACAACTCCAGCTGGAGTTCGGCGACATCGAGTTCAAGGTGGGTGAATCAATTGACGACGTCACCAATCGCATCTCCGGCTTGGCAAGCAAGCTCCGCACCCTAGGTGATGACATCAAAGATGTTCAGGTAATTAAAAAAATGCTTCAAGTTGTACCGGATCAATTTACGGAAGTGGCTATTGCAATTGAGACGTTGCTCGACTTGAGAGATTTATCTATTAAGGAAGTGTCAGGCCGTCTCCGCGTTGTTGAGCAGCAGTACACGCGTGCTAACGGTGTCCGTGAGAAGGACAACCGCCTCTACCTCACTGAAGAAGAATGGCTCGCACGCCAGCGCAAACGCGAGCAGGAGAACTCGCGTGCAACCGGCGGTAAAAGCAGCAACAATTCTGCACGGCGTGGCAAGTCATCCGGCAACCACGGGAAAGGAACATCAAGTGACGCCAAAAACACTCAGTCCACCGGCAATGTTTGCGGAGCCAACATGAAGAACAAGTGCCACTATTGTGGCAAATTGGGTCACTGGCCCGTGACTGTCGAAAGAAGAAAATGGATGAGGCGCACCTAGTACAGGAGGGTGGCGACGATGATGAGCCGTCTTTACTGATGACTCAGGTAGCCTCGCTGACATCCTATCCCGAGCATACGCACGTCCTTAATGAGAAGACGAACATGGGTGGCCGTATTTTCCTCAACGAAGAACGCGCTACGGTGGAGGTCGGCAACTCCTATTCTGACAAACAGGAGACTGGCGTGTGGTACTGGGACACTGGAGCGTCAAACCACATGACTAGCAATATTGTAGTATTTTCGGAGCTAGATCGCACAATTACTGGAACAGTGCGCTTTGGTGATAGTTCGGTGGTGGACATCGTCGGGCGTGGCACAGTTGTATTTGCGGCGCGGCAAGGACGTCAACATGTCCTAACCAACGTTTACTTTATTCCGAAGCTCCGCTGCAACATCATTAGCTTGGGCCAACTTGACGAGGTTGGGTGTCAGGTCCTAATCGAAGGAGGTCATGTGCTTCGGGTGCTTGATTCACAGAAGGAACTTTTTGTCAAGGTACAACAATCATCAAATCGATTATACAAAATCATTTTACACTAGCACAACCACTTTCCCTCCTGCGCAATCCGGCGATGATGCGTGGCTCTGGGATGAGCGTTACGACCACTTGAGCTTTGACGCGTTAAAGAAGCTGGGACGTAGCAAAATGGTGCGTGGTCTCCCTCAACTTGATCACTTGAACCAGCTTTGTGACACCTTCCTTGCTGGGAAACAACGTCGATTGCCATTCCCAAAGGACGCCAATTACCGCGCCAAAGATCAGCTTGACCTTGTGCACGGAGATCTATACGGTTCTATTACACCAGCGACAAATGGTGAAAAACGCTATTTCCTCCTGCTCGTAGATGATGTCAGCCGTTATATTTGGTTGATTCTTCTCTCAAGGAAAGATGAGACGGCGGGTGCAATCAAGAAATTCCAAGCTAGCGTCGAAGTGGAGACTGGGAGGAAGCTTCGTGCGCTGCGGACGGACCGTGGAAGGGAGTTTACCTCGGTGACTTTTGGCAAATACTGTTCGGCAAAAGGTGTGCACCGACAGCTCACAGTGTCAAACTCGCCGCAACAAAATGGAGTTGTTGAACTTCGGAATCAAACAGTGATGGTCCTGGCATGCTGTCTCCTAAAAGGTAAGAAGATGCCGAGCACGTTCTGGGGGGGAGGCGATTAACACAGCGGTCTTCATCTTGAACCGTTCACCAACCAAGAGTGTCCACGGCATGACACCATAGGAGGTGTGGCACGGTGAGAAGCCAACGGTACATTTCATGCGCACTTTCGGATGTGTGGCGCATGTCAAAATCACTCGTCCACACGCGGCGAAGCTGGATGACCAAAGAACGAAGATGGAGTTTGTAGACTATGAGTCGGGCTCAAAAGGCTATAGAGTGTATGATCCTGCTAGTGGTCAACTACACATCTCTCGCGACATGGTGTTAGATGAAGCGAAAGGGTGGAATTGGGAGGAAACTGACATGAATGACACCCCAGAGACATTCAATGTCGAGTACACGGTTGACGCTGTTTCTGGCAGTGACGGACAGAACGAGCTAGAACCTACCACACCCACAGTAGGTGAGACCACCTCCCAAGTCAATAACATCAGGTTTGCGACGCTCCCATCTCAAATACCGTCCGATATTGACCTAGATGGCGAGGGTGCACCACGATGGTTCCGCACCGTAGCTGATTGTATCACCACCTCTGAGCAGCATCAAAAGAGTCTGTCTCCTTCACCGAGGGTAACGCTGATCCGACTTGGAGAGCAGCAGTGGAGGAAGAGATGACCGCCATCAAGGAGAACCGCACTTGGAAGCTGGTGGATCTCCCTGTTGGTCATCGTTCGATTGGCCTCAAATGGGTATACAAATGCAAGAAAGATGCGCAAGGGATAGTGATCAAGCACAAACCGCTTTTGGTACTGAAGCGGTATCGAAAGCGAGTGTATCGAAAGTGGCCAGATCTCCATCCAAAAATTTCACACCGACAACTAGCTGGCAGACATTCTGACAAAATCCCTTGGTCAAGTGGGATTTTAACATATGCGCTCAAAGCTCAGTGTGTCTTTGACATACCCAACAACTAGATTAGGGGGGAGAATGTTGAGAATAATCTAACTATTTTAGAATAATGAAGGATATTGAAGGCCACAATGAAGGAGAAGGTTGAAAGGCACATTGAAGAACCTTGAAGACTACAATGAAGAAGAAGGTTGAAGGACACATTGAAGATGAACCATGAAGGGTTATGAAGATGGCAATCAAGAGTGAGAGTTACCAAAAGATTATGATAGATGTGTAGTATAAATAGATATACATATTTCTCAATATAACAACACAACAAAAGTTTTCTAGCTCACATACACTCTTATTTTTTGATTTTGGCCAACAGTTTAGGGTTTGACAGCTTTTTATCACAATCGTTTACTACTCCACGAGAGCTCTCATGAAGGTTGTTTGCCAAATGCACGGAGTCCTGCGCTCGCCACACGCGCACTTGCGTGATACGCTCGAACATGTCTAAAGAAATCCATTTCATGTAGCAACACATGTCATGTCATACTAGGTTTACAGTAAGTTTCAGGTAGCACGTTGCAACACAGAGAAATACACACGGAAGCACACGCGTCGAGTTTTGTTACTCTCTACTCTTTCATATTTTCGATTTCCTTGGCCGCGTCGAGTGATCTGAGCTTTAACTTGGGTAAAACTCAAACGGGCATCCGATGTTTTGGGTTTGCGTAAATTCGTCGTTTTGGGTTTTGACTGACTGTCACGTGCATCCGATGTTTGATCGGACGGCTGAAGATGATTTGGTGCGGTGAGGCCTCGTGTCTTATATCCATTCTTAGGGCCTCCGAAAGTTCCAACATTTGTCGAGATTCTCCTACCGAAACACCCCCCCATTATCTCCCTCCAATCCCTCTCCCACGTCGTTCTCTCATCTCCCCCAATTCGCCCAATATCCAATGCGGCATTGGGTGTTCACCAAAAGTCAATCTCGCAGCTCCAATTCGTCCGATTGTCTGACATTCGTCCTCGCATATGTTCGTTCGTCTCTTCATCTCCATCGATTTCGTCGCATTGGGATTCAGATTCGTCTTTGAGGGATCGGAATCCGAACTCACGGCGCAAAGTTTGTTCCTTTTTCGGATTTGGTTGAGAGGGTTGTGTCCGTTTGAGAATCTGGGCTGGGCGGAATGGGGGAATCCGGTGGCCGGAGAAAGAAGAGCGGCGGAGCCCAGGTAGCCTCAGGGGACGGGCAATCGTCAGCGATGAACGGCGCGATTGATTCAGATTCATCGGTTTTCTTGAAGAGGGCTCACGAGCTCAAGGAGGAGGGAAACAGGAGGTTTCAGTCGCAGGATTACGCGGGCGCGTTGGAGCAGTACGACAAGGCGTTGAAACTCATCTCGAAAACGCACCCCGACAGAGCCGTGTTCCACAGCAACAGAGCCGCGTGCTTGATGCAGATGAAGCCCGTGAGCTACGAAACCGTGATCGCCGAATGCACCATGGCGCTGCAGGTGCAGCCGCGTTTTGTCAGAGCTTTGCTGCGCAGAGCCCGGGCTTATGAGGCCATCGGGAAGTATGAAATGGCGATGCAGGACGTGCAGGTGCTGCTGGGGGCTGATCCGAATCATAAAGACGCGCTGGATATCGCGCAGAGGTTGAGACCAGCGTTGGGGCCGCAGCAGGACTCGCAGAGCCGTCCGTCCCCCACCCCTCTCGGGGCTTCCACTGTGCGTGGAGCTCCCATTGGCGTGCACGGGCCTGTTGTCCCAGCTCGCCCTCTGCCGAAAAAGTCCACTACTTCGGTGGAGGGGACTGGTAATAAGGCGGAGAAGCCTCACAATATTGCGGAAAACGGATTGGCGTTAATCCCTGAAAGCGGCCCGTCCGGAGCTGTGAAGGGCGCATGTAAGGAACAGTTGGCGCCACGAGGCCTGGCTCGATTGACCGTCAGACCATTTCGGCAGCTGAAGCTGGTTTATGATCATGATATAAGACTGGCCCAGATGCCGGTGAGATGTAATTTTAAGGTGTTGAGAGAAACCGTTGCGAAGCGGTTTCCTTCTTCGAAGTCGGTATTGATCAAGTACAAGGACAGCGATGGTGACCTTGTGACGATTACCTGCACCGAGGAGCTGAGGTTAGCGGAGACTTGTGCGGACAGTGTTTTGCCTTCGAGGCCTGAAAGTGACAAACCTGAAGGATACGGAATGTTGAGATTGCATGTCGTCGAGGTGGCTCCTGATCAAGAGCCACCTGTTGTGGAAGAGGAGGAAGAGAAAGAACCGGCCGAGCCGGAGGATTCTGTGTCAGATTCTTCTCTTGGCGGGTCAGTTTTGGAGACTGTGGATACTGATCCGGCGAAGCTTGAGAAAGAGCCGCAAAAGGATAGAAAAGGCGCGTCGGAGGATCCTGAGTTGAAGGAGGTTGAGATGGACGACTGGTTGTACGAATTCGCGCAGCTCTTCCGGACTCAGGTCGGTATTGACCCAGACGCGCACATTGATCTGCACGAGCTCGGAATGGAGCTTTGCTCCGAAGCGCTTGAAGAGGCGGTGACGAGCGAGGAAGCTCAGAGTCTTTTCGACAAAGCTGCCGTAAAGTTCCAGGAAGTGGCGGCTTTAGCTTTCTTCAATTGGGGAAATGTTCATATGTGCGCGGCGAGGAAGTGGACACCTCTCGACGAGGATGTGGCCGGAGCGCAGCTTCAGACCGCTTACGATTGGGTCAAGGTAAAGTACTCGTTGGCCAGGGAAAAGTACGAAGAGGCAATTGCGATCAAACCAGACTTCTACGAGGGGTTCTTGGCGTTGGGCCAGCAGCAATTCGAAATGGCGAAGCTTCACTGGTCGTTTGCTCTCGCCAAGAAAATCGATCTTTCTGCCTGGGACTCAGCCGAGACGCTGCAGCTCTTTGACAGCGCTCAAGAAAAGATGAAAGCTGCGACGGAGATGTGGGAGAAGCTGGAGGAGCAACGAGCGAACGAACTGAAAGACCCTAATGCTAGTAAAAGGGAAGAACTTGTAAGGCGCAGGAAAAAGCAGCTCGCTGCCGCTGAGGGCGAGACTTCCGCCGTCGCTCATGGGGAAATATCATCGGACGAAGCTGCGGAGCAAGCAGCCGTGATGAAATCACAGATCCATCTCTTCTGGGGCAACATGCTGTTCGAGCGATCCCAAGTCGAGTGCAAGTTAGGATTCGAAGGCTGGCGAAAGAACCTCGACGCCTCCGTCGAGCGCTTCAAGCTCGCTGGAGCCTCAGAGGCCGACATCGCACTGGTGCTCAAAAACCACGCATCAGACGCAGATGCGGCCAAAAGCGAAGAGTCAAAGACACCAGATGCCACAGCCCCTGTTGAACCTGCACCTGAAATTGTCACGCCTTGAAGAAGTCAGACGCCTGTCCGAATCCCACATTCATCCTGATCCGCCCGGCAACGCAGCTGAGAACCAGGTTTCTCCTTTCTAACAAGGTTAGATAGATTCGTCAGATTTTCTTCGAAGCTAGGTTATACTCTAGGTATCTGGTTACAAGATTTTGATTATTATTCGAAGGTCGGAACCTGGAAATCTTTTCTGCAATATGAATCGTAACATTTTTACTGGATATCTGCCTTTTGATAACATTTTTTTCAGGCTACTCGCTCGCCATATGTGTGTCTGCAGTAGAGTTGAGCTGTCTGAGTGTCTGGGGGTTTCTACGCAGCTGATTCTGTGGCTTTCATGGCCTCGAACCTCGGCTCCTTGGCCTCGAACTTCACTCCGAGGTAAAGCTGCATGTAGTCGTTGAACACGAACCTGGGGTAACTTTTGCCGCTGTCGTCTGCTTTCTCGACCAGCTCAGGCGCGGGGTGGATCACCGCGTCATCTCCGGGATTATAGAACGAGGCGAGCGACATCCTGTTGCCGTCAGTCTGCGCTATCACGCGGTGCAGCACGCTCTTGTACGGCCCGTTCGTTATCACCTGCAAACAGAGAGACCTTTGGTTCAGTAAGCATAGGTTGTTCGAACCTTCTGATAATCGAATGTGGGTGAAATAAATGTCGAAGATTTTGGTATAGGTGAGATATTGGTTAGACCTCGAGTTGGTCGCCGAGGTTGATGACGATGGAGTGCTGGACGGGCGGGACGTCGACCCACTGGCCGTCCTTGAGCAGCTGCAGGCCGCAGACCTTGTCGTCCTGAAAGAGCAGGATGAGGCCGCCGGCGTCGGTGTGAGCTCTGAGCCCCTTGATCAGGTCAGGCGTCGGACAGGCGGGTAGCTGCTGCATTTTGTGCCGAAGTTCGGCCCCTTTGAGCCGTAAAATGCCTTCTTCAGATACCCCTTCTCCAGCCCCAGATTCTCACACAGCAAGTCCAGCAGCTGCTCGGCCAGCTTCTCAATCTTGTCAACAAACTCCTTCATCACAACCCTGCACAAACCCACAACCTCAAAATCCGCAAAAACGTGTTTACCGTCTTTAACCGGTATCAGAATTCATGAATTTTAGAGAGAGTGAGTTCAAATCGGTCTGGATCGGATCTGATTTCAGATCATTTTCTGGTTCAGAAGAGATTTTTGCACGCTATTACGTACCATCATAAAAGAAATTTTGAATTTTGCAAGACATATAATTTGAATTCTGAAACTCTGAATTTAAAACTGCTCGGATTCCTGAATTACCGGATTGTCCTAGGTTTTACACAAACCTGTATTCTCGGTTAAGATGGGTGATTTCGGCCATGTTTGAGGTGGGGCGGTGGCGCAGGAAGAACGTGCTCTCCCAGTCGACATCCTTAACTTCATCTTCGGCAGAATCGAGCCCTTTACTGGCCACCATTTCCTTAAACCTCTGCTCCATTGCGGTCTTGTAATGCTCCTTAGTGAGCCTCTCCACCCTGTCCAGAAACTCGTGCGAAATCCCATGGTTCACCAGCTGCACCAAAAGCGCACAACTTTGTGATCAGAAAGAAAAACCCATCAAAACCCTGAAACCAAATCAGATTTTACGACGTGGGTGATGTACCTCGAAGAAGCCCCAGTTGACGCACGCGTCGTGGATTTGAGCCATCGTGGCCGCCCTGTCCTCGCCGTTGAGGTTGTCCAAGCTGATGATGGGGAAAGCCTCCATTGTTATTGTTGTCGGCTGGTACTAATTAAGCCTGTATCTTGAAGAAAGATTGTGATAAGTTTAAGGTTTTGTGATTTGGAGCGCAACCATGTTGTGAAATATTTATAGCGCACCAGCAATGTGTTGTCCTAGGGTTGGTGTGTATCGCATATCGATCAATATTCTAGAAGTGTTATTAAGTTCTTACGTATATTTTACTGTTCACTAATACATGTCGTTTAAGTTTATTTTGAATAAATGTAAAGTTAATGCTAGTGGTTGAACAAATTTAATAAATAGGTGGTTAATATTTTTTTGAAAAAGTTCGAGCAAAAAATAAAATTAGTAGATGATTACTGGTGAAGAATGTATTTTTTATTGATTATGATAATAAAGTGATTAATATTTGACATTTTAAGATACTTGTTGATATTAAATACCCATTGAAAATTGTTAAGTGACATGTAAAAGTGTACAAAAAAATTTGGTTAAGTGACATGTAAAAGAGGACAGGGGAATATTTCATTTCAATTGCAACTTCGTGTGTGTCATGCAATTTTTTCTTTAATTTTTATTTTTTTTCTCTAAACTTTAAGGCTGTCTTTGGTTTGAAGAAAGTTAGAGGGAAAATGAATCCCTCAAAAAATTCATCTTATTTTACCCTTGTTTGGTTTGAGGTGGAAAATTTTGTTGAAAGTACTAAAACACTCTTTAATTGAAACAAAATTTCCATCATATTTTTCATATAATTTTCAATTTAGTTTTCCATTCATAATTTTCTCCAAATCAAACAAAGAATTCTTTCTTATTTTACATCAAATTTTCCTTTTCACTACATTCTCCCTAAACCAAACACACCCTAATACAAGGAAATATAAAATTTCATTTAACTTTCTATCTTAATTATTCCACTTATATTTCATTGGAACATATTTTTGTCTTTTTTTTATTTGTTGTTTAATTAACAAATGTGTGTCCATTTTTATTTGTCATTTAATAATTTCACTACATATTTAATATTATTATTTACCTTAAAAAATTAGAAATTAATTACTTTATCATCATAATTCATAAAAAATTTCTTATAAATCAGTAATATTACACCACATTCTAAATACAATTTCATAAAATACATTAATCACATATTTATTACATTTGTTCAACAAATACTATTATTATCTCCTTAGTCCATTAAGATTAGTCTTGAAAAATTACTATTTCTTCCAAGTCGGAAGAGAAAAATTAGTGTTGAAATTATTTATGAGATGAAAATGAACTCTCACATCTACAAATGATACGCAATTAACACTAATTAATAAAAGTATTAATTAAAAAAATTGTTTAATGTCGAGACATTCAATACAATAACTAGTCACGAGAAGCACCACCCCATATGATTAAGGCCTTTTGCATATCATTTGAATTCGGCAATCAAGCATGTAATCCATCCATCCATTTGGTGGATTATTTATTATTTTATTAGGATTCCAAAAAGTCAAAAACATAGTCTATGCTCCTTAATTTGCTCAAATATTTCTATGAAATACTTTAATATTTTATTTAAATTTTGACGCATGGTCGGCTGGCGACAATTGGACGAACCAGTTCATAGTCAACATGGCTGCCAACTTACGGCAACCCTTGTTCAAACGGTTATGCGGGAGACTATTTGTGTTATTTCGTCATCAAGCAGTTTTATTTGTACAAAGTAGTTCGTGAAAAAACTTTAATCATGTTTGAAAGTACGAGACGTGGTAAAACATCAACATCTATTTTTAATAATGTTTTAATCTTCCAAATATGATTAAAGATATGCATATATCTCATGTGTCAGAATTATTTAAGGTTTGCTTTAATGTAGTGAAAAATTTGTGAAAATATAATTTTATGTGATATGACATTCATGTAGTATGACGCAAACTTTCTTTCAAATTTGTTTAAGCTCCGTTTTGAACTCATTCCTGCTATTGATTCGTGAACGTACGACTAACCTCGTACAATATTGCCAGGTGGCCGGATTTAAGGGAGTAACTCTTCTGTGGTACGGGAGTAGGTACTCCCTCGTACGACATCGTTTTGATTTATTTTAAAACGACATCTTTTGTGTTTTAGTTGAATTAAATGATGTTATTTTTATTTGTACAAAACTGCGTTGTTTCAATACTTTACATTCAAATCACCAGAATTTATTGGATATTCACCAGAACGACAAGATATTCATCAGAATTCTTTTGATATTCATCAGAATTGCTCCTACATTTATCAGATTATTTTATGGTCTAAATTAATTATTTTTGCTTCCATATTCATCATAAATGTCTTGATATTCACCAGAATTGTTTATACATTCATCAGAATTGTTCCTATATTTATATAATTATTTTATGGTCTATATTAATTTTTTTTGCTTCC
>NQLW01000045.1:799138-828029 GCA_002312845.1 Kalanchoe fedtschenkoi | reverse complement strand
TTAATGTAGTGAAAAATTTGGGAAAATATAGTTTTATGTGATATGGCATTCTTGTAGTATGACACAAATTTTCTTTTAAATTTGTTTAAGCTCGGTTTTGAACTCATTCCTGCTATTGATTCGTGAACGTACGACTAACCTCGTACAATATTGCCAGGTGGCCGGATTTAAGGCCGACAGGTTGGCAGCCTGAAATCCACCATCTTCGCCACAGGAATTGAGGGTAGAAATTGAAATGGCCGCCACGGATCAAAATCAAAACAAGGCAGTAACCACGCAATTACGTATAAGAAGATGAATTCAACGTTGGCGCATGGTTAATGTAGCTGGTTGGGCTAGAAGAGTTTTGATAAAAATGATCGTGAGGTCCGATTTTGGTTGAGATTTCCAAATGCATGAATTTAATGGAAGGGGCGCTATCGTGGGAGTCTTAAGCAATGTTCGAAAAAGTATTAGGCGGTCCTAGGTGGTGGACATAGCGTCCAGCGATTAATCGGCTAGGTGAGGATTAATCGGAACTATTAATTGAATGATTAAACGGTACTATATATGTTAATATAATATTTAATTATAAAATATAAGATTATAAAATCAAATTAAACATGTCTAACCACAACCTTGTCTCTATCTCTAGAGAAGAAATAATTCATCATAATTTTAAAAAAGTAACATAAAAGTAGAGAACAAACACTACATACACCTAGGCGGACATTGACATAACACAAACATGCAAAAAAAATCTGTCAAGAGATAATAGTGCAACCACAAAATAATCGTCGCCAGAAACAGTAATACACAGTTTAATCTTCTAACACCATCACTTTCCTAGCTTCTTATCCTTGATAGTTCTATCTCCAAGCCTAGCATAAATACAATAACATTTAGCATTCAATCATAATCATCAAATGTAATCAATGGATATAAAGTTAAAATTGTCCAATTCATTAAGGAAACTCTTTCTGATCCAAAGATTCACAATCTAACTCATTTAAAGGTGTAAATCTCTGATGAGAGCAAACAAAAAAGAACAAAATTAATGAGCTCCAACTTGGTATGTACATCACACAAAATCATAAAATTCTAAATTGTCTCTTAACTAGAATGAAAATATAGCTCATATCATACTAATTTAAACATTTCCTTAACACAAGTCAAAATATCAACAACCGCATAAGAAAAAATTGTCCTCAAAAAAATTCAGAACCTCCATAGCATGAGCAACCTATACAAATGCAGTTTTATGTTGACCAATTAACTTATTCCGAAGCCTACCTTAGGTTTTCGCAGACTTCATAGAGAGAAACGTCTGAGGGATAGATGGGGGAAAGGAAACGTGAAACAATGTGTTTCAATTTTTCATAAATTACATTTTGACCCGTCTAAGTTTTATGTTGACCAATTAACTCCCTTTGACCCAAAAAATTTGATTTTGACCCGCCTCAGCCAATAAAAATCGCAAGACAACCGCCCAGCGCCGGGGCGATGATTAATCGGCCGCCCGGGCTTATTTTTAGAACACTGGTCTTAAGTAGTGTTTCCGAAAGAATGTAAAAAATGAGAGGACATGTTATTTTGAGTTTTTTTTAATGGAGTTAGAGATGATTTGGAGGGGTTTGAATTTATAAAATTTCTTTCATTTCCATCGTATTTGGATGGATTTTGAAGAAAATGAATAGGTTCGATATATTATTTCTTTATATTCTTTCATTTTATTTTCATGTGTTAGATTATCTAAATAATTTCACTTTATTTTTACTCTTATTTTTCTAAATGCCTCATAAACTCAGTAACACTCATTTTTTATTTCCAGTATCAAATCATTTTTTTCTTCTCCTTTTAAATATATTTTTTTATATTCTCTCGAAACTAAGAAACAAAGCCTTAAACTTGTGTTCCCTCTCCGAAATTGCTCTTACTTGTATTCTCTAAATTAAAAAAAAACATATATAATCAAGGGTAGCAGATGATTTTTTTAGTTTACAGACCCAAACACTACAATTCAACTTAGATAGTTTGTCAGTAATATTTTACCTCACGCACCCACCACCAATATTCAAACTCAGAATATATCTTTAGTAAGAACTCTTCTTAAAATCGGGCATCCAACCATCAGAATTAAACTTTCACACCCTATCACCAAATGTGTTTGATAGGTGTTTTTTCAGATTGCTTACACATTCAACCACTAAATTTAACTTTTTCCTTTACTCAATAATACAACCATTATGATTCAAATTCAAAATGTGTGACTATGAAAAATTCACCTCACATCCTTTTTATCACTTAGATACAATATTAATTTTTGTATTTCGGCTCTAATTCAAATAATGACAAAGATAATATGTGCGCCGTATCCAATTACGTGACAAACGGTAAGGGACATCAACACTCCACAAAAGAGAAGACAAGCATAATTCAGGCATTATATGACTATTGAATCTTAATCAATATGAGTTAAGAGAATTTTGGATGCACACAGTCCACCAAGTGTACTCTGAACACTGTTAATGAAGTGCGACGTGCCACTTTGAAATCAAAATGTCACGCCATGACTCTGCATTACCGGTGTTTACAGTACACATGATAAACTGTTTCTATCTAAAAATTTCTGTATCAGCCAGTAGCTAGGGACCCCAATAGTCAAGGATCTGCTGTTACCGAATGTCTGCTCCATTGTTTTTGCAACTTTTCTGTCGTCTTTTATCAACATTTGGTGTGTCATTTCTGATTCAAAATATTCTGTATACCTGTAAGGTGTTATCAGTTTAAGGTAGGAGCCAACCGCCATTACCATTCTCAACCTCTCCTATACGATAATCGATACAACATTCCGAACAAGTTGCAACATCACATATGATCGACAGATATCTTGATGCGGCTGCATCTTGAGTTCTCTGGTTTAGGATTTTGGTGCTAATGAAAGTACATATTTTAATGAAAATTTGGGAAAATGAAAATTTATGAGATGAACACTGAGAGATGACTACTAGCAGATTACATTTCTATTTTGATACTGACGTAAGAGTCATTACGGAATAGTTCACATAAATCTCAACATATTCGTGCTCATGTGATTCGACTAAAAATTTGAACCTGGAGAAGTGAGATTTTAAAACAACTTTATAACTACCAAGCCACCACCCTGCGGACAACAAACCCCGGACCTGTTCCGTGGATGTCGTTATATGGATGTTATTATGATGGTGTGTCCCAAAACCTAACACGATCCTGTCTGGTGCGTGGATCCACAAGGCACATGTCGTGTCTCTTCGAAACACCGAACTGCACAAGCATGTTAGAAAACCCTAGCTTACTCCATCTATCTCGTAATAGCGAAATTATGATATGATAATAATAATGTTGAATTATTATTACTTAGTAATTATTAATTGTTGCATATTTTAATGTAATATTATCATTCTTGATCCGAATTTTATGCATATATTATCACGGCTATGTCTCATAGGTCAACTTAGAGATGCTCATTGTCAATGCCTCTAGCTTTGTGACAGATATTGCTCACTGATCCATCAAATGGAATTGTTTTATATTTGTGACGTGAACTGAATAACATTCTTTCTAATGTCAACACACTCGGTTCGAATATGCCACAAGAACACGAAATTTTTTAATTTATATATTTATATATTGTTAAGGTACAATTAGGATGGATCCAGAAAAATTATAAGAATAAATAGTTAAAAATTACATTGTGTGAGTGTGTATATGGTATATTTTCATTTTTATATGAATTATTTTAATTTTTAAAGGGTTATAATGATCGTCTTTAAACTTTATAATCTAAAATACATAAAAATAAACAATAAAAATCAAACTCAACATTTATTGTGAATGAATTAATGTATTATTATATTTATGTGCAACATCATAGTTTAATACTTAAAAATAAGTTAAAATTATCTAGCCCTCACACAGATCCTCAAGAAAAGAATTCATAGTTTGATATTTAAAACGTCGCTGTTTTGAGTTTTAGAATAACCAAACGACATTCTCTTTGAAGCTGTAGCATAACAGAGGATGCTACTATCGAGATCAATCATTAATATCTCATGTTCTTAATGGGCCATAACTTTACGGTAAAGTGGCCTGTGAAAAATAATTGGGCCGTAAATAAGCCCATACAAACGGGTCGGACAAATGAGCCTATACAAGAATCAAAAGGTCCACACAAACCGCCCAACGCAATAAAACGGTTCTACAATAAATTTTATGTATAATTTAGTAGGGGTAAAAATTCAATTAGTTCCTTAAACTATCATAATGAAACATCTAGTAGTCATTTTAATTATTTTAATAATAAAAATATATAAAATTAAAATTATCGAAATAAGATGAAAATTAATGGTTACAAATTAACATGAAAATAATGATGTTTTGGTAATTAACAGTCTTAAATTTTAATCAAAATACTCACACACTCAATCATAATATTAATTAGATTGATTTAATGTGGAGGTGGTTGAAGCTATATTTGGTATATAAAATTTGAAAAAGTGAAAAATAGAGTAGGAAAAATGTTAAATGAATATTTATATTCGGTGTAGCCAAAGTTAAGGGGTGTAAAATCGGAAAGAAAATTATATAAAAATCCAGCCGATAACATATAGTGTTGGATGAAATGTAAAACACTTATATACATTATTATCAATTTAAAACAGTGCAATTTTGGATTTTAATATCAAATTACGAGTAAAGGCACCCGTCGTCCCGACGGTTTGATTTGAAAAAAATTAAAAATCGAACCAAATTATTAGTCATCATTTTTAAAAATATGAAACTGTACACCGAAAGATTAAAGGCACCCGTCGTCCCGACGGTTCGGTGCAAGAAAAATTAAAAATCGAAACAAATTATTAGTCATCCCTTTTTAAAATATGAAACTGTAAACCGAATGATTTTTTAAAATTTGAAATCAAACCGAACCAAATCAAATCGAACCGAACCGGACCGACCGGTTCGGGAGCGTCGCGATTGAAATCCTATTCTGTTATATATATAGATAAACTGTTGTGTATCTTGAAAAAAAATTATAATGATATTTCAATTTTTATTTACAAGAATATGTGCAAAATTTGTCAATATGAGATTTAAGCCTTGTTTTGTTGTATTTATTGGACTCTATTAATAGGTGATTTATTATTATATTAAGCATTTAGTGAACCGAGTATTTGTTCATTTTCTCTTAATCAATGTTTGGAAAGTCTTAATTATTTATTACCAATTTTATATCTGAATCATTCAGATGCGATATCTATACGAATATTATTATCTCTTTACTTTTTTATATCTTTTTGAAAATCAACTCTGTCCGGATTGTAATTCAATCATAATCACATCAATACCGATCGCAACTAGTTTGTTCAATTAGATTATCACACACTTCATAATTAAATAATATTTTTAAACATGATTATAAATTTTATTTTTATTTTCATGTCGTAAAATTATAATTTCAATTTAATTTTATATTATTTAATCGTTAGATATTAAGATACTAAAAAAATAAATTACTAAATGAAAATAAATCATTCAGCAATAAGTTGTGGTTTGACTAGTGGTCAGATTCTAATACACCATTCATCTCTTAATTTTACAGAACGACATCTTTGGCTCACTAATAATTTAAATGTGCAATTATTATTATTAATTCATATTTTAATTTAGAATTCTATACTGACTTTTTTTTTCTTGAAATTGATGGTATTTTACATTGTAATTACGTATTTGAAGATAGTTTACCATTTCAAATTTAGAAAAAAATAAACCTAATTAAATAAATCTAGAAAATATCGAGTATTTCTACAATCCGGCGGTTGCAAAGTGGACACGTGCCATGACCAACCGACAACTCCCGCGAGCACTCCCGACAATACGTGTGGCCGCAAGGGATGAAAGCAGCACCTTTGATCCTTACCATGCACACGCAGCACACGACGCCACTCGCCTCCCCCGCAGCCACCTCTTCCGCGAATAGCCTCATCAGCGACACTCGCCTCCGCGTGTACGGCGATTCTCCGGCAACATATTTCACTCCCTGCCCCGCCGCCTCCACCGCCCGAGAATTCCGCTCCACCGCCAGCGCCGCGGCCAGGTTCATAGCCCTCCGCGGAGGCGGACTGCAAGCCACCGCGCCATCCGCCGTACAAGGCGGAGGAATCAACTGCTGGGTGTCATTTTCCGGCGGAAGAATGATTTCCTCGTCGTTTTCGGACTCGGGGACGGAGATGGTCGATGGGGCAAGGCCCCATGCAGCGCAGCAGCAGGTGATTATATCTAATCCCAGCCGTTTCTTGAAGCTCCGCCGCCTGCCGCTGGCGGCTCCTCCGCCGTCCATCTTGTCCGGAGTTCAAATTTCTCCACGCTTCGGTCAGCTTTTCTGAAGATGGGTTTGCGGAATGGGAGGAAGAGAGAGAGGATGATACTGTGATTGACAGCTCCGCCATGGATGCTATATATGGAGCGGAGTTTTATAGCAGTTTTCACATGGTGATTGGACGAGACTGGTGATCATCAAACTCTCAAAGTTAGTGATTAATTAGTTTCTTTGATAGTCTTTTTTTCGAGACATCATCACAACATTCGTCAACTTTTTTGCACCCTTCGTCAACATAGTATAATAATAGTAAAAGATTCAAAAAAATAAAATAAAATGAATTTTCTCATTAATGACTTTTTATGAAGTGATTAATAAGTGAACATGGTTCAACATATTGTAGGCATATCAACGAATACATTTCCGGATTTGATTAGATGATCTGCACTTTCCATCCTAGGTTTACCAAAAACCACAATTTCAATCTATAATTTAATTAAAAATATTGATACATTGAAAAAACATTAATAGAGTTTTAGACAACCGCGAAGGAAAATACTCGTTAATTAATACATAACTAATGAATTTTGTTTAACTTTTTATATTTACTTAGGCTGTGTTTGTGTTTGGTTAAAAATTTGGTTGACAGAAAAATTGGATGGAAAATAAAGAGGAAAATTTGTGAGAAAATAAGAAGAAAAGTTTGTAGAAAAAATTAGAAGGAAAATTTGTTTAAAATAAAAAATATTTTAGTATTTTTCCACTATCCTAACAAAATAAGGGAAAATGACATGAATTCCATTGGAGAATCCACTTTCTCCAAAATTTTCTTTTTCACCAAATTTTCTCTAAACCAAACACACCCTTAGAGATCCAAAATTATGAATAAAATATTAAATAATGTTAAATTTAATTAGATTTTTTATACTTTTCCATCTAATTTATTTGCCTCCAACTTTTCATTGAACTAAATATAAATTCCATCAACAAAACAAAGCCAGAAATACATATAGACAAACTTACAACTACAAGCCAATGTGATTATATATGTTTATGTTTTTGTTTATCTACCTGCTATGCTTGCTTGATACAACATATAATGATCTAAACCTGCATTCATAATTAAACAACATAATATTCGAATAACAACGTTACACAGAGACGAGTAGGTTTCCACAATCTGCATCAGTCTTGTCACATAATCTTATAACATCCTCATAGAGTCGTGATTCAACTTGATGGAGTAGATTTGCCAAGTAAGCAATGCAAAATTTTGATGAGAATTACAATTTCAAGTACTCACAAGCCCTGGGAAATTTAGCTTGACCTAGATAAGAACCAAGAACAATTACGAGCATTCTCATAGTGTGCTCATCTACCTCTGGTGTTTGTTCAACTATCTTCCAAAGTACTTGAATTACTAGCAAAAACCTTTCATAAAAGTTGCAAGAGTAGTTGTTGTTTAATTCGCTTGACAGAAGCTTGCATATGACATATGCGACAACAGATTTAGCTAACTCATCACCGAACTTGAGAAAATACTATTAGCAAGGAAAGACTTGACTATCAAGAGGGTAATGTATCACTTGTGGATCATTCATCTTGACTAATGCATCAAGAGTTCACAAGTGGCAAACCTAAGTTTTTCAATAATTGGAGTGGTTTTTTTTCATAATTTCATGCGCAAGAAAAGGTACATATAGATAGGAATGTGAGCAGTCACAAATGGTTTTCTGAAACTCTAAAGCATAGCTACACACTGAAGTAGACAAATTGTATTGCAGACTCTTCTTGATATGAGCTTTGTTGGAGAAGATGGAAGGTAACGCCAGTTTCAGATTGGCGCAAGGAGATCTTGGCGAAGCAGCAGCAGCAGAAGTAGCTGGCTTATCTCGATCGAACCCCATCAGATACGGATCAAGCTTGTTGGAGAAGAAAGAAAAGGTAACGCACGAGAGGAGCAGAATGAAACAGCGTCATTTGGAGACGAAAGGAGATGAATGAAACTACGTCATTTCAATTATGCATCTCTCACCTGAAGGAATGACACTACTGAAATTCAGTGTACACTACCCCCTCTTTGAGCCTGCATGGGCCTAGGAAACGGGCTGTTTTCAGTCTCATTCTTACATTTGTACAAAGTAAGACATCTAAACTTATATATAAAGGGTTAAAACCCTAGGTTAGCACATATGAATACAAGACAAATTTGCCCATCAAGTCGGTTATTTACATAGGATTATCCTTAATCGCGGTCCTGCATTTTTGGTGAGAAATCCAGTAGAACGTTGCTGAGTTTTCATCTCTATTTATCTTTGATTTCCTACATGGTATCAGACCAAACGTCAAGTTAAACCTAGTCTCTTCTATTACAATATTGTGAAGTTTATTTTGGTAAATTATTCAGAGTGCTAAACATGACAGATACAAATGCAGTAAATAGAAATGTTGTTGTAGCCACAAAACATGTAAGTCAAGATGATCCTTTGTATGTTAATAGTAATAAAAATACCAACATGTCTCTGGTTAGTGATGTGTTAGTAGGCACTAAAAATATAGCTCTTGGCGCAAGTTCATGGAACTGGCCTTGGGAGCCAAGTCCAAGCTTGAGTTCATCAGAGGAGAAATACCAAAATGATAGGAGTTTATGTGGTCACTACCAGATTTTAAATTTTTTGCGGATCATATTTGTACCGAAAAAGGTCCAAGAAAGACCCGAAAAAGTACATTTTTCGGATCTAAATTTGACACACGAAAACTGTCCGCAAATAAGCCCGAAAAATAAATTTTCGGTTCTGTTATCAGATTTGTTTCGGGTCTCCTGGGGAGGGATTAAAATACCATAAAATAGAGGGTCATTTGAGGGCCATTTGCGGACTTGTTTCGGAAAACAAACCGAGATAAATAAATGCTAACCGACAAAGAACCGAAAACAAACCGAGATAAATAAATTTATTTATTAGCAAAACGAAAACAAAAGAACCGAAAATGGTCCGAAAAAAAACCGAGATAAATAAACACAAACCGACAAAGAACCGAAAACAAACCGAGATAAATAAAAGTTATTTATTTGCAAAACCAATACTAACCGACAAAGAACCGAAAATGGTCTAAAAACAAACCGAGATAAATAAAAATTATTTATTAGTAAAAACAATACTAGCCGAAAAGGAACCGAAAATGTTCCGAAGATTAAAAATTAAGAAATTAATCAATATATAATAACCCGATATAAATCTGGTAGTAACCCGAAAAAGCCCGAAGTCTTTCCCCCGACGTTAGCCCGCGACTGGTCCGAAAATAAAAAACATAAAAATTCCCAAAACTGGTCCGAAAATAGTCCTGCAATGATTCGAAAATTTACGTTAACCCGTTACACGTCCTAAAAGCATCAGAAAAGCGTCCGAAATTTTGTATCGGGTCATTAAACATCCGAAAATGCTTGTCCGCAAAACATATGAATTCTGGTAGTGGGTCCCGATCTTTCGATGAGATAGAGTTTCGATTTGGGAGGAGGAGACGTTGGCGATCCGACTACAACTGTCCAGGACGTTGCGCCTTTGCAATCGTTACACCTACTCCAGAAATGTTATTGATCTTGCTGAAGCACGATCAACCTGACCAGGAAGGTCATTGTACCTGCTAGCAATCGAAGAACAAGTAAGAATAAGATGAATAAGCAACTGCAATTGCAAATCTGAAATAAAAATAAGAGTTGGGATTCTGAAGACAAGTAAACAGGCGATCTAGCCGATACGCGCGAATACAGAAAAAAGAAGCAGCAGCTAACTTTAATCTAAACAAAATCCAACTGAAAAAGAATACTACAACTATTTATATATAAGGAAGGAAACTAGGCATTTTCCTAAGCTAATTAGGATTTCTATCACTAATAAAATTAGGACGCTAGAGCTAAATTAATTAGGATTTCTATCACTGATAAGATTAGGATGCTAGGGCTTCTCCTAAACTAATAAGAATTTTTATCACTGATAAGATTTGACACAGTTTGTAGATTTCATGGTGTGATGTTCTCATCATCCTCCCCTTCTTGCATTTGAGTCATCCTCGACTCAAGCTCTTCCTCTAGTGCCAAGTAAGGTATGACATCTGCGGTGTTAAATGTGAACAAACAGCTAATAGCTGAGCAATACTTTTGTCGTTTCTTGGATTTTGATTAATGTCGTACTGCTAATACTATTGGCATGCATAACATAAGCGGCATTGGTTCGATTGAAAATTGTAGCGGCTGCGGAAGTGTAGGGAGTAGAGTAAGCAGACTGTCTGCGATCTGAACCAGTAGTAGCAGTGGAGCTAAAATTATGTCTTACATTATGACTTTACAAACAAGTTTTGCATCTAGAGGAGAACCTTGACGAGCTAGGGCAAGATGAATCCGCTGCGCCTGTGGCGCACACGGTTGGAGACGGGATGGCGGAGGTTCGCTGATTGACCAGCATTGCAATCTGTGTTGAGACAAGTAGAAAAGGAAGGATTTGTGGGTCCCTATTTTATGTTTTTCTTTTTTATGGAAGGTCTAAATTTAACTGTGTTTGTTTTGAACTCTCAATATGTCTGTTAAAATATAACAGTTCATCCCGGGTTTTTTCTTCTAAAATTTAGTCACCAGTTGTTTGGCTCACCTAGATAAAACCATCCTATGCATTAAATTACCTTAGTTTTGAGTACTATCACCTATATTTTAGGTGGATCCAAGATATTATGCATCTTGTGACATGAAAACCTGAGTTGATCACGTCTTTCTTTCTTTATCTATAGAACTTTAATTTATTTTTGAAATTGGCTTAAACTGACAGGAAGTTCTCGGGGGATGCCCCACATAAGACTTTTCATTTACATTCATAATTTAGTCAATTATTGTCACCCGAATTTAAATATGTAACCATAATCACAAGACGCATTCATCTGTAAACCCTAATCACATTAGCATTCATGTTATTTATCAATATCAAATAACGGATTGTGCAGGCTCAGACGATTGAGAGTCAGATTCTTAATGTCTTTATTGGTATCAATACTCTAAGCATGGTGAGACAATCCATTGTGCAGGCTTGGATAATTGAAAATCAAGCTGTTCATAATTCTAAAACTGATGAATTATTATGAGACTATATTTGATTTTGAAAAATATAAGTACATAATTCAATGTCTAATCCGCAACATATCATTGTCTAGTCGCATATAATCATATATTATCATGCAATGAGACTATAAATAGATATATAATAAAGATTAAACAATATCATATGAGTCTAAAAGTTACAATATTAATTCAACAAAGTGTCTACATAATGTCATCTTTCAAAATTAAACTATTTAATGCTAATTTGTAAATAACATGCAGTAGAATCTAAAATTGTTAACATGCAACTATCACCACATTTGTTGACGTACTATAGCATGATAATAAGCATAATTAAAATTATTATCTTATTTAGCTAGTATTAGCACAGTAATTAATAGGTATAATATTATAGTATTAATTAATGTTTGTTGATAATAAAACTGCAAATCATATTGTTGGGTCTAATCCTGGAATGACCCAATAACTGGAAGATTTAGGGTATTCCCTATTGTTAGAGATACAATATTTGAAAGTTTCTAAATATTGTCGTTTTCCTATTTTAGATAGGTTACTATTTTTTGGTAGGATTAGAAATCTTATTGGCTTAGTATTTGTACCTTTAAAATAGAGTTGCTTATTCTTATTGTAAACACAGTTAACAATAATAATTTCTTTTCTAACAATTTCTTCTCTTCTCTTCTCTCTGAATGAAGTGTGAGCTATTAGAGTTTTGCCACATATCTCTGATAGTGAGATATCAATCTTGTGCCTAACATCTGGTATCAGAGCTTATTGGTTTTAAGCCTAAGTATTCTCGATTGAATAAAATATCGCTCGTTGTTCGTGGAGAAGCCTTGCAGGAAAGCCAGGGTGGGTTGTTTATGTACCCACAATTAACGACAACGAACTACATCAATTAGGTGATTCGGGTGCAAGCCATGATGGAAGATCAGGGTGTCTGGGAGGTAATCGAGCTCCGCCGACACGAGGAAGGAAAAGATGCGACAAGAAGGCGAGGTCGCATCTTTTCCAAGCTCTCCCGGAGAATCTCCTCATGCAAGTGGCAAATAAGAAGATGGCGAAGGAGGTCTAGGATTGCCTCAAGACGAGGTTCGTCGACGTAGATCGCGTCAAAGAGGCACGGCTACAAACATTGAAGAGTGACTTCGATGCCCTGCGCATGCAAAAGGGGGAGACCCTCGATCAGTACGCCGGAAAGCTCACAGGCATGTCTGTCAAGTACGCTAGTTTGGGTAGAACTTTGGATGATATTGCCTTATTAAAGAAATTATTTGATACCATGTCGGATCAATTTGTGAACTTGATCTCTGGCATTGAGCAATTTTACAACCTCAAGACTATGCCCTTTGAAGTAGCGGTTGGTCAGTCGATGGCGTATGAGGAGCGGACGGGACGAATGGGGTGGTGGTTCTAATGACGATGGTCAATTTCTACGCACTCAGGCTGAGTGGAAGGCGTGACAAAAGAAGCAAGGTGGTAACTCCTCGGGTAGAGGCAAGTCACCGGAGAATGACAGCGGAGGCCAAGGTGGTCGTGGTCGTGACAGAGGCCGAGATGGGCTTGGCAATACATCGAGCAACGATGGCTCAGGAGGTGGAGTCCGCGTTAAGAGACATCTGGTGTCATAATTGTAATCAGATGGGACACTATGCAAATAAGTGAAAGGCACCGAAGAAGGCGGACGAGGCATACCTCATGCGGGCTGTTGACACCGAACCTGCTATAATGTTCGTTATGTCTGAGAAAGTAACATCAGAGCGATAAAAATGGCAGCACGCTGTCTATCTCAATAAAGAAAAGCTGTAGCCAGAACTGCACCTTGTGAAGAGTGACGTTACAACATCAATAAAGAAGGTAGACGATCAGAGCCAACAGATGGCGTACTTTGGTGTCGAGGATGGCTGCAAGGCACATAAGCTGTTTGACCAGCAAAGAGAGAAAACTGATGTAAGTCGCAACATGATATTCGAGGAGAATTTGGACTGGAAGTGGTATACAAACACAGACAGTGATGAACCCACAGACTTCATAATCGATGAAAAAGAGCCAACAACGGACAATTTAATGTCATCTTCTAGGGGATCTACAGTAGCGGTAAATGAGGCATCAACAACATCGGCAATTGAACATGTTGATGCACATGTAACCACCTTATTGCAACCGTCGTTGGACACCGATGAGGGGCTTATTCGATACAGACACATCAATGACATAATACGAGACGCACCGAGAGTGGAGCTGAACTATGATGACTTGGAGGATGAGGCTATGCTCATTGAGATGGAGGAGCCAACCTGCTTTCGTGACGCTGCAGGCTATCCAGGCTGGGAGGAGGGCATGACCAAGGAGATAGAGTCTATCGAGAAGAATTCAACGTGGACCTTGACGATGTTACCGACTGGCCACAAACTCATTGGGCTTAAATGGGTGCATAAGTTAAAGAAGGACTCTAACGGAGAAGTAACCAAGCATAAGGCAAGATTAGCCGCTAAGGGCTATGTCCAGAGGCAAGGTATTGACTTTGAAAAGGTGTTTGCACCAGTAGCAAAGTTTGACACTGTACGGATGATCCTTACCTTGGCAGCAAATCGTGGCTGAGAAGTTTATCATCTTGATGTTAAATCAGCATTCCTCAACAGTGAACTCAAGGAAGAGGTGTGTGTAACTCAACCAGAAGGATTCACTGTGAAGAACAAGGAGCATACGGCTCTCAAACTCTGCAAGGCACTTTATGGGCTCCGACAGACACCTCAAACTTGGAACATGCGCCTTGATCGAAGCATGAAGCAACTCGGCTTCACAAGGTGTACACAGGCGCAAGCAGTTTACAAAAGAGGAAGGGACCATGCTGGAATTCTAGTTGGTGTCTACGTTGATGACCTCATTGTCACTGACACTAATCCAATGATGATCAATGAGTTCAAGCAGCAGATGATGACTGAGTTCGAGATGAGTGATCTGGGATTGCTTACCTACTATCTTGGGATTGAGGTAGAGCAGCAAGAAGGATGCATCACCATCAAGCAGGCTGCATATGCCATGAAGGTGCTAGCTCAATTCGGCATGACTGAATGCAATCCAGTCAAGATTCCCATAGAGCCGAAGATGCAGCTGCATAAGGATGCTGATGGAGAACCCATTGACACTACTGAGTATCGTTGTGTGATTGGCTGTTTCAGGTATCTCCTACATACTAGGCCAGATCTCTCATATGTTGTCGGGGTGGCGAGCAGGTTCATGGAGAGGCCGACCGTGATGCATCAGAAGGCTATTAAGCACATTCTGAGATATCTGAAGGGAACAATGCACTATGGGATAATGTATCCCAACAAGAGAGGCCTAGAGTTAATCACCGGATACACTGATAGTGATCTAGCCGGTGACATGGATGAGAGGAAAAGTACGGGAGGTATGACGTTCTACATTAATGATAGTTTGGTCTCTTAGAATTCGCAGAAGCAGAAAATGATTGCATTATCATCGTGTGAGGCTGAATTCATGGCAGCAACAGCGGCGGCATGCCAAGCGATGTGGCTCAGGAGTTTGTTAGGGGAGCTAACTGGAGAAGAGCCCAAGACGATGAAGTTGTTGGTTAACAACAAATCTGCCCTTGCCTTTATGAAGTATCCTATCTTCCACGGACACAGCAAGCACATCGACACAAGATTCCATTTCATACGTGAGTGTGTTGAAGGAGGACAGATTGTTGAGGAGTTTGTTTGCTCAGAGGAGCAGAGAGCAGATATCCTGACAAAGGCGTTGTCGGTGGTGAAGCTGACAACACTACGACATGTGCTTGAAGTTTGTGATCTTGTGCCTACCAGGATTGGGGGAGTATGTTGGGTCTAATCCTGGAATGGCCCAATAAGTGGAAGATTTAGGATATTTCCTATTGTTAGAGACATGTTTCCAAATATTGTCGTTATTCTATTTTAGGCAGGTTATTATTTTTTCGTAGGATTAGAAATTCTATTGGCTTAGGAATCCTATTGGCTTAGTATTTGTACCTTATAAATAGGATTGTTTATTCTCATTGTAAACACAGTTAACAATAACAATTTCTTCTCTTTTCTCTGAGTGAAGTGTGAGCTAGTAGAGTTTGACACATATCTCTGGTAGTGAGATATCAATCCTGTGCCTAACACATATAACTGTAAATTTGATATTTAAATCTCCTAGAAGCATTAAAAACTTATAAATATCGAACCAAATATGAAAGATGAGATAAACTTTAAAGACAGGTTTTGATGCGAGCTATGGTGTCGGAACTCGATACAAAGGATTATTTGCTGCCAGACTAGTCTAATTTTGACAAAGTGTGACGATGTTGACGCTGGCGTTGACCTCCACTCACGGGGTCGCTCATGTTACGTCATTGTTGAACCTAGTTGACATAGTCTAATGCCATTCTGGAGTATCTAACTGACCCCGGTCTGAGTCATCTGGTAATGAGCAGGTGCAACATTGTTTACCACCACTTACGAATGCAGCTTATGTTGACCACCATCGGTATTGACCACCATTAGCAGAGGTGGCTCATGTTGACCAACATCGACATTGTCCACCACTCGAGGGGGCGGCTCATATTGTAGCATTGTTGAACCGGTCTGATGCCATTCGGGGCTACTTAATTGACCTCGATCTTAGTCATCTGGTGCTGACAAGGCACAACATTGTTGAACCATGTGTTGAACCCTTCGTTGACCACCTGAGTCATTTGGCACTGATCAGATTCAGTTTAATCAGGTCGAGGCGGCAGGGCTCGTCGGCTGATGTCGCGATAGAAAGCTTGAGACTGAGATCCAACTGATCATATTGACGTCCTCAGTTGTTGATCATCATCATGTCACCATTATTGTTGTTGTAAACTTCATTATTGCCATTCACTCTTCTTCTCTAATTCTTCGGCTCATCTCCTATTCGACCACCTTCCTTATTCCTCAAAACCCTCCCCGCCTTCCGACCTGTCTGACGATTGTTCCTTTAGTTAAATTAATGGAGAAGAAGACATCGGCATTAACCATGAATGGGTGTAAATCACGAAAGCAATAAACTACAGGTTTGATTATTATAAAAAGAAGAAAGAAGCGATTATTTCTACACGTCCATATAAATAGAAAAAATATTCATAATTTTTTAAGAAATTTACAAGACTGTTATTATCTTTATTTTTTTATTTTTAAATAGATAACAAAGACGGTTGGAAGATTTTATTTTTTCTCCCTTATTTAGTCAAATTTATTGAAATGAATTGATGGAAATGGTAACAATTAATAATTTTCATACTGTAGAATGTTAAATTGTTAACATGGCACTATCACCTTAGTTGTGAACTATAGTGTGATAATAATTAAGCATATTTAAAATTATGTTATTATTTAGCTAGTATTAATGTACAAATTAATAAGCATGCATGATTTCGTAGTACTAGTTAATGTTTGTGATAAATAAACCTGTCAATCGTATAATTTTAAATTCAATATTTAAATCTCCTAGTAGCATTATGAAAATACTTAACCAAATATGAAAGACAAGATAAACTTCAAAATAGTGAATCAAATATAAAAGAGGAGATGCACATGAAATAGATTTTAGTTACTCATCCAATTGATGTGTTCGTGTGAAAAATTAAATCATGTTTCAGACATTTTAATTTTTTAAAAATACACATCACTCATACTTATTAGATGTGGGATATCTTCCATCTAACTATCAGCTTCATGCACATATCGATAAGAAGAATAACCAAACACTAATGAAAACTGATAAAATTAATAGAGGTTTTCCAGCTGATCATTGCATCAGGCTTCACCAGTCAAACATTATGGCTCATGCTATGCCATCATGAAATCGGGTCTGACATCATTATGGTTGTCCAATTGACCCCGATCTGAGTCATCTGGTGCTGACCAGGTGCAACAGTGTTGACCACCACTCGCGGGGGCGGTCATGTTGACCATCACTGGCGTTGCCGTTGACCATTACTCACGGGGGGTGGCTCATGTTGAACACCACTGGCGTTGTCCACCACTTGCGTGGCGGCTCATGTTGCGGCATTGTTGAACCGAAATGAACCGGTCTGACATCATTCAGGGTAATCCAATTGTCTCCGGTCTAAGTCATCTGGTGTCGACCAGACACAACATTGCTGACCCATGTGTTGAACCCTCCGTTGACCACCTGAGCCATCTAGTACCGACCAGATTCAGTTTGAACCGATCAGGGGAGCAGGACTTGGTCGCCTGATGTGGCGATAGAAAGTCTGAGACTGAAATCCAACCAATCTTGCCGACATTCTCCGTTGTTGTTGATCATCATGTCACAATTATTATTGTTGTCAATTTCATCATCGCTATTCACTCTTTTTTTCTGATTTTCCAGCTCATTTTCTGCCCGGCCACCTTCTCCATTCATCGAAAACTTCTCCGCCTTCTGATCTGTCCGACGATCGCCACCGTTGCTATGCATGATGTGCGCAGCTGTGTTATGGAGAAAAAGAGATCGGCATTAACCATGAATGGATGTAAATCTAGAAAGCAATAAAGTACAGATTTGATTATTATGAGAAGAAGATAGAAGTCATTATTTCTTCACGTCCATACAAATACAAAAATTTAATTATATTTTTTAAAAATTTTTACAGGGCTGTTATTATCTTTATCTTTTTTATTTTTAATTAAATAATAGAGGCGGATGAAATTTTTTTTCTCTCCTTGATTTCCTCCTGTGAGATCACAACTACTCAGAATGTATTGACATGAATTGAGGGGACGTAATAATTAATAATTTTATAATTATTGTTATTAGGACGTAAAAAGATAAAATTTAAATTTCTTTAATATATTAAATTCTTCTACGACTTTTTATGATTCATAACTTCTATTTTTTATTATTGGTGTGATTCTGTTTTTTTTCCCTCCTAGTCCGTTAAACTCACTTTCTGACGGACGTCCATTGATGATTTACTGGATAAGAAAAATCAACTTTATAATGTATTGTTATTCTTAATGATGCAAGAAGTTATTATTCTGTGTCATCCACGTTAAAATTCATTTTTACTGTATTCGAACTTTAAATTGATTATTTAATAATTTTGAGTTAAAGTGACAGGATTTGCATCTAAATTATATAATAATAATGATCTAAACAAACTAAAAGTTAAAATAATATGTTACCCTAATTAGATATATAGACAAATATGATTCTTGTTGACTGTTTTTACTTATTTTTTGAATAAAGGTAAAATTGAATTTAATCTATTTTTTGTAATTATTGTGAAATGAAATGTGTTTAATGAATATTTTGGCATAGTAATTTCACAACTAACTTTTTGGGTCTTAATTACTTTAGACTTGGTATAAATTTAGTGCATGCATTGCTTATTGTGTTGCTTAATTATTTTAAAATAAAAGCTAAGATGTTAACAGTTTGAACTTTTTAAACTGTTTATATTTTCAAAGTGTCGTCATCAACTAAATTTTATGAAGTATTTTATAATCATATTGAAGGAAGCAATCGAACGCACTTATACTGTCAAATAGTGGAGCTCGGTGGATTTGAGAATCATCCTAATTCTGTTAAATAGAAGGTTTAGTAAAAAAATGTATTTAATTTAAAACAATTCGAATTTGATATATTTTTCATATATTTAATTTAAAACAATTAGAATTTGATATATTTTTCATATTCTTAAAAATATTTATGGTATTTTTATTAATATCGTCATAATTCTGTTCCTCCTTTGACCGTGGGGGTTCCATAGGATGGATTCAACTATCCATCAAACTGCAACTCAAATAAAATATAAATCCATAAAATTAGTTCATATTTGATGTATTTAAATATTTATAATCCTAATTTAGTAAATATTATCATATTTAGTCTAAAACAATCAAAATCAATAAAAATTATTTAAAATACATTTATAAATTAAATTTAGAATGTATTTGACTTAATGACATGATCAAATTTAATTTTAAATTTTATTGGTTACTTTTCATAGCGAGATAAAAATTTCTAAAACTGCTCAACTGAGCTGTCGTTAACCTTGAATGGCCAATGGATGTAGCATTAGAAATTAGTAATGATTTGTCTGGAAGACAGATGTCATTATTTGTACATGTACATATAAATAAATAAACTTTTACTTTTTTATGATTAATATTTGATTCTCTAACTAATTTAATTTTAATTTTTATTTGTGCACAGTATCATTATTATTATTTATAAAAAATCTAAGGTCTCAGGTGGCTGAAAAACTTTATAATTTTTCTGCAAACGCTTATCTAATTTACAAATTTAAATCCCACGCAATGCCACTATTTGCTGCCACAAGAAAAATGATGTCGGTTCAAAATTTATTAAACTTCATTTTAAAAACAAGTCACTCCATACTATTATTTTCTCTGATATAAATAGATTTTTACAGTCTTCTTTGTAAATTGACTTGTCTTCTATGATATATATACTCCCGACAATCTGTAGTTTTTCTGATGAATTTTCGACTAGTCTTCATCTGCAGCAATAAAGTTATCGTTGTTGATGTCGGTTCTGAAACCTTCCGTCTTCAATTGTACAGTTGTGATCACAGAAACATAACTCTTTAAAAGGTTACTCCCTCTGTCCTCTTTTACATGTCACTTAACCGAATTTTTTTGTCCACTTTTACTTGTCACTTACCAATTTTCAATGCGTATTTAATATCAACAACTACCTTAAAATGTCAAACATTAATCACTTCATTATCATAATCAATAAAGAATACATTCCTCACCAATAATCATCTACCAATTTTACTTTTTGCACGAACTTTTTCAAAAAATTGTTAACCACCTACCTATTCAATTTTTTCAACCGCTAGCATTAACTTCACCTTAATCTACTCAAATTAACCGTAAACGACATGTATTAGAGGACGGAGGGAGTATATGACAGCTTCGCTCCACCCAAAATTGGACAATCTTGCTAAGTTTGCAAAAAAAGAAGAACAAAAGGAAACGAGATGAAAACAAGAAACCCAACACAAGAAAGATAATAGGATGGAGTGAGTTGCTTTTGAAAATTAAATTTAATAAATTTTGAAATGATTTCGTTTCTCATGCGGTAACAAATAGATACGCTGCGCGAAATCTAAATCCCGAAGTTTAAAACTGATTTTAAAGGTGTATAAATCGATCATCACGTAATTTTCCCTTTATTAGTGTTTATTTAGTGCACAATATCATTATCTGCAAAAACTTCTTTCAATTTTATAATTACTAACATTGTTCCAAAATGTGTTAGAGTCGTGTGAGGAAGTGTATGTATGTTGGAGTTGTTAATAGTTAGATCAAAATTAAGGAGAATGTTTAATCACAGGAGTATTAAGAATTAGGGAAAACTACAGAAATGGGGTATGAACTATCACAGTTTTACAAATTACGGGTGTAACTACCATTTTTTGCAATTTACATGTATTTCAGTTTTAGGGCTGTTTTGTAAGTAAATATTTTTCAATCAAGTCCAGATCTAATTTAAACTAATTACAAACCCACCCTCAACAAAACTAACCTAACCACACATTCATTAAATTTGTTCAACCGTTAGCATTAACTTCATCTTAATCTACACTTGCTTACATTAACATGGGTAATTAAGGTTAGATTAGTTTTGTTGAGGGTGAGTTTTTAATTAATTTAAATTAGATCTGGACTTGATTGAAAAATGTTTATTTACAAAACAGTCTCAAAACTGAAAAACTTGCAAATTGCAAAAAATGGTAGTTACACCCGTAATTTGTAAAACTGTGGTAGTTCATACCCCCTTTCTGTAGTTTTCCCTAAGAATTATGTGTGTACATATATTAGTGTTAATCATTAATAAAAAAATATAATGATTACTTTTTAATTAGAAAAGATATAACAAAATATAAAATGATTACTCAGATTGATCAGCCGAGACCAAAAATTTAAAAACATTACTTATTGATATTAATCGTTCTCGATGATGCCATTGATGATGTAATTTTTTTTATTTTGTGTGATTATCCGTTTAACAACATTTAAATGTGAAAATAAAAAGGATTATTTAAAGAGAACAAAAAATAGGTTTTGGAATAACATGGCACCACTGAGTCAAAAAATTAGTTACAATTATGTTGATACATATGTGTGGATCTTGTGTAAACCATTTTGAATATTTAAATTACAGATTATTCTAGTTTGTTGATGTAATATGAAATTAATGATCATAAATTAATGTGTATCTAACCGATCAATAATTAATCAAAGAATTGGGTGAAATATAATTATGTAAAAATCTTTTGAATATATTTTAATCCTATATTTTTTTGAGAGAACGATTATTTGTCTGAATTTATATACGAGTTCAATCCATATTGTCACATGTTCACTATAAAAAATATATATATGAGAGCGACTAGCTAGAAATGATTTTCGCACAATTATTCAACAACTTTTGTCCGTTTTTAAATGGTTTCCATAGAAATATACATTCGTTGTCGGCCAGATGAGACACAAATAATCCATGTCTATTGTCAGACAAATATCTTACTATTGGGGTAACGAGGCAGCCGCCTCCGAATTCTATCTAAATATCCCTATCAATGATAAAAAAAAATTTATATATAAAAAGATCTAAAACTACAACTGTACATAACATCAATGTAACCTATCCAATTCGGCTCTATCAAAACAGTCAGGCTATAATATGAAAATCAGATTTGCAAGTTAGATTATACGATTCAACTAATGATGCTATGAATTGCAAGAACTCGATTTCATCAATTAATATGGCTTCTAGCGTGGACAAAGATACCTTAAAACGTTACTAAATCATAAGATTTGGACAAAATGAGAAATAAATCAGCATACAAATGCCTTCCGCGGTCGACATGCAACTCTAGCAATTGCAGATTCATAGAATGTTCTAGAACATCAACTCCAACTCTCATGATCCCCCCCGAAAGAAATTGTCAGGCATTCTTAAGTAACCAAGTAAATTGGCATGGGTGGCGAGGAGGTAGACATCCTCTGTTGCTCACCCACATTCATCTCCCTCAGGCTCACATATGGAAGCTCCACCTGGCCTCCTTTCATCACCCTAAACGGCGACGTTTTCAAATAGTCTCTGTAAGGCGTAGTGGACCCGCTTCTGCTCTCCGTCACGTAAACCGGCCCAGCCGAGATCAGATGAGTCGCAGCCCGGCCCGGGTCTGTTTTGGCTGGCTCACTTCTCTCGGCCCACTTTCCCTTGAGGTACCCCAACGCGCTCTTCCACCAGCGCTTCTTCTTCGTCTTCGATGACGCCCTCCTCGACTCGTCTTTGGAGATGGGCTTCTGGAGCTTGAAGCGCAGTGCGTCGATTGGCTTCAGCGACGCTCTCCTGCTGCGCCTCCTCGATTCCTCCGCAAACTGATTATTGCAAAATAACAGAGAAAAAAACAACCGGAAAACTTTTTAGAAAATAACTGAATTTTTTTCACATATATATATAAAAAAAAGACCCGGATGCGTGTTGACCTGAAAGTGAGTGATTTGAGGGTCGAAGCCGTAGTCGCTGAAGTGGTGCGGCTCCGACATGGAGAAACCCGACGACATGTTAACGACAAAATGTTCCCTGCTTCAAAAACCTCAAACGCAACGACGACGTATCCTGCTTCGATAGAAAGTAGATTCAACACGTAAGAAAGCCTCAAGCGGGCATTTTGGTGGCTGCTGGGGGATATTTTGAGAGTGGGGCGATATGGTGTGGTGGATTGGGTGTCCGAGGAGGACCTGACGAGGTTAGTTTTATAGTGCGTTATTATGGTGCGTTGAGTTGAATGATTGAATGAGTGAGAAACGAAGTTGGGGGCAATGAGAACAAGATTGAAAATCTCGATGAGAGAGCCAAGCGTGCCATCGTATCTGTCACGTGAACATCTTTATCGTCTCATGCAGGACGCTGTCGGTATTCATTCAACTGATGCTGTACTATTGGGCTTATGGGCCGATTTTTCGAGGCCCATTTTATCACATGGGCCGCTTTTGGCATTTTCTCATGTCCAATAATGTGTCATATGTGGTGCTAATGGCAGATTTTTCAAAAACTGAAATTTGGGATCAGGTAATGAAAGGGACATGAGAGTAGGAATAGCAAGAGCTTTGAATTCCAATAAGGAGGGACGTCTCCCTACGATTAATAACAAGTAAATCAAGCTTTTATATATTGTTTGTTTTTTTAAAATATACTTTGACAACGCATACATCCGATCACAAAGAAATTCGAACTCTTACCATGAGAAATTTCAGGAATTATCACTCATTCTCTTTATCATCATACCGCACCCTTAACGTCTATGCATTATTACTGGAATTGCAATTTAAAACAACACTTTTAATAATACAACCACAATTTTAAGCATATTTTTAAATTGTGTTTGGTTTAAGAAATATGGAGATGAAAGAAAAATGGAAAGAGAGTGATCAGTAGTTCTTCAAATTTTCCTTTCTCATAAATTTTTACTAAAGCAAACACATCCTTAGTTTACTTTGTAACTACTATTTTTTTTTTATGAAAAAGTAGAAATGCCAATATAATTTGAGAATTACAGTTTTGACATGAAACTGTAAGGCTGTGTTTGGTTAAGAGAAAATTTGGCGGAAAGAAAAATTTGATGAAAAATTAATAAAATTCATTATTTGGTTTAGCTGGAAAATAGGAAGGAAAGAAAATTAGATGGAAAATTGGATGGAAAATGTGATTCAACATATATTAAACAAGTTCAATGTATCTTAAACAAATAACCATTTTTTGAACAAATTCAATGTATTTCATCAAATTCAATATATGAAAATGAAATGGATTCCTAACAATTTTTCTTGACATTTTTGTTATGAAACCAAATAAAGAAAAATTAGATGGAATCCAAGGATTCCATTTCTTTTTAATTTTCCCTCAAACTTTCCTTTCCACTCAATTTTTCTTAAACCAAACACTACCTAAATAAAATTAGGGTTTAATTACGTCTGAGACAGTACATTTCATCAAATGATTCGGAATAAACAGAGGTGACTAGTTCATATGCGTAAAGAGATCTTGGATCCGGAATTTTACGTGACCGCCACTGGCCGTGGATCATATTCTCATGCGGAGGATATTTGGATTTTGGTGGCTGCTCATGTATGGGGGTGTTCATGGCTCTCATAGTAGAAGTGACGCTGCATCCGTTGGAGTTTTTGGGATCAGAGAAAGCAATCACTGAGGAGATCAAAGGTTTAAGCCCCGTCTATGAATAATCTAGGGCGATGGTAGTAGAGGTTTGTCATGCTTCATTGCACGTACAGACATTTTCCAAAATCAATCCGCATTGGAGTACCGATTCAATCATACGACGTGCTCGAAATTCATCTTCAAACAGAAAACAAATCGAGTTTGGCTCGAGCAAGTTTAAGAAACGACAAATCATGATACCAACCTACTAGATTAGTTGTATACACACTCAAAATCAATTTATAATGAGTGGGGAAGTTCAATTATATTCGAGGATCATTTTAGAGTTCAACTAGTGCGATGTGAGACTTAAGCTTAGGCGATGTGGAACTGAAGCCCTTTATACAATCATCACTCTCTTACTTATGAGAGTCTTAGTTAACTAGTGGAACCTCATGCGTAACTAGTTTACTATGACAGACATATTCTAAGAGTACAACGAAAATTCACTCTGATTTCATATTAAATTAATTGAATCCACATTTAAAATTAAATAATAATAAGTGGGGTTAGTCTAAATGTATATGAAAATCATCTTAAAGCTCAACTTGGATGATATGATGCTTAACACTTTAATATACTTAACATAATCAATTTTCAAGTCTCGAAGTTTCATCTTTTCTCTTTGCAGATCAGAGGGAATGTGGGGTGGGGAGCTCACGCACTACAGCGTAGACGGGGGATCTGCTGGCTCAGCAAGGCAGTCGATTGGACTGGCTGTGTTCAGCTGCGTCTGTTTTGGGATGGAGGCTAAATGTCGAAGTTGGAGTTTTACTTATTGATTTAGCATGAGCGGTTGGAAAGAATAGCAGAGTAGGACATGTGCCTATATGTTTTGGAGTTACAAAGGTGGTGAATCTCCATGTGGAATTGATCGACAAACCTGGCATGTATTTGCCACTGGTTTTCTTCTCGACAAGGCTTAACCATGAGCCCTCTTCCTTTTCTCTCAATGCAATATTAAGGATTTTTTTTTAAAATTTTTTAAATGTAAATTACAGCACACATCTGATCACCAAAATTATTAATGGCAAAAAGGGAGCAGTATGTTGTATTGCGAGTTGCTAATGATTTTATGCTGGTTGTTTCATTTCTATTAAACTGATTATGCTGTTGTTCAAAAAAGCTTGTTGAGCAACTGCTGGTGTTGCGCATCAGACAGATTGTTGCTTTTGCAATCATCATTTTTGTTGCACATAATGTTGTTGGTGAAAGCAAACTTCTGCTATATGTTGAATTGATGTGACCAACTTTTGTGGTTAAGAATAGAG
The DNA here is from genome assembly GCA_002312845.1 of Kalanchoe fedtschenkoi. Lineage (NCBI taxonomy): Eukaryota > Viridiplantae > Streptophyta > Magnoliopsida > Saxifragales > Crassulaceae > Kalanchoe > Kalanchoe fedtschenkoi. Next base: position 802,066 of record NQLW01000045.1, on the reverse strand, counting down.
ATTAGAAATGAAGGATAGAGTTGAAGATAGAAAAAAATTTGAGGAGAAGAGAAAATGAAATTGAGATGAGGAAAAGATAAGATGCTAGGAGTAGAGGAGAATTAGGGTTTAAACTTGTTCGGTATATTTCCATTATTTCCACTTACAAGATTATTTGACGACTAAATGTTGAAATTAAATTTTGATCTCATTAGTTTGTAACGGACTAAATATCACCCTTATGTAACATTCCACCCCTCTTCGGAGAAACCTTATTCTCAAGGTTCAATTGGTATTCCACGAAGTCAAGCATATTGGAAAAATTCTCAAATTAGTTACAAAATTCTCTATTGTTGAGGAAACAAGTGAAGTAAACAATCTCTTTTATCTACTGTGTCACCGCTCGACACCCATGTTTTGTCAAGAATTGGAAGCACTTAGTGAAGGATGTGGTCGTAAGCAGCACTGCTAGTTCATAGTGCACAAGAGAGTTGTCTGACCTTATTGATTGCACTACTTTGTTGTTGAATAATATGATGAAATAGAACATCAACCATTAGTTACCCAATGATGTACTAACAGTCACATTGAATCCTCAAGGGGGAAAGTGGAGAATTACTATTAATCCCTTTTTAAAAATATAATAAAAAAAGCAACAACAGTCACACGGTTGGCATTCGAGTGCTGACTTTATGAGTGATTATCCCAAACAACAACATTTTCCACATTATATGTTAGAACATTTATCCTCTCTGAAATTTGTCTACATGCCCTGCCATGGTCAAATCTTTTCCGAAGTGTAATGTTCTTCAAAGGGCGGAATGTATTCCTTGAGAATCATCATATAAGTATTAGCTGGCTTGGCAACAAGTAAAAATTGATTATTATGAGCTGTGTTATTCGAGAAAGTAAAAGCTTAAATTTAGATGGACACATTCTTAATTTTCATATTCCTTCTCTTCATGGTGTCCTTTTTTGGAAGGGGAAAAACTCAAAAGGGGTTATGTACTATCACCACTTACCCAATTGCGGTTAGAACGATCACGATTTTCAAAAAAAAGTGCGATGAAAAAAAAATAGGACTGATTTTTTAAAATAAAATTTACCATTACATTCCAAAACTAATATTATTATAAAACTTAGATTTGTGTGTGCAAATTATGTCATTTGATTATCAAAAGATGTCATTTTTATGTGCACAAAATGATATAATTTATTTTTATCACCAAACGACATAATTTTCGCATACAAATCTAAGTCTTATAATAATATTAGTTTAGGAATGTAATGGTAAATTTTATTTTACAAAATCAGTCCAATTTTTTTATTGCACCTTTTTAAAAATTGTGGTAGTTATGACCGCAATTAAATAAATAGTAGTATTGCAGGAGCCCTTTTGAGTTTTATCTCTTTTTGAAAATCTTCCGACCTTGAAGGCAATTATGAAACCATGAAGCAAGTTACGATTTCATAAATTTAAAATCATATTAACTTTTTATATATTATTTATTTAGTATTTGAAGATTTAAATTGAGTTTGTTACTATTTGTCAATTAATTTTATGATAAATTAATAAATTATTTTAGCTTTTAAAATTCTTTATGGTTTAATAGTTGTTGCTTGAGATCATATTATTTAAAACCAATCAAAAAGTTATATATTTAAAGTTTGGGAAAAACGGATATACCCCGTCAGGGTATATAAGTTACGTACCCTAACGGTTAAAATGACTTCATTTTGAATCGTATTTAAGGGTTTTTAGGGTTTCATAATTCAAAGTCTCTAATATTTTATGACTTCTAGGGTTTTGATGGGTTTTAGGGTTTATTTTTTTTAGTATTTTTGAGATTTTAGGATTGAGAGTTTTAGAGTTGTGAAAAGACGCCGTTTTAGATACGTTTGGAAACATCCAAAAAACATTAAAAATATGAAAGTTTAAAACCAAAAAATCTTTAAAACTCTAAAACAATAAAAACTCTAAAACTTAGAAATCATAAATCTCATAAAAATAACCTAAAATGACATTATTTAGCCGTTAGAGTACGTAGCTTATTTGCCCTGACAGAGTATATCCGTTAGGTGCGATTTCAAAACCGAACTGAAATAAATCGACTCGATTCGAAACTGAATCATTAGAAATTTAGAATACGTTCGATTATTTGGTTTCGGGTTTGGTTTTTGAAACCGACCGACTACGAACCCTCCGCGAAGTTTCCTCCCACCACTTCCCTCCAAATTTATACCCAAACTCTCAAAAAATTCTCAACACCAAACCCAAATGTCTTCATCGTCCTCCTCGTCTCAAACTGACAACTTCACTCTCACCAATGCGCCCAACAAAGGCTACGAGATGAGCGGTAAGATCATGCTCAGCGCCGTCGTCGTCCTCTTCGCCGTCGTTATCATCATGGCCTGCTTACACCTCTACGCCCGACGGTCCCTCATCCGCGCTCGCCGCCGCTACCTCCACCGCCGTTACCGGAACCGCCGCCAGAGCATCGGCTTCCGCGTTGACTCAGCCGCACCAGCTGCCCCCCGCGGCCTCGACCCTGCTGTCCTCAAATCCATTCCTGCCTTCGTGTTCAATGAAGATTCGGAACAGAAAGAGGTGGCGGAGTGTGCGGTCTGTTTGTCGGAGTTCGAGGATGGAGAAAAGGGCCGATCTTTGCCGCAATGCAAGCATGATTTTCACATCGACTGTATTGATCTGTGGTTTCGTTCTCACTACACTTGCCCGCTGTGTCGTGCTCCGATGGAGTCCGTCGCTGAAGTTGCCAACTCGGATGAGGAAAGTCAGGTGGTGGTCGTTGACTCGGCGAGTCAGGGTGACCCAGGAGCGAGTTCCGTCCAAGCTCCGGATGGAGTACAGCAGGCAGCTAGAACCGTCTCGATTGAGATTCCGAGGAGGCACGAGCCGACAGAGAACGGTTGGTCCACCGACTCGCCTCC
>NQLW01000045.1:742934-798768 GCA_002312845.1 Kalanchoe fedtschenkoi | reverse complement strand
ATCTGAATGCACGGGAACCGGACTCTGTGACGAGAAGCCATCTCAGTGTACATCTGCTCGACAGCGCCGTTCAAGGTGGTGTCACGGTACTCCTTGTACATGTTGTGGTAGCCGGTGCGACTCTGGTAACGGAGCCAGATACCGTAGTTCTTGATGGTGGTTGGATTTTTCTCCGCTATTGTTTGTGGTTGAGCCGCCATTTGAAGCGGTGGTTGGGTTAAGTTCAGCCGTCGTTTCAAATCGCTGTTGGATTTAAAATTCAACTATTTTTTGAAATAACGGTTTGGCTTAAACCAGACATAATTCGAGGCTCTGATTGTGACACTTGTGTGTTGACGATGATGCTAAACCTAGCCATTCTTCAGAAACAGTTTGAAACTGTGGCTGGACTTAATTCAGACACGGTTTGAAACGGCGTTTGGTCTCAATTAGGCCATTTCATAAACTTTATTAAAGGGAGGGCCAATCAGGTTCATTCGCTGCATCTCATTGTTGATTGTGTTATAGTATTGTTCAAATATGTCTAGACTAGGGGTGCAAACGAGCCGATACACTCGCGAGCGGCTCGTGAACATACTCGGTCAAAACTCGATCAAAGCTCGTTCGATTATAAACAAGCCAAATACAAGCAAAATTTTTAGGCTCATTTAATAAACAAGCCGAGTTTGAGCAAGATAGTACTCGACTCGTTTATGTTCGTGAACATGTTCGTTAAAAGCTCGTTTAATACTCGAATTGTACTCGTTTATTACTCGAATTATACTCGTTTAGTACTTATTTAATATCTACTTTTACTTATTTAGTTAGTGACATACTTATTTAATACTTATTTTATAATGATAATTTTGATTTTTTATCTTTCAAAATCAGATCACAAAATCAACCAAAATCAATATAAGTCCAAACTATATTAAATACAAAACCAGGAGACTGGTTTTGTTTGGCTGCAGGTGCTTAGTTTTGTTTGGCTGCAGATGTGAAGGAGACTGATATAAGAGCTAATTTCCATTACAGCCGCATCCAAACAAGATCGTTTACCTGCAGCCAAACAAGACTACACGAAAAACCCTACACATTTAATCACCGAACATTCAAGCGTGCTCTCAAATGTAAGCAGACGGCGCAGCCTTGATCCCTCCCTTCAAACCCTAGCAGATTTCAATTGAAGAAGAAAAATGTGCCCTGAGAGTGACTAGGGTTCCTGTCCCCATCTTCACGTTTCCTCAACCTCCTGCCAACCTTAACTTTGCCGCAATCCTTACAGCCCCATATACCAACAACGTTCCTCTTCACAACATACTTGCAACAAAACTCACAGAGGTACTTGCTCTCATTTTGATTATCCTTCTTTACAAATTACTAATTTATTTGTTGAACACTCTTTTATTATATTTATTTGTTTGATTTTTCAGGTTACTGAGGAAGAAGTTAAAGATATACTCTTTTAATCAACTTTTCCAGACAGATGAGGATGTTTTATTGAAGCCTAAATAAGTATTTTATGCGATCTTTTGGCGTATATCTTTTGTCTATTGAGAAGAACAAATCAAAGATGATGTATTTTGAAGCTGCGGCCCAGCTTGACAATTTAGGTTGATTAGCTTGTCGAATCGAATTTGATAGTTTTCGAGCCGAGCTCGAGTATTGTATCGAGTAGCTTTCGAGCCAAACTCGAGTATTGTATGTTTATCAAGTAGTTTTCAAGCCGAGCTCGAGTAGTTCAGAGCCGAGTTCGAGTATTTCAAAATTTAACTCGAGTTCGAGTAGTTCACGAGCCGAGCTCGAGTTTAAGAAAAAATTATCGAGCCGAGTTCGAGCATTACGCATAAAAGCTCGTCGAGTTCGAGCCGAGTTCGAGCCAATGCATATTTTAAGCGAGTCGAGTTCGAGTATTGCGATACTCGGCTCGGCTCGTTTGCACCTCTAGTCTAGACACTCGTCAATATCTTTCTTCATGCTAGAAGTTTGTTGGCCCATCTTTTTTTCGTTTGTTTTTATCATCTAAGGTTTCTGACCTTGTGGCTGAGATTGCTGAGGCAAATACTATCATTTGGCAGGTCGTCCTGTACATCCTGAATTTTGTGTCTTGGGCTTATAACCTAGAGAAATTTGTGTCTGAATTTTGTCATCGTCCTTGTTCCGAAAGCACGGCTAAAGTGAGCTGGGCAGGTCGTGTTTGAGTGTATCCATCCCCTATTGGGTAGATACAATGCCTATATTTCACCCATTTGAGTCATGTAAATTTTCTCACACCTCTAAACTTAGGCACACATTAATTTGAGGACTATTAGTTTTGATGCAAACTCTCATGTTATCTTTTAAGTGCAAATAATCATCTACAATGTATCATGCAATTTCATTAATATGATATATCACTCAATAATTTACATACAAGTTTGAAAAATTCTATTCCTATGCAACATGTTATTTACTAAAATTGATTTTGTATTATGTTGTCTTCTGATTCTGATCTTCATAGTTCACAAATACTAATCAAAGGATGATATACTCCTACAGATGCAGCATGATAAACAAACTACTGATCAATATTCCTAGCGAAGCTCCACATTCGGACTTTGGTTAACTAAGTTCATTGACTACAATTAACTAAAATATCTAACAAATCCTGATTCCGATCTTTGTGAATTGGAATACTCTGGTCTAAAGGGTAGTAAATTTAATTCTAAATTAAATTATTGTAGCATGCCTATTTAAATTATGAATTACTATGTTCATAGGTGTTCCTAAGATAATGAAAATTTGTCAACTAGTCTTACATATGTCATACGTAGTATATTCAAAGAAGCATTAACAAATATGAATAAAAATATTTTTAACTGAATAATATGACTACGAGTCTACAAATAATTTAGAATCCATAGGATCATATAATAGAGATGACTGCTCACTACTCATCATAACAATACAATCATAATAACTATGAAAGTAAAAACTTGAGTGGTAGAAGGAAGCTTAGTCTCACGGTGATCTAACTCTGAACACAAAATCTCTCTCTAGTTTTGGTGAGTGTGAAATTGTGAAGAACGAGCTGTAGGTCATATATTTATATTTTAGTTATCATCTTGTATCTTTTGGAAATTTTTGATAATTTATGGAAGGATTTTTAATATCAAAAGTGGTGTTGAAAGGTAAAGCTTGGAGTAAACAACCATTTAAAACCAGGCGATTTTAGCAAAAACCAGATAGATTTATGTGGTTTTGAATATAATGCACTAATCATATGCTGACACGTATAAAATAAAATTATATTTATATTAATATTTTAATTATTAGGTATGTGTTAGTGTATTATTGGTTGTTAAATTTTGAAACGACGTAGTTTTGATTATTGTCTGTTGTTTGGGATCCTAATTTTAATTTTTTTATTAGTATTGTTTAACCTTTTTAATAATCATAAAAATTATAGGATTCAGATCTCGTGTTGCGCAACAAATTTACTGTGAGTTAGCAAAAGATGCTGTTTTATTGTTTTGACCTTTTCGTTAGCAATAACGAACTGCCAAACAAATCTGTCGATCGTCTTCAACTCTAGCGTGATATTCATGTATTTCGGATTCTGAAAAAGTCTGGCTGATCCGTTCATGTACGATTCCGCCGATGTGTTATTGTTACTTGTTGAAATTTGCGGGAATAATGGCATAAAAAAGGAATATCTGATTTAAAGGAAGATGATGGCATCAATATAGGAAATAAAACAGATGCAGGTTAAAATGATAAAAAGACATCGTTTGCTAACTCGCAGCAAACTTGCTACGCAGCACGGGATTGTGACATATATTATGAAATAGAGAGAATCATGCTTGTCACCATTTATGCTTTAGTAAGTACAATTTTATCATGAAGCATAATATTTTGAGAAATTGATGATCGAAATTTCATTGATTAAAATTAAATAAGGTGGCCAAAATGATTGGAGAACAACTCTTACACTAAAACATTATTTAAAATGTCGCCAAAATAATAGAAAAAAGGGATATGAGTTACGTAATATGAGGTGATTCCTGTAGAGAAAGTAAAATAAGGGGAATTTTGCTTTCTTTTTTTTTTAGTTCTAAAGTTTTTGGGTTGTTATTAAATCCCTAAAAAACTAAAAACTTAAATTCTAAAACTTTAAAGGGTGTGTTTGGTTTCAGGAAAGTTTGATGGATAGGAAAATTTGTGAGAAAATAAGAAGAAAAGTTTGTAGGAAAAATAGATGAAAAATAGGAAGAAAAATTTATTTAAAATAAAGAATTTTATATCATTTTCCATCATTTTTTACCTCAAACCAAACAAGTTAAAATAGAATGGATTTCATAGGGAATCATTTTTCCCTCAAAATTTTCTTTCCACCAAATTTTTTTAATTCAAACAGACCTTTAGGCTCTGTTCCTGAGTTTGGAGGGAAGTAGGGGTGCAAACGAGCCGATGTACTCGCGAGCTGCTCGCGAACAAGCTCGATCAATACTCGATCAAAGCTCGTTCGTTAATAAACGAGCCGAACACGAACAATAATTTTAAGCTCGTTTAATAAACGAGCCGAACATGAGCAACGGGGTGCTCGGCTAGTTTTTGTTCGCGAACAAGCTCGATTTCAGCTTGATTAAGTGCTCGATAAGAACTCGATTAAGTGCTCGATAAGAGCTTGATTAAGTGTTCGATAAGAGCTCGATTAAAGCTCGGTTAAATGTTCAATTAAAACTCGATTAATGCTTGATTAATGCTTACCTAAATTGAAACTCATGTCTATAAAACATAGTTTACAAGTCAGGGTTTTTATAAATTAGTGAACAGTACATATTTACAAAATATATTCTTTAACAAAAATAAAAAAAAACTTGTTTTTTGGCAAATTATCTGGCTTATTGAAAAACAATTTATACTGCTCAAATTGTTATAATAACAGCTTTAAGGGGAATACGTACCAATAGACAAAAGGATAAGGCTAGCTGAAAGATGTCGTACACTCCAACGTGGTCAACTAGGGCTTGTGGGGTGCGGTAGCCTTCTATCTTTGTCGTTTTTGGATGACAAATTGTTTATTTCTCTCCTGATCTATTTATTTGGAATCACATGATTAGATTAGTGTCACTAGGGGTGTAAATATGGGTCAAAACTTGAATTTGGGTTGGGTTTCTCAAAACCCAAATTCATTTATAATAGAATAACCCAACCCAAATTCAAAACAACCCAAACCAACCCAACCCAAATTCAAAACTCTTAATTCGGGTTGAATTTGGGTCAACCCATTTATTTTTATTAATAAAGAATTTTAAATTTAACAAATTAAAAAAAAACAAAAAAAATAAAAAAGGAATTAAAAAAATTTTAAAATATTTTTTAAAAATTTTAAAAATAAAAAATATTTTTTATTTTTTTATTTTTAATTTTATTTTCTTATATTTATTTTTATTTTTATATATTTGTAATTCGGGCTGTGTTTTACAATTTGGGTCAACCCGAATTCAAATTATACAACCCGAAGACCAACCCAACCCAAAAATTACAACCCAAAACCCAATCCAAATAAAATAACTTAACTCGAATTCACTTTAATTGGGTTAATTTGGGTTGGGTTTTGGGTCAACCCAAAACCCTTACACCCCTAAGTGTCACTCCACTACAATTTGTCCACTAATATGATTTTGTGGACTAAATTAAAAATTGAATTAATCAAATAAACAATACAAGTCGAGGGATCACGGGACTACAGTCTACAGCTCGATATGATTTTGGTTCGTATTTTTTTGGTTGAATAGAATTGATAAACTGATTCATACTAGCAAAACGATGCAAGCCGATAGCCGAGGGTCGAACATCAAAGCTTCTGTTCGAGTAGGGTTTTGTTTAGGGCGAGAGGTGAGAGGCGAGAGCGTCTGCCGGACAGCGAGCGGGCGGTAAAGGCGTCTGTCGGCGAGCGAGAGCGAGCATCTCCTGGGGTTGTTGGCTCGTCGTTTGAAAGACACTAGACTGGAGGCATGAGAGACTGAGGCAACTCAAATCGCCCGGATCACATTCCAACTGTCGATGGACAGTGACGACATCAATGAGGGGTTTGTTCGATACATACACATCGATGACATAATGCAAGATGCACCGAGGGTGGAGCTGAACTCTGATAACTTGGAGGATGAGGCATTGTTCGCTGAGATGGAGGAGCCAACCTGCTTTCGTGAGGTTGCATGCCATCTAATCTGGGAGGAGGCCATGGCCAAGGAGATAGAGTCGATCGAGAAGAACTCAACATGGACCGTGACAACGTTACGAACTTGCCACAAACCCATTGGGCTTAAGTGGTTGTACAAGCTGAAGAAGGACTCTAGCGGAGAAGTAACCAATCACAAGGCAAAAGTCACTAATGGTTATGTTTAGAGATAAGACATTGATTTTGAAGAGGTGTTTGCACTCATGGCAGAGCTTGACACCTTGCGGCATCATCTTGATGTCAAATCAGCATTCCTCAACAATGAACTCAAGGAAAAGGTGTACGTAGCTCAACCAGAAGGATTCACTTTGAAGAACAAGAAGCATATGGTTTTCAAAGTCAGCAAGGCATTTTATGGGCTCCAATAGGCATCTCGGGCTTAGAACACACGCCTTGATCGAAGCATGAAGCAACTCGGCTTCACAAGGTGTGCATAGGAGCAAGCAGTGCACAAAAGAGGAAAGGGACCACGCTGGAATCCTAGTTGGTATCTACGTTGACCTCATTATCACTAGCGTTAATCCAGTAATGATCAATTAGTTTAAGCAGCAGATGATGACTGAGTTCGAGATAAGTGATTTAAAATCGCTTATCTACTACCTTAGGATTGAAGTAGAGCAGCAAGAAGGATGCATCACCATTAAGCAGGCTGCATATGCCAAGAAGGTGCTTGCTCAATTCGGAAACACCGAATGTAATTCAGTCAAGATTTCCATGGAGTCAAAGATGTAGCTACATAAGGATGCGGATGGAGAACCCATCGACACTACTAAGTATCGTCGTGTGATTGACTGTCTATTATTTTATTTTATTTTTAATTTAAACATTTTATTGAATAACGATCCAAAAGGATCTGGCACCGAAGAACGGTTACATTTGGGAGGTGGATCATGGATCCTATAATTTGGGGCTCATTGAGCCTAATAGAGAAGAGCTACTGACTGGATGGGTCGATCTGTCAGCGCCGAGTCTGAGGCGCGACGCTGGGAGGAGCCGAGATCCGAGATCTTGCACAACCCAAGCCACCCGGAGACCCAACCGTTGCTTGGAGAGGCCACCGAAGCTGCCGGATTAGGAGCCAAGGCCTTAAGGGCCGTCTTACGACTCTCCAGCGAGCGGGCCAGTGACTATCCGTCACGCAACTGCCCTCAATCGGCGGCCAAGCTAGCTGGGGCGGGATCTGGCGGGCGATGGGCCGGAAGAGAGCAGATCGGACTTCCGGTCTGCGGCTAGGGCGGGGAGGAGGGATGGGGGAGAGGGCCGCCGCGTCGGGATTGGCTGTCTTAGATATCTCCTACATACTAGATCAGATCTCTCATATGCTGTCGGGGTGGCGAGTAGATTCATGGAGAGGCCAACCGTGATGCATCAGAAGGCTGTTAAACGTATTCTGAGGTATTTGAAGGGAACAATACATTATGGGATAGTGTATTCCAGCAAGACAAGCGCGGAGTTAATCAATAGATATTCTGACAGTAATCTAGCCAATGACATGGATGATAGGAAGAGTACGGAAGGTATGACCTTCTACATTAATGATAGCTTGGTCTCATGGAATTCGCAGAAATAGAAAATAGTTGCATTGTCATCGTGTGAGGCTGAGTTTATGGCAGCAACAGTGGCGACATACCAGACAATGTGGCTCAAGAGGTTATTAGGGGAGCTGACTGGAGAAGAGCCCAAGATAGTGAAGCTGTTGGTTGACAACAAATCTGTCATTGCCTTGTTGAAGAATCTTACCTTTCTCAGACACAGCAAGCATATCAACATAAGATTCTATTTCATACGTGAGTGTGTCGAAGGAGGACAGATTGTTGTGGAGTTTGTTTCCTCGGAGGAGCAGAGAGCAGATGTCTTGACAAAGTCATTGCCGGTGGTGAAGCTGACAATAATAAGACATCTGCTTGGAGTGTGTGATTTTGAGCCACACTAGAATTAGGAGGAGTATGTTAGGCTTAATCCTGAAATGACCCAATAAGTGGAAGATTTAGGATATTTTCTATTGTTAGAGATACAATATTTGGAAGTTTCCAAATATTGTCGTTTTCCTATTTTAGATAGATTATTGTTTTTGGTAGGATTAGAAATCATATTAGCTTAGGAATCCTATTGACTTAGTATTTGTACCTTATAAATAAGGTTGTTTATTCTCAATGTACAATACAATTAACAACAATTTCTATAACAATTTCTTCTCGTCTCTTCTCTCTGACTGAAGTGTGAGCTAGTTTGAGTTTTGTCACATATCTCTGGTAGTGAGATATCGATCCCGTGCCTAACAATCTTTAATCATGTTTTAGATACAACAAACATGATTAAGGTTCATATCTTTTAATCACTCTTCGTATGTGACAAACGTGATTAATGATACCATCTTTAATCACGTTTTTGATACAGAAAATGTGATTAAAGATCACACTTCATGTGTAACAAACGTGATTAAAAATAACCTACTTTCACTATAAGAAAAATAATCGTAATTGACGGTCAATTTCAATAAGTTTACACTAGTATTCTTCAAAAAGTCATAAAATTAATGAATATTAATTTACCTTTCCCGTTTTATTGATATTAATTATTCATATATAGTTATTTGATGTTTTTATAGTCAAATAATTAAATAAATAATGAATTTTAACAAAAAGCTATTACATTTGATAATAAAAAATATAAAGATCAAGATTTTTTTAATTATTTATTGATTAATTGATCAAGTACATGATCATCTATTACTGCCTTTACTGCTCCACTCTCCCTCCTTCCACGCTCAACATTATAACTACATAGGAATAAAGTATCTCATTGTATTCAATTTTCACCCATCCACCCATTTTCATCTCTCTACAAGTTCTAATACTTGGTCTCTATATCATATGACTACAAAATGAACAGATATTGAAATCTAAACCTTTTAAGATCTAAAAATAAAGACCAATAACATTTGGCAATTAAAATAGAAAATGAAAAAACTTACCTTAGCTCCACTCGTATTGCTGATATGCGACATATCACAATAAAAATAACTTAATTAAACTCATGTCCTACTCCCCAACATTTGATAGATCTCAGTCCCACACCTAACACCTTTTGCGCCTCCCATCAGATCTTCTCCGTTCTATGGTGGAAGCAGTGAACATCTCAGATCTACAGATATTGTACTAGTAGATATTCTAGACAATGTATGCAGGAAAAAATGGCCTGCATAATGACACGGAGGTTATGTGGCCGTTGTTGGTGCCGATTAGGAACCAGTTGAACATATGATGAGTTCGATCTTTGTCCTCATCCAAATTTGAAAAGCAATAAAGAAGAGAGGAATTCAGGTAGTAAAGAGTCGGAGTAGAAGTTGGGAAGAAGTCGGTACGGTTAGAGATATAAGAGAGAGAATTAGAGATTTGAGAGAGAAGAGTGAAATAGTGGAAATTTTGGAGGGTTGTTTAAATTTTTTAATTACTTGTGTAATTTTGGGTCACGCCAATCAATCAATCACGTTTAATTTTAAGAAATGTGATTAAAAAATCTATCTTTAATCACGGTTATTAGGTGAAAATGTGATATCTTTAATCGCATTTAGTTTTAAGAAACGTGATTAAAGATAGGATCTTTAATCATATTTCATGGGTCAAACATGATTAAAGATATATCCACTATCTTTAGTCACATTTAGTTCAAAGAAACGTGATTTAATGTTATAATAAAATGAAACAAAACATAGCATTGTAATAACAATCATGTTTTATAGTTTTTTTAATGTAAATAAAGTTAATGTAGGCGCAATGAGCATCATTCATCAAGTTCTCACTTAATATATATAAAAATAGAAAATAGTATTAAAGAGGAAATGTCGCGTAGATTTTTATACTAGAATTCATATAAAATATATAAATCTCAGAAAATTTGTGCTTGCAGAAACTAAATTTTTTAGATTTTGTTTTGATATATCTATTAAATATTATTTTTTTCTCACGTGCCTGGACAGAATAGGCACTGCTGAAAATAAAAAATTTATCTTTAAGAAATATCATTTGATTAATGAATTTAACTTTTAAAACCGTGGGAAAGAAATTTTCAATTGGTTTCTTTTCATTGACAAAAATTCTTGAAAGAAGTTTGACTTATGGTTAAGTGCACGTTTGGTATACCGTATAATTTATACGTGTATTATTAATACCCGTATAAATAATACCACCTATTGAGGAGGTATTATTAATACGGGTTTCCAAAGGTAAATTTTCTCTCCCCGCATTATTAATACGTATTCCTATTTTGTACCAAACACATCATCATGGTATTAATAATACAATCTCGTTCCTAATACATGCTACCAAACGAGGGCTAAGGGAAAAATTTAGCAATGTTAATTACCACTCTCACCCCTCAGTTTCAATGTGAACCTTTTATTTTATAAATTTAATGCATTATTTGTCGTATTCTAAATTTAAAATTTTGGACTGAAATTAAAGAAAGTCAAAAATTCGTTAATTAAATAGAATCAAGAAGTTTTTGGTAATGCTTATCAGAAATTGGAGGAAGTAGAGAAAAAAAAGTCCAAAAAAGAGTTACAACAACATTGGAACCAAGAAAATTTTGATTTGCTGATTAAAGCTAAAGCTAAAATAATAATTTGGAAAACTAACAGGTTCGAAATGTTGGAAGACCAAGTAAGATGTCATTGGTTGAAGGAAGGAGAAAGAATTAGAGCTTATTTCCTTGCAATTTTGAAAAAAGAAAGAGCAATACTACAGGTTAATACTTTAATCACATTTATTTATGACTAATTAACACCTTTCTTAAATGTGATTAAAACGATCGTCCTAAATAATGAAGTACAAAGCATAATAATAAATGTTGAACCAATTATCACGCTTTTAAAAACCGTGGGAAGAATGTTGACTTGTGCCTCATTTGCGAAGTCATTAGTTATTCGCTAATTGCCCCTAAGTAGTTCTTCTTCGATTATGTCTGTCTTCTATCAAACTTAACATCTTACAATGCAGACATGTGAGTTTCTTCTCATACTCTCATCAGCTCATTGTTCAAGTTGATCATCATCATCATCATCAAGGTCTCAAAAAAAAGTCTGATCATACCTAGTAGAAGCTTTTTTTCGTCGGTTTTACTGGGTGGCATCTATATACACAACATTCTCACACAAAATTACTGGGTTCTCGAGTTCCCAATGAGCCGAAGAGCAATTGATAGGTGTCCTAGAAAGAAAAATTTGTAATCTCTTCATCTTCATCCTCGTCAATGTAATCTTCTTCTTCTTCATCAAACTGCTCGATGTCGCTATCTTCTGTTTCTTCCTCCTCGTCGTCCATCATGTCCTTACTGGAAGTGGCCTTATCCTTCAAGCCAGTACTCAGTACCACAGGTTGTCCTTTGGTCTTCTCCATGTCCTTTCTCAGCTTATCCATGCTGTCTTTTCTGCGTTCCTCTTCCAGACGCTCCTTCTCTGCCCTTCTCTTCTCAAGATCGGCCCTGTAAGAGCCAAACACATTCGATGTTTGAGAAAAAAGCTACTGCCTGGTTAATGTTAGTGATTTCTACTTTCTGTGAAGAGCTGGAAGTACTTGTAAGTCTCCATGTACTCTTCAGCACTCTCATCAATGGCCTTAAAGAAGTCATCCATCCCAGCACCAGAAACTGCAGAAACTCCAACAGATTTCAAGTTTCTATAGAACTCATCCAACACAAGTGAAAGGCTGCGAGTTAAGGTTGTTGAGTATGAATCATCTGACTCGAGTGCATTTTGAAACACCTCAAAGTCTTCCATCCACTGCACCCATAACAACAAGAATGACACATATCGGGTATTAATAAAAAAAGGCAGAGGGATTTAAAAGTGGAAAAAGGCTGGCCCGAAAGCACATCGAAAAAACAATTAGACCTAATAATATGCTCATTCGGAAGGCAAGTAGAGAGGTTAATATGCATTTCACAAATCCATATGAAGATGCAAGTGTTGCACTATTATTCGAACACCCTATACGATGTGAATTCAAGCGCAATTGTATGGTTTATTTGAGCAAATGGCTTATAGGTTATACAAATACGTGATAACATCAATACAAGTTTGAAGCCAAGATAACTCTCACAGACCAAACGAAGCAATACACTTCAATAAACAGAGCACAAACTATGCTGATAACTGAAAGAAAGACGCTTTTATCAAATAGCCGGTGCAGCAACACACATAAAAAGTTACCTCCAGCGCAAATTGATGCTGAGCAACATCAATCTTGTTGAAAGCAAGAACCAGAGGTAAGCGAGTCTTATAAAGGATGCTACAAGCATAGAGCATATTGCTCATAAATGTAGGAGGGCTAGCAGAGCGAGGCGTGTCAACTACATACGTAACAATGGTGGGAAATGTTGAGGCAAATGCTTCAGTGATTATTGCTCCAGAAGCTGACCAAGTAAAAATTTCAATCTGGCCAGGTGTATCGATAAGAACATAATCAAGCTGATCTGCTCGCCTCTCAATCATATTAATAACCTGAGATCAGAAACATGACATTAGTCGTATTAACTAACGAAAGGGGATGCAATACATGCATATCCAAGACAAGTTAGAACCTCATCGAATTTCGTAGCAAATAGGTTGAGGGATGTCACTATTCCACCATTAGGGCCAAGGTTGAACTGCTTCATCACTTCTTTGTACCTCACAGTATCTCTAATATCAATGTTAGCACCAAATGGTAGCGTAAGAACTGCAGGGTCAAGGTTTACCACATAACCCCGTTTTTTTGTCTCAAATGTGTGACAGACAAGACGATTCATGAATGTCGTCTTTCCACTCCCTACACGGAGCCAATGAGTTATTACACAAGGAGGCACCAAATATGATTCAAAACCTTAAACGGGCAACTCATGAAGGGTTTCCACACAAGGTTAGGGGAGTTACCTGCCATCCCAACAACTATTATGATTACCGGCTTCTTCTTAAAGATGGAACCTGACGCTGGATCCAAAATATTCAAACTCTTCATTGAATCAGCAAGTTGTTCCTTGTCTTTACCTTTGGACTTCAAAAGACATACACAAAACAACACTTAACTGTTGACGCAGTTAAACAGCAGCAAATTAGTACAACAAATAATAACAGCACAAACATACGGGCATTATATTTTAAGACTTCTATGCGCAAAGAAACAAAATTGAAAGCCTAGTTTCACTCATTGTTCTAAAAGGCGCCAATTAGCCGCTAGGTGGTGTCAAAACGCCCCCGCCTAGCGCCCAGCCGATTAATTGTTCCAAACTTTTTCATTTAAAAAATATATTTTTCTTTTAAACCTGTATTTTTATAATTAATTATTAAATATATTATTAATATATATGAGTCCATCTAGCCGTCCGACAAAACCCGCCTACCCGATCAGTCAGTCGTTAGGCATTATGTCCACCGCTGGTTTCACTACATTAAAGCCTGAGAGGAATCCAAATCCACAATAACCTGAACACACCGCCTTACACTCTACAAAGTACATCCTGTTCACTCCACATCTAACTGTACCAAATTCTGCAAAAGTACATAAAAAAAACTTAGAAACCAGGTTGAGATGGTACATTACTATCGGCAGTTTCAGTGGCGCCCATGTGCATTG
The DNA here is from genome assembly GCA_002312845.1 of Kalanchoe fedtschenkoi. Taxonomy (NCBI): domain Eukaryota; kingdom Viridiplantae; phylum Streptophyta; class Magnoliopsida; order Saxifragales; family Crassulaceae; genus Kalanchoe; species Kalanchoe fedtschenkoi. The sequence continues at coordinate 784,953 of NQLW01000045.1, read as the reverse complement.
TTGTGGCCCCTTGGTCAGAACTCTCACCGCCCAAATTTTTGGACTCGGAATCAACATCCATTTCCTGTGCAATCCACAATCAACATTCAGAAAGAAGCAAAAAAACTAAACCCCAGTCAATCTCCAGCTGCAAAAACAACACCAACTGGACTCTCCACAATCACAAGCCTTTATCACCATAGCCAAACAACCGTCAAAAAATTGCATTTGGGTCAAACAACCTCGTACCTCGTAACAGCCTGGGGTTCCCCGTGGACCGATTGCTGAGTCGGAGAGAGAAAATGAAGCCGAAGGTTCTACTTTTTCTCCAGCCCTAGTTTTCAAGCAACTGGGTGGGTACAAATTACATACAATAAAATGTTTGATATATTCCCATCATTACCCCCTATACTTTTGATATCTTCGAGCTATATCCCCTAACTTCGAACCGTCTGATGTTGGGCTTCAGGTCCAGTTCATAGCTGGCCCAACAAAGCCCACTAGGATTGGAGCAGAAGACGGAAGCAGGAAGCCATGGAATCGGCGATTTCAACAAATTTCAGAAATCGAATTGGAATTCTGAGAAGATTTTTAGGGTTTTGATTGGGTGATGGAGAGGTACAGAGGCGGAGAAGGAGGAGACAGATACGGCGGGGACAAGAGTGACAATCGCTCGAGCTCGCCGAGGCATCGCCGGAGAGGACCGTCGAAGTTCTCTGACGGGCCGCCGGCGAGTGAATACAGGAGTAATAACGGGCGCGAGGGTGTTGAGGTTAGGAAAACGGGGTTTTCTGACGGTCCCGTTGGTGGTGGTGGAGGAGGAGAGCGACGTCGAGGGTTTGGGAGCCCTAATAGGAGGGATGGAGGCGGAAGGGGGAGGAGAGGAGGGAGAGGGGGAGGGGGAGGGGCTAGAGGGGATGGGGGTAATTATGGGATTCCGGTTGGAGGGGAAGCGCGACGCTCGTTTGAGGGGTCGGCTAGGGATTATAATAGCGGTGGTGGTTGGAGTGGTGGTAATTTTGAAGTTGCAATGGGGATGGGCAGGCGAGGGGAGAGCCGTGAGTTTGGAAATTCGCGTTGGGGTCATGGCGGTGGTAGGGATTTCGGGCGTAGGGAGGACGGGGGAGCTAGAATGGGAGGTAATTTTGAGGTTCCAATTACGGGACCTGGTGAAAGAAACCATGGCCTTCCGTTTGGCAACTCGCCAGATAATCAGTTTGGTGGTGAGCTGTTTAGGGCACAAGCAGACGGGGGAGCTCGCATGGGTGGCAATTTTGAAGTTCCTCTTTCAGGAGGAGACCGTGGACGTTCATTTGATAGATCTAGGCATATAGGATTCCAGTCAGAAGGAGATGCAGCTCCTCGATTTGGTGGTAGTTATGAGGTTCCCCCTTCGGCTGCTGGTGGAGTTGATCAAAGGCATTCCTTTGAGAACACCATTCATAACCATTCAGGTGGTGCTGGGGGGTTTCAACCACCTAGAGATGGAGGACCTCGGTTTGGGGGTAATTATGAAGTTCCTCCCTCAAAACCTGCTGGTGGGGAGCGTATCCATGTCTTTGACAGCCCTCCTTCTAATCATTCGGGAGGTATTGGAGGGTTCCGGCCACCAGTAGATGCAGGATTTCGGCCACCAGTAGATGTTGGATTTCAGCCACCAATAGATGTTGCAGCTCGCCCTGGTCCCAGTTATGAAGCTCCTCTCTCTGGTCAGAAAAGAGCATTCCCTTTTTCCCCCACTGATAATTCTCCAGGTAGAAGTCCATGTATGGTGTGAAGTTTCTTTAATCTGGGGCTAGTATTTTTGGCATGAAGGTTTGGTGTGGTGCTTTTATGCATGTGTCGGTTGCAATATGATTGTCTAGCTTTAACTGTGTTTATCTTATTGCAGAACCATTTGATCACACTAGGGCTGTCAAGCTCTTCATTGGATCAGTTCCGAGGACAATCACTGTGGAGGATGTTAGTTGAATTCCATTTAATTTGTATTACTACTTTTTTTTATCTTTTCTGATTACTACTAGAATATTCTTTGAGTTTATAATGGGACTTATTCCATTAGGAGAACCGTACTGTTTTGACCATACAGTTTTCTATGCTTCTGCATTAATGTTGTCTATCATCCATCTTAAATGTATGGAGCGTGCATGATAATTCAGCTTTTCTTTGGCAGGTTCGCCCTTTATTCGAGCAACATGGAAATGTCTTGGAGGTTGCACTTATTAAAGATAAGATCACAGGGCAACAACAAGGTACGTGCCCATGCTTATTCACATAATTATTGCTTTCAATTCCTTCTTTTCAGGTTGTCAAAGATGGTGGTGAAAACCATTGAGTCTCATTATCATCATGTATTGTGGTATTCAACAAATGTGGTTGTGTTTTTTTCGACCTTTTTAAGTTCGCTTCACCAAAATTGGAGAAGGCACTGCTAAATTGTATTTTGTACCGAAGTTGGGAAGTTACAGAGTAACAGGCTCTGTGTTTCTGCTTGTGGCTGCTGCAGTGAAGGCATTGCCCATCAAGTCATTCGTAATGGGAGTGCCTGTTCCTTCTTTAGCTTGTTAGTGTTAGAGTAAAATAGTTATTCATCTTTGTACAGAAACTAGCTTTCACTTGGAATTTTTGAGATTTGATTAATGGCATATAAATTGGAAGATCCTAGAAAAATGTATGAATGCCTTGAACCTCAGTTGGAAAAAGTCTGATTTTCATGAATGATTAATTCAAGTATGCTTGGACGTAAAATGATGTGAATATGATTAGGTGTGTCATGTTACCTTTATGTTGAATGTCTATACCTACAGTTGGTTGATGATGCTGATGGACTTTAATGTCATCAATTTCAGCTTCTTCCATATGAGTGTTTGTGCATGCGTTTAACTTTTGCCAAATTGTGAGGATGCATGGTCTGTTTATTCATGGTTCTTCCTTAGCTTCAAATGGAATAGAACCAAACATGTACGAATGTTCATTTGTATGGATATGTCCTTTTGATGGACTGTTGAGTCTTCAAATGGCAGTTTCTTGTCAATATTACAAGTTGAATGTGTCATTTAGGGTGTAGAACTCTACAGATTGTATGAATGCTTTTGTAAACTACGCAAGTGGATTCATCCACAGGATATTGTTGGCATTCTCTAGTTTGATTTGAATATAGTTTATTTGTCCTTAATTAAGGACCCATTGTGATATGCTTGTTAATTTCCTTCAGCCACCTTTTTTGTGCACGTATTGAATACTATGGATGGAGATCAAGCTCCAGGTTCTCAGAATATATGTGTTTATGTATACTGTTAACATAATTGTTAATGATGGCTTGGAAAAACTTTATTATGCTTTGTTAGTCACTCATGACATGATTTCCAATTGTTATGTTTTGGTTATTGCTCTCATATAGTAAGGGGAATTCCTTACCGTCTTGTAACTTGTTACGGCTTTATTCCATACGATACATTCACATTTTGTATCAGCCGTTGGAGCGTTCATGTCTTATGACTAGGTACTGGAGCTTGTTGGAAATAGTCAGATCTATAGGCTTACCGTGTATTCTAATTGATAAGGCCTGCAAACCAACTGCTAAATACTAGGCTAGTCTGGTTAATACCGTTAAACAGGCTTTACAGGATTGTTCTGATGGGTGAGAAAGTGGATTTTGTTAATTCAGTAGATCAGTGATGGCATGGTGTGATGATGGATTGGGCAGCTTCATAGTGTCGAGAAAAATAATCCTGATCATAGGGCTACTGTCCCACACAAGTGTTTGCCTTGTAGGAATTCCTGTCTTGTTAGAGGTTGCACCTTCCATTACTCAGACCGTCAGAGTGTGGGCATCCTTTTTTGTGATGTTATTTATTGATTGGCAGCAGTTTTGAGTATAGAAAATTCGTCACTTGACCATCATTTATATCACTGCCCTGTATGATAGTAGTAGTTTGTGCAGTGGGAGGCACAAGGGGCCTTGCAGCTTGAAAGTTAGCAATCCTAGCTGAAGATAATATATTACAGACCGTAAAACAGAGTTTGAATTGAATGGTCATGACTGATGCTATTCTCGGGTGTTGATATATTTTCAACTGCAGGGGCAGTATGACAAATCATTGAGGTGTCAAGTGGCCCTCTAATGATATTGGGTATGGATAATTCTGTATATATGCAGATGTATGTTGTTTGTAAATCAGGAATCAAACAGGTATTCATTCCAGCTACAGTATGTAAGCCATGGTAGCCATACAGATTTGCTATTTTGGTCCTGAGGTCATTTGTTTGATCACCCATGCGTTAGTTGTGATTCCATTCTTTTTGTCAACAAGAGCATCATCTTTATGCCTTTGAGTGTAAAATAGTTTTCCTTCGCGAGGGGAAGAAATAATCTTAGGGCTGCCTCACTGATGAGATTTGCAGGTGTATTTCTTGTTTCTGTTGGCCTTTAAGGCTGTTGGTCAGTGCTGCTGGGACATGTTGATTGATATAGTTAACTGTTCATTATATGTTTGGACTTTGTTGGAATGCTTAGTGCTATCCGAGCATGGAAGGGATATTGCAGATAATGGTATAACAGAATTGTCAGTGATATTGACTGCACCCTCTTACCTAATGGATAGTGCTATATTTATGCAGTAGAGCTCTAATGGCAGCTTGCCATGTGTAGGCAAGCTGGGGTAGACATGAGAACCATAACTGAGTATTTGAATATTCATGGAAATGTGCAGTCCTATTTGTCGAGATGTTAAGTCTCTTCCTCTTTATTTGCAACTGTGTGTTGCCTTCATGTGTTCCTTTCATGGGTTTTTAGAATCTCCTCGTCACAGCAGTGAATGACATATTTATTATGTATTTGCTGTGGATGCCTGTGTGTTCACTGCATATCAATTAAGTGGCACAATATTCTCTAGATCCATGCTGTGATGCATTTTCTTCTTTTTGAAGTGTTGATTGATGTTTGGGATGTAACTGGAATTTACTTGTGTCATTATAACCTGAGAAACAGAATGGTATGGTCTTCAGGCAATTTTGATAACTGCTTTGAAGTAGAGCTGCTGTTGATGGGTTCACTTTTTATTTATGAACAAAAGCAAAATATGGGTTCACTGGTCACTGGATGTACTTATGTTCATGAATTTTGGAATACTGTTTTGAGAATATCTCATGATAGTGTCTCTTCGATATTATCATGTGAATCTCTGACTTATTGAACTTCGTAAAGTAGAGACATTAGTAATTCAGGAGAAGTTCTTTTACCCTGCAGGATGCTGTTTTATAAAGTATGCTACACCAGAAGAAGCTGATAAGGCCATTAGAGCCTTACATAATCGATGCACTTTGCCAGGGGTGAGTTGTTCTTCCGTTGTCTGGATCTGTATCTTTTCTGAGATCAGTTCAATCAACTTCAATGTTTTGTTTTCAGGGAGTAGGTCCCATACAAGTGAGGTATGCTGATGGAGAGCGGGAGCGACTTGGTATTCTTTCGAATTTATATGCTGATGTTATATAAATCTGCTTATCTCTGTCTCTGGCAAAGACAATTCATGATAACTATCAGATAGATACAGGAGTGCTCTCATAGATGTTTATATAGGTCTCCCTGGCATTATGGTTGTTAATGTATGGATGAGGATGCTACAGTATCTGTGAGCTTTCTAAAAAAAATACGATTTAAGAAATGTCTGTGAGCTTTCTAAATCTGTTCCACTTTAAAGTGGGGCATATATATAGGTCAGAACAATATGAAATTGATAAGGGCACTGAAGATGTTTGTGTTCCGACAGTACACCATCATCTAGTGTCAAAGTTTATTTTGCATATTTCTGTTAGTTTGTATTCTAAAAGAATGAGATAGATGTAGGAAAAACCAAAAGGTCATGTAAAGCAGACGTGTAAGTTTCTTTTGGCATTTTTTCTGGTATTAAGTTGATGGTAAAGGGAACTACGGCATCATCTACACTGGTGATCTACAAACTTCGCCACAACAGTCTTCTCTTTTGAGTATTTGTGGAATTTGGTTCTGAATGCTTGGGTAGGACATGGATAATAATACCCATAGATTTGCAGCTCAATGATCCGATTGGGGATTTTGTTTTTTGTGATTTTGATTCATGTGCATGCATCTGTGTGTACGCATATATATATACACATGTCAGTACTATGCTTTGTGGTATTTGAAAACTGACCTTAGGTGTAGTTTCAATTTTGTTGAACAACATTGATGGCTAGATACCTGGAAGCATGTCATCTAATAAATGACATATTTTGGCCGGTATGATTCTTATCTTTCAGTGTCTTGTGTTGCTTGTTATTATAGGTTTAGCTCTAGTTGAGCATAAGTTATTTGTCGGATCGCTGAACAAACAAGCAACTTTGAAGGAAGTTGAGGAGGTGCATATATTTTCCATTTCGATTGGTTAAAATATTGTAACATTTCCTCACTGAGCATATATTCATATTTACTCCATTTAAATTTCTCGTTGTTGTCGGCAATTCTGAAACTTATCACTCCCTTGCTTCAAATTTCAGATATTTCTTCCTTATGGTCAAGTGGAAGATGTATATCTCATGCAACATAACAGAGGTTTGTGACTTGCAGATATTTCCATCTTCATGTGTCCCTTTGTTCACCTTTCAAGGGATGCATTATACTGCATGTTCATTATTTGCAGACCAGCAGAAAACTTTGTTTTTTTTCTAAATTCTGTACATCATTCCTTTTCTAATGGAAAATGCTTTATGCCCTAATGCATCATTTAACGTTTTTAACCCTGCTCAAAAAATTAATTTTACTAATCAGGAGTAGCTTCCCTGGGGTATAATTACCTTTTTCTTGTTTTGGGACAAACTGAAATTCAGTGTCTGTATCATTGCTCTTTTAGAGAATATGAATGATTCTTGTAGTTTCATGGAATCATACAGACTGAATTAGTATAAGATTTTAGGCTGATGGTGAAATAGGTTTCTTTCTTTATGAGTTACTCTTTGTTGTATGCTAACTTTTTGTTTGCTGGGTTCCCGAAGAGTCATATCATTGCGTAATTTTTGAACTCAGTACTAGTTTTTCTAATTTAGTGCCCAAGATATGAACCAGAATATGTGATGCTAGTTGAAAATCAATAAACATGTATATTTTTGATAGCTTTAGATTTTTTAATTGTCACTGTTACTTGTCAGGCTTGCTTTATAGATTTGCTCATTGCTACTACTGCTGTTTTATTTCTGGTAAACTATGATGCAGGATGTGGGTTTGTCAAGTATTCTGAAAGAGAAATGGCTATAGCTGCTATTAATGCTCTTAATGGTAGATGCACAATGAAAGTAAGAGTTGTTTTTTATGACAACTTTCATCCTTTCATATCATATAAAGCTACAGGATGTGTTATTATTTCCCTTTGATGGTCAGGGTTGTGATCAACCATTAACAGTCCGATTTGCTGAACCGAAGAGGCAAAGATTTGGTGAACCCAGGTTATACTTTTTTGAATCCATTATTTTATGCATCTTGTCTTGGTCATGTTCATAGCTTTTTTAGCTTGTATCGACTTTGTGACTTGATCAGAAATCCTGTTTTCCATAACGCGAGCTCTTCTTTTCCTTAGTTCACTCAGAAATCCTGCATTTGGAGGTCCTGGACTTGGACCCCGATTTCAAGCACCTGGAGTTAGGTTAGTTATGGATTTTTTGTTCACTATTTTTTTTATATTAGCTTCCTTGCAAATGTTTGTTATATCACTCATTTTCTGTTTCATTTTTTTTTGCAGACCAACAACCAGTTTGAATGACTCTTTGCCTGTGAATGTCCTGCCTAATTCTTGGAACCCTATGAAACAGCAGAACGCAGGGCCCTCTCCTACTTTGGGAGCTCCAGGTTTTTCGATTCAGATGCCACAGCGAGCTGGAGAAGCGACTACTAATACAGACCCTGTAAGCAAATGCCAGCATAGTTTTTTACATAACTACCATAAAATTTCAGAAGTTCGTTTTAAAAGTAGTTATAATGCAGAGTCAGTTAGGGGATATGTCTTTGGCTGGGTCAGTTCCCTCTTCCACACCAGTTCAGGTATGTACAAAGTGTATTCTTATTGATAGTTTTATTTAACAAATGTAATAATCTCTTGCTTGGATTCAACTGTAGAACTTTAACCAGCCTCCATCCCTGGTTACATCATCACAGAGACCTCCTCATTTGTCCCAACAGTTTCCGCCTTCCCAACAACTTCACTCTCAAACTGTAGCTCCTGAGTCCCAGAACCTACCCTCTTTCGCATCACAGCAACCACCCAATGCTTTACCAACTCCTAATTCGTCTACCCAAATGTCGTTTAAACAAGCTGCACCATCGCCGCCATTACCCGGTGCTCCTGGGCAGTTAGCTGCTCCACAACCTCAAGCTCAGCAGAATGTCGCCTCTACTAATGTCCACCAAACGCCGGTGACTAATAATTACCAACCATATAGTTCATCCAGTGTGGCTAGTCAACAGAGACTACCTCCATTTCAGCAACAATCTCACTCCTCGCAGCCATCCTCTCAGTTGGCCGAGCTAGTCTCAAAACAAACCCAGACTTTGCAGGCAAGTTATCAATCCTCCAAGCAGGCTTTCTCACAGCTTCAGCAACAGTTACAGATGATGCAGCCAACAAATCAAAGTGCACCAAATAATCAACAGCAGGTATTGTATGGTTGCCGTTGATTGCGTTTATAATTTCATTGATGGTATCCTGATTTTAGATTGTGTTTTTTCAGCCACAGTGGTCAGGGCTTGGGTCGCAGATAGGGGCTAGCACCTTTCCCAGTACACCTATTGTTAATACTTCTTCTGGAGCGCCATCTGCTACGCAAAGCACAGCCCCTGAAACGTGCTGCTGGACAGAGCATTTATCGCCTGATGGATACAAATACTACTACAACAGCACAACCGGGGAGAGTAGGGTATGAGCTTTTATCATCTTGTGCTGCATCTTGGCATTCAAGCTGAGAGATGCATGATAATTGAAAGTTCTTCTTTTTCTTAATGCCCCTCAGTGGGATAAACCAGATGAGTTGAAGTTACATGAAGAGAAAGAGAAACAAGAAAAGACGTCAGTTCAACAGCTTGTTGGTCAACCCATGACTCAGCTTTCATCTTTGCAACAACCTCCGAAGCAGTCAGTGCAGATGCCTTTTAATCAAGCTCCTTCTAATCAACAAGCATTTCAAACACATCTGGTACAGCCGCAAAGCATGTTTCATCCTCAGCAAAGCTACCAACAGCCACCACAACAGCAGCCACAACGACCATTTCCTTCAATTGTAAGAGCTCTTATCAGAAACTAGCAATTTAGTGCTTTGTATATTTTTTGTGGGTTGACAAAATGTATGGTCGTATTGTCAGGCTTCTGGAGCTATGAGCCAGCAAAATCTTCAGGTATGCTTGGTGTAAACCGGTCACTTCAGTTTGTTAGTTCGCAGGCATCCAGATTGTTGCATTTAAAATGGAAGTTGCTCAAACTGTGCGCCGAAAAAATTATCTTTCTAGCTATGTTTAAAGTCCTTTTGTTCTGCGCTCTTGTGTATGTGGATAAATTGATTTTTGCATGCATGAGTGTCTACTAGGGCACCTGGTATATAGGATAAACTATCTTATGTGTCCGTTGAATAGAAGAGTTGAATTCTCTTGAGATTGTGTGAGCGAACACGCTGGTGTTATTGAAGTTTGTTATTTCATGTACATCCTATTATTTTCCTTGTTTAATGGTACCTGCTCAAATTGTATGCAGATCAAATTTTCATTATATACATTGAGGGGCAAGATCTTCTTTCGCTCTTAGATATAAATAAACAACGGGCCCTTAATTGTAATATTTTAGTTTACCTTATTATTCTGTGGATGAATTGATTTTGGAAGTTAAGAGTTTTTGAGAGGGACACTGGTAAACATGACAAACAAATTTTTTTTTCCCCTTGAATAAAATAGTAGAATTTTCCTGAAATTCATAAGCTGAGAGTTTCTTAGTGATGAGGTCGAGTTAGGGCATTTATTTGCTTGAAATTTCTCCAGTAAAATTATTTTCCTCTTTAAGCTATCATATTTGATTGTGTGAGACTGTGAGTGAACATGCTGAATTATATGCTTTTAGTTGCATGATTTTATGTGTCATTCTGCATATGTTCTGCAGTATGGCTATAAGCAAGAGCAGCGACTGACCACTAGTTCCGCTAGTGATCCTGGATATTTTCAGCAGGTAGCTGCTGCCCTTTTCCTAACGTGCCTTTCTGTAAGTGGTAGTTACGCACTTAGTATTCCTATTATTTTTCTGTTGCAGAAAGGGGCTCAAACTGCTCAGGGTTGGGCACCTAAAAAGACTGCTGGTTCAGATCCATCTTTGATAATAAAATTGTCCAACGGTAGATAGACATGTAAAGGTGTGCAGCTGCCGAAACTTAAATGTCCCATTGCGTTACATGACCAGGAAGCTGTCTCTGACCTGCATAACATCTGGTTGCTTGTGATTCTCATTATTGTTATTGTCAAATTGTTCCGTTTACTGTTGCCTCGCTTTTAATGCTTCAAGTCGTGAAAGTAGGAAATTTCGCTCATACCTATCAGCTGTTTTACTTCAATGCTTGTACTTTTTTTTAAAAAAGTCCTCATTCTTCATCACTTTCTCACTCTCTGAGCCTGACTTTTTAACCCAGGACCGTGAGGAGAGAATGAGTAATTTGATGCCAACACTGCTTCTTCTGCTTCCACAGGATGGCCATGCCTAAACTGTTGTCAAAGAAAGAAGAACATTTTTTGTTTACTGTCACAATGCTGGCCATTGCAACTTTTACTGAGTGGAGCTATAAGCGGAAATACGTAGCTGGGTTTGGGACTGGGTTTCCTCATCAAGCTCCAAAATGTCAACGCTGTGTGTATCAGATACTACACCATGTGTAATCATTCATACCACCTAGTTCAATAGTTCTAGAATATGCCCGTTTTTTACATCAAATGAGCATCAGGATTAACCAAGTCTTCACACTCTCTCATCATCCTACTTGCCTAACCTAGTGTATAATATTATTGTAATTTATGAATCGGCAGTTGACTCTGACTTCACCTTCCTGCCTCTTTGCCAAGCTCCCCATTCTCACCATGGACTTCGCGAAATCCTGAAGGAAAATGTCACAGTTCGCAGCATAGAGCTCCACTATGGCCTGAGTGACCTCATTTTCTACAAGCATCTCGTCCGACACAAGGAGCCCCTCCCCGCGCAAAAGGTTGATGTAGTACTGGTTGTCAAATGCGGTTGGCGTCTTCAAATCGAGATCCGCCATGGCTGTGCTGATGCTGGTGCTAGGATAGCATAGCATCAGCAGAGACTGCAGGAACTCCGGGTCGCCCCTCAAGCTGCCCGTGCCGATGCTCAGTCTAGAGCTGAAAGAAGAGCACTTGGCTTTGCCGATGGTATGCGCACCTGCCAAACAAACAAGTGAGATGCACAAGCATGAAAAGAAGTTGAGCGTCTTTAGAGATCCATTACCAGAGAGCGCGACTAGATCTGCAAGCGTAAGTCCCACGTCTTGGAAGGCGCCAACTAGTGCGGTGACGTTGGAGGCTGGGCTCGGAAGGTGGCTGGCTGCAGTCTCGTAGCTGGCAAACAAGCTGTCCTTGCGCCCCACGGGTACTTCCCACCTTGGTCCCGATGACTGCCACATTCATAAACATGCAAACATCAGCCAGCACTAATTTTTCATGTGTTGTTTGAGTCAAGTGGTATTACAAGAGCAACTGAGTCTCTTGCAGCTATGGCAAGTATATCGGCACATGAGACAGTCTGAGGGCAGACAAGCTCGAGTTGCGCTTTTATGTCGTCTATCACTTCAAACCCCCTCAGGGAATTCAGATTGGGCGGCGCAGTCTTCTCTCCAACAAAGTCGGCTGTGTCCTCCAGAAGTACTGATCCATCACAACCCTGCAACAATATATGAAGTATGTGAAACCTTTTTGATCATGGTGGGTTGAATTTCTTCATCTGATATGGGAAATGAAAACGGGCGAGGAAGAAGAAGCTGAGTAGAGTTGGAAATAAGCGATGAATACTCACGTTGACAAAGCAGTCGTGGAAGTGCAGACGAAGCAACGAGGCAGCCATTCTAGGATCCTCCTCCACAGCCTTCTGGACCCAAGAACTTACAATCAACTCCGCTGTTGGGCAGCTCTCGTCGTAAAGGCCAACTTGCAATGTGACTTCAGGCTCATCAATGCAAGTTTTATTCAAACCGAGTTCCGGTGTGCTAGCATGGGCAGTGATCACAAGCCCAAAAGCCAACAAGCATAGCACAACACTAACAGCCATTACTCACACTTTTATGCCACTGTATCCACTGTGTTTGGCACGACAGTGAAGCTGTGTTTTAAGTGTGGCATATATAGTTGAGTCCGATGGTTGCATGAGACATTGTCAAGGTTAGATGATGAGAATGGGTCTGTGTGTACTTGATATTTCATGATGAGATAAGAGTTCAACTAATGCCATGTGAAAGCCTGGCTCTCAAAGTGGGAGTTTTATGTCATCATGTACTGACAGCTGATGATTCTGGGAATACTTGCAGACACTGAATCACTGTGATTACACAAGACTGGAAGTAGTAAGAGGTTTGGATCAGTCCAATCAGAACCCAGATTCCATGTGATGATCTGGGGAGACCCATGTTGCCTTTAAACTCACAGCAATGAGAATGAGTCCTAACTGATCCATCTATTTTCAGGCATGTTTTGACTCAGTGCCAGAGAAGGAATTTCAGGTTTTTGAAGTGAAACTGTCCAGAAATTCACAAGATAAGAAACAGAGAGTTGTTGAGCTCCTCACCAAAGTACCAGCTGCAGACAGCCACAAGGATAAATAAGATGAAGAAGCTCACTCCATCTATTCTCTTTTTACATGTCATTTAATCAAATATTTTTATTCACGTTTACTTGTCATCTACTCTCTCTGTCCTCTTTTACATGTCACTTAACCAAATTTTTTTGTCCATTTTTACTTATCATTTAACAATTTTCAATGCGTATTTAATATCAACAACTACCTTAAAATATCAAACATTAATAACTTCTTTATCATAATCAATACAAAAATCATTCATAACCAGTAATAATCTACCAATTTTACTTTTTGCACGAATTTTTTTTAAAAATACATCAACCACCCACTCATTAAATTTATTCAATCGCTAGCATTAATTCCACCTTAATCTACTCAAATTAATCTTAAACGACATGTATTAGAGGACGGAGGGAGTAAAAAGTTTCAATGCGCATTTAATATCAACAACTATCTTCAAATGTCAAATATTAATAATTTTTTTATCATAATCAATAAAAAATTCATTCAACACAAGTAATAAACTACCGATTTTACTTTTTGCACGAATTTTGTTAAAAAAACACTAAACACCTACTTATTAAATTTGTTCAACCGTTAACATTAACTTCATATTAATCTACAAGTTCTCCGTAATAATTATGGCCCATCCCTTTAGCCAATTTAGCTCTTAATACAGGATCATTCAATTCAGGTTTTTTTGTTATTGGGATAGGTGAATTCTTATTGAGCAATCCCCCGGGAACCGGACATGATAATTTTCCATCATCCGGCTCAAGCAAGAATAAAAAAAGAAAAATGTATCCATCTAAAATGAGAAATCTATATGTTATTGAAAACTAGACATATATGAATGATTCTGATATAAGAATGAGACAGATTTTATTTTCCGGAGTTGCAACTATTTATTGCAAGCACCTCTAATTAACTTTAAACGACATTTATAAGAGGACGGAGGGAGTAAGTTGGAGCGGAAGATTGAGTAGACTCCATGAATGAATTAAAGTTCAAATACAAGGGCAGCCCAACAGAGCTGCATTCATTGTCAAAAAGGATCACACAATATTTATGATCTTTTTTTCTTACACAAATTTTTGAAAGAGTGGATGCACAAAACAATGTGACGCGCTAGAATGCTACTTAGTTTTTTAACAAGGTATGGCATTTCCGAGGATGTGAAACAATACGGTGAGACAATTCTATTGAGAAACAACTTAACTGCCTCCCCGATCTCTTTCACCAAGCCTATTTCAAACTGCCTCCTCGCTATTCTTTAGATCCAGATACCTGCCGCAGTCTTCGTTGATGGACATCCCAGTTGTATACTCTTGCTATTGTAACCTGTAAATTACTTTTCAGTTATATTATGGGCTAAAATATGATGACATCTAAAAATGGTGCGTTCTATAGTCATAATAAAGGTCAGCTACATTGGCATGCATAGTGTCTTCAGCTGAGTAACAAATAGTTTCATCACCGTACCTGAGTGATAGTAACTTGGTCCCTCAGAAACTGAAGATCTGCAATTAGAACTTCAAGGCTGCCCTTCGCATTGTCCAAGTTATTTTTCAGTAGCGTGACAGCCTAAAATTATTCACTTTACTGTCAGTGGCCACAGTTCGATTGGAAATAATATGACTGCACGCTGAATTCTTTACCTCTTCACACGAATACTCCAACATGACATTTGCTCCCAGCCATAAACACACTGAGTCAGTATCTTCAATGCGAGCCCTTGAATATATTCCCTCTGAGACTTCAAAATCTGCCAGAATCGGCTGCATCCAAGAGATGTGGCAAATAATCAACACGTCCAAGTGCAACAATGAAATTGTCCACTTAGTAACATATCGTTAAAACATTAACCAACTGGTAATATGCCATACAAATCCAACTTGACTATTTGTATTTTGATGCAAAAAACATAATCCCATAAATATTAGACAATCTGTACCGTGAAATGGTAATGATTTCATCAAATAATATTCTCAAGTATCCATTATTCACCTATTCAAAGTTAATTACACAAAGTACTCTTTTCTATCCTCGTCAAGGGAATTAAATTGGTAGTGGAAAAAATGGACTAAATTGACTTGTAATAATATCACAAGAGAGATATTTTCATCAAAGATACCCTGACAAAGCTTTATCGAAAATTCACATGAAATATGATTGAGTGAATAAAAGAGACTGAATTTGAACAAGCAACACATAACCGCCTATACTTCAGCCACCGTTATGACAATTCACATGAAATATGATTGAGTGAATAAAAGAGACTGAATTTGAACAAGCAACACATAACCGCCAATACTCCAGCCACCGTGATGATTTACGCAGTATAACACACTGAAACTAAACGAAAAAAGAAAATCCATAAAAAAGAAAAGCCATCCAATGATATGGTGGTGATGGTGTAACATATCATACGCCCACAAAAATTAGACCCTGAAGACGAACCTCGTCAGAACCCTTCTTCTCTTGCAATGTTGCGACCACAGCCAGACACTTCTCTATATCAGGGATCTTCGCCTGACCAACATACAAAATTAGTTTGTCCAGAGTAAAATGCCAAGTCAAAAATAGAGCAACCCAACTAATAATAATAAAACTTGAGCATCTAAAGCACCAACCTGGAGTTCCCTCTGTTGAGCAATAAGCTTCATCTCAACCATCTTGTACTGCTGCAATCTGCACAAAATGCCAATTCGCTATTAATTAGGACTGAGAAAATCGACAAACGATTTGAAAACCCAGAAAACACTCACACATCAAAAGTCGGGATCTTCACTAAACCCTAAGCTGGTCAACAACTAAACTACCGAAATCAGGAAACTAGAGATCTGGAATCGTACCTTTCTTGTAGGAAATTCAGAGTGGAGCTGACGTCGAGCCCTAACTGAGTGAGATACGTCTGCACATCTTCAACGAACGCGGCAGCTGGGATTCCTCTTCTTCCGTTCGTATCCATTGCAGAAGACGCCGAAGCCATGCGGTGCGTTCGAGAAAGCGATCGCTTCCAAAGACGGACACCGGTCGCAGGTTGTTGGAGACGACGGCGACGGAGGAGGGGAAAACAGCAGCCGAGAGCGAACAACAATGAAAGAAGCGAACGACACGCGAAACGGCGTCGTCTGAATGCTGATCTTTCGTCGAATTGGACCGAAAACCCGATTGTCTTAGCTCACGGTCTTTTTAAGCTGTCTATCTAATTAATTTAGGTTTAATTATAATTTTACCTTTTTATTGTTTTAAAAAAATAATGGTAAAACTACCAACCGTACTTTCAAAAACTAGGTAAGTAATGATCAATTTTTAAATTTTTACATTTTTGTGGTCGTTTTGTACTAAAATTTTAAATTAATTAATAATTGAATTTTGTTAATCAAAACAATGTCCTTTGACATATTTTATTTTATTTATCATATCTTCATTTTACAAATATCTCATTTCTCGTGTTTATTTTATTATTTTATTTAAGAAAATTAAATCTAAAAAAAAAACTCAGAAAGAGATGTGCCCAAATTTGGAGATTTCAAGGAGAAAGTGACACTGCTTGTTGCAAAACTGAAACTTTGATTATACGATGTGTTATTTCATGGTTTGAAAGAGTATGAAGAAAAGAGAGACATCATTTCTCCAACTACACTATCTGAACCTAAGATCGCGGTCTACATTTTTCAATCAGCTTCATCTAATATAAGTTTCAGAACTAGAGTCAAAGATGTTCTTGCATTTGTAAAATATGATCATTAGGAGGAGATGAAGTCACGAGTTTTATCTCAAAAGGAGCAGACACCACCTGATTTTGTTAATTAGTAGGGAGTTGATTCTGTTTATATGTTCAGTAAAGACTTCCATATAGTATGTGGAGGACATCTTTAACAAAGTCTCAATCGACCTTCCATTGATAAAATACTGCCCAGCAAGTACGTCCTTAACCCGATGGGCGTTCATGGCCTTCACCACTTGCTCCTCCACCCTCTACGAACTCTTTGGATCACTCAAAAATAGTTTTCAGACCTTTAACCACTCTTCATTTCAAAATTAAGTCATAGATTGTGGTCGAATCTATCTTACTTAACTTAGTCATCCAAGTATTACACCTAAACATCACTTTCAAATATAGCATACATGCATCAAAGATCAAAGTAGTAGGTTGAAAAGATACAACGACAACAGCTAGCATACATATAGCTTGCTACACTCATTCAGGTTACATCCATCACATGCTATGTGATCTCTTCACTAATGATATCAACGCCTGAAATTATATAAAGTTTGAGATCAGCGCTAAAGAACTGTATTGTCGATCAATTTCTGGACGGAGGGCGAAGAGAGACCATAAGAATGATTTCATTTGGATCGATGAGCAAACAAATTTCAACTATTAGTTAAAAAAATCAAGTGTTAGTTGTATTAAAAAGAGTGTTCCCACCTCATCACCGAATAGAATCACGAGACCATAACTTTGAGTAAATAGAGTTGAATTCGTTTATGTGTTGCATCACACTGACTTATTTATTAGCTTTTTACTGGTCAATATATCAATAAAAATATCTTCGCATCTATTGACATCTTCTCATACATGTCAATCAGCTTCTTAAATACTCCACATGTGGTTGTCTATTTAACGATATTAAATGTAATAGTCTTCGTCAAATAGCAACGCACTAGACCACATCAAGCACTTCCAATCTTCTTCTATGTATTGTTTCTGACTTGCATCCTGACAAATGTTTGTGCAACTTCTTAGATACAAGTAATTCTCTATTTGCATCTTCCAATAATTCAATTTTTTGTCATCGAACTTGTCAATCTTCACATCTCCTTAACCTGTTATTGCTTTCTCTCGCAATCAAGCTCTGATACCAATTGTTGATACGTATACACGTGAGGGCAACTCTAGGTATACGAGAAAGAGAAATTAATAACATAAAAAATAACAAGAACACGAGATTTACCTGATTTGACAAAGTTGTTCACGTCCACAACTGCATTAGACAATTATACACTACTACAGTTCGGGGCTTATTACCACGCTTATTTCAAAGCTTTTACCACGTTTGTCAAGCGTGGTGAATACGACCGTCGTAATTGGTAAAGTACAGAGCGTGGTAATAGATAGTGGACCTATTACCACACTTTTGTGTTAAAAGCGTGGTAAAAGATTCTCCCCTAATACCACGATTTACATTAAAAGTGTGGTATTAAGAGATGACTTTTTACCACGCTTTCATATTAAAAGTGTAAATAGGAAGCGTGGCAATAAATTACACATATACCTATTACCACGCTTCATTTCTTTGAAACATGCTAATATATTAATTTTTTATTTCCAATTAGCATCATCACATCTAATCTCATCCACATTACTTTTAAATAAAAAACTAATAAATTAAAGTACTGCTAATTAATATACATATTTGGAATTCCAATTTATTAGAAAAATACTATTTTTTATTTATTCGTCATACACAAATTACAGATCCTTCCATACTAAAAACCAAGTCAACAACTTAATCTCAGAATCCAAATTGTCATATATTAGAACTGAAAACTGCCTTGGCCGCTGCTTGCTCCTAGTTATATGACATGGCAGGCACGTTTTCGAAGCACGATTGGATTGGAAGGCCAAATTACTCTCTGATCCACGCCTCCCCAGTTTTAACAAATTTGAGATCTCCACAATTAAGTCACATACAAAATAAAAGAAATAGGCGGAGTTAGACATTTAAAACACACATTATACCCAAACACAAAGATCATATGCAAACAAGTAAGAATATACAACAATTATCACATTGAAGATATGTGAGTTTTAAATTAGTAACATAAAATAAAATAAAAGATACAAAAAAGAGAAGAAATTTTGAAAGAAACTCACTTGATGCTGGAGAATTCTATAGCTCCTTTCCAGTCAAATTGTTTCTGTAGAGCTCTGGCGAAGTGGCATACCTTCAGCAACTCGTTCTTCCTTTTGAGAAGGATTAGATTTTACTAAGATAAAGTTAAATAGAAAACAAAATAAACAATAGCCAACAACTATTTAGCTGAACGGATTACATAATACATGAGTATCTCATTAACCAAAAATAAAAACAACCACAAAATAGAAATCAAGTAACCCAGAACAGGGCTAAAGAACAAAAAAGGCACATCTGTAAAAAAATACATCACAACACAGAGAGCTGTAAAAAGAGGATCGACACAAATCTAGTCTAGCCAGCGTTGGAAGTCGGATCAAAGTGGATTGACACGATGACATAGATGCAACCAGAAAAGGATGTGAAAACCGTCAAAAACAACCCACAAGATAAAGAGTTGGAACAAACTATTTGGCCGGAAGTGCTGGCATAGATCGAGGTTGAGGCTGCGAAGATCGTCCGGGCAGCGTCGGAAGGTGGATCGATGCAAATCTAGTGACATGGCTGCGACCGTAAAACGTTTCAACATCAGATCTAAGCGGACGAAGGTTGGGTAAGACTACGAAACGCCAGATCTAAGGAACGCCTTAAGATCATAGTCGATTTGGAGAGAATCTGAGGTGGTTGATTTGGGGTGGAATGCTGGAAAAAAGGATGAGATGAGATGCGAGGAAGAGGGATGCGAGAGAAATGGGTAGAAGACATAGGTAGGATGGAGATGAATTAGACAGCAGATGGAAAAGAAGAGTGAGAAGAAAAAGCAGTTGGATTGAATGAATATTAAGAAAAAGGTGGCATTTACCACGCTTCTTTATATGAAGCGTGGTTATTGGCTTTTCAATTAACAAATAAATTAATAAAATTATCTATTACAACGTTGTTTAATGTGAAGTGTGGTCATTGGCTTTTAAATTAATAAATAAAATAATTAGAAATTATCTATTATCACATTAAAACCACCTTCTTAATGTGGAGCGTGGTAATTGGATTTTAAATTGATAGATAAATTTATTACCACGCTTCTAAGAAATAAAAAAATGAGGACCACCTATTACGACGCTCAAAGGATGAAGCGTGGTAATAGATTAGAACATCCAACCTATTACTACGTTTTTTCCAAAAAAGCGTGGTAATAGATTCTTTTTAGAACCTAGTACCACGTTTTTCTCCAATAAATTTGGTAATAGAATCCCCCAAACGGCCACCACTTCAGTGGAATCTATTACCACGCTTTCTTGTAATATTTATCACGTGTCTTATAGTAAGTGTGGTTAAATATAAAAGCGTGGTAAATGGAAGCATGGTAAAAGCCAAAATCTGTAGCGGTATGAACACGCTTTTAATTATAAGCGTGGTCATTGGTAATTAGATTTTATTTTATTTAGTTTGAGTTGACAATAATAGGTTGTTAACGTAATAGCTTAATCAAAAATATTTATTAAATCTTTTACCATGATTTTAAAAGCAAAACATGGTAAAAAAATTCTAATTGAAAAGAAAAATATTTTAATTAATTAACCAATTACCACGCTTTTCAACAATAAGCGTGGTAATAGACTAAAACAAAATGATGACGTCTTAGGCACTCGACCTATTACCATGATTTTTATCAACAAGCGTGGTAATAGGTTAGGTCAGAAGATGTCATCATTTCTTGATCCGTCTATTACCACGTTTTTGAAAACTAACGCGTGGTAATACGTTAAGGTCAAATCCTTCTATGTTTTAGCCGTTACTTATTACCACGCTTTTGGATTGAAAAGCGTGGTTATAAGTAGCGATCAAAACGGACCGTTTTAAATTTAACTTATTACCACGCTGTCCTTTTCAAAGCGTGGTAATAGATTATGCGTCAATTGCGTGCACACCAATTACTACACTTTATTTGATTAATTACCAAGATCATAATAATAAGCGTGGTAAAATGTTAAAGCGTGGTAATAGTCAAAATCTGTAGTAGTGATAGTATGTCTCGATGGATTGATTACAACTACACTTCAGCTCTTTCTTAAGAGAGTAGAACTAATTCTAAGAAAATGAGGTCTTTTATTTTATTAAGAGAACTAATTCAAAAATCCAACTAAAATAGAAACTCTCATTCTAATTATTTCAACTTTTATAATATTTCTAGTTATCAATTTCTTAAATTAGCTTCACACCTCACATGTGTATGGACTCGTTTGATTATATCTTATATGAGCGATCAGTACTACAGATTTTGGCTATTACCACGCTTTCAATTACCACGCTTTAACACTTTACCACGCTTATTATTATGATCGTGGTAACTAATCAAATAAAGCGTGGTAATTGGTGTGCACGCAATTGACGCATAATCTATTACCACGCTTTGGAAAGGACAGCGTGGTAATAAGTTAAATTTAAAACGGTCCGTTTTGATCGTTACTTATAACCACGCTTTTCAGTCCAAAAGCGTGGTAATAAGTAACAGCTAAAACATAGAAGGATTTGACCTAACGTATTACCACGCTTTAGTTTTCAAAAGCGTGGTAATAGACGGATCAAGAAATGATGACATCTTCTGACCTAACCTATTACCACGCTTGTTGATAAAAATCATGGTAATAGGTCGAGTGCCTAAGACGTCATCATTTTGTTTTAGTCCATTACCACGCTTATTGTTGAAAAGCTTGGTAATTGGTTAATTAAATAAAATATTTTTCTTTTCAATTAGAATTTTTTTACCATGTTTTTCTTTTAAAATCATGGTAAAAGATTTGATAAATATTTTTGACTAAGCTATTACGTTAACAACCTATTATTGTCAACTCAAACTAAATAAAATAAAATCTAATTACCAATGACCACGCTTATAATTAAAAGCGTGGTCATACCGCTACAAATTTTGGCTTTTACCACGCTTCCATTTACTACGCTTTTATATTTAACCACGCTTACTATAAAAAACGTGGTAAATAATACAAGAAAGCGTGGTAATAGATTCCACTGAAGTGGTGGCCGTTTGGGGGATTCTATTACCAAACATCTTGGAGAAAAACGTGGTAATAGGTTCTAAAAAGAATCTATTACCACGCTTCATCCTTTGAAGCGTCGTAATAGGTGGTCCTCATTTTTTTTATTTCTTAGAAGCGTAGTAATAAATTTATCTATCAATTTAAAATCCAATTACCACGCTCCACATTAAAAAGGTGGTTTTAATGTGATAATAGATAATTTCTAATTATTTTATTTATTAATTTAAAAACTAATGACCACGCTTCACAATAAACAACATTGTAATAGATAATTTTATTAATTTATTTGTTAATTGAAAAGCCAATAACCACACTTCATATAAAGAAGCGTGGTAAATGCTTGTATGAAGCGTGGTAAATGCCACCTTATTCTTAATATTCATTCAATCCAACTGCTTTTTCTTCTCACTCTTCTTTTCCATCTGCTGTCTAATTCATCTCCATCCTACCTATGTCTTCTACCCATTTCTCTCGCATCCCTCTTCCTCGCATCTCATCTCATCCTTTTTTCCAGCATTCCACCCCAAATCAACCACCTCAGATTCTCTCCAAATCGACTATGATCTTAAGGCGTTCCTTAGATCTGGCGTTTCGTAGTCTTACCCAACCTTCGTCCGCTTAGATCTGATGTTGAAACGTTTTACGGTCGCAGCCATGTCACTAGATTTGCATCGATCCACCTTCCGACGCTGCCCGGACGATCTTCGCAGCCTCAACCTCGATCTATGCCAGCACTTCCGGCCAAATAGTTTGTTCCAACTCTTTATCTTGTGGGTTGTTTTTGACGATTTTCACATCCTTTTCTGGTTGCATCTATGTCAAGAGATCGTGTCAATCCACTTTGATCCGACTTCCAACGCTGGCTGGACTAGATTTGTGTCGATCCTCTTTTTACAGCTCTCTGTGTTGTGATGTATTTTTTTACAGATGTGCCTTTTTTGTTCTTTAGCCCTGTTCTGGGTTACTTGATTTCTATTTTGTGGTTGTGAATTTATTTTTGGTTAATGAGATACTCATGTATTATGTAATCCGTTCAGCTAAATAGTTGTTGGCTATTATTTATTTTGTTTTCTATTTAACTTTATCTTAGTAAAATCTAATCCTTCTCAAAAGGAAGAACGAGTTACTGAAGGTATGCCACTTCGCCGGAGCTCTACAGAAACAACCTGATTGAAAAGGAGCTATGGAATTCTCCAGCATCAGGTGAGTTTCTTTCAAAATTTCTTCTCTATTTTGTATCTTTTATTTTATTTTATGTTACTAATTTAAAACTCACATATCTTCAATGTGATAATTGTTGTATATTCTTACTTGTTTGCATATGATCTTTGTGTGTGGGTATAATGTGTGTTTTAAATGTCTAAATCCGCCTATTTCTTTTATTTTGTATGTGACTTAAATGTCGAGATCTCAAATTTGTTAAAACTGGGGAGGCGTGGATCAGAGAGTAATTTGGCCTTCCATTCCAATCGTGCTTCGAAAACGTGCCTGCCATGTCATATAACTAGGAGCAAGCAGCGGCCAAGGCAGTTTTCAGTTCTAATATATGACAATTTGGATTTTGAGATTAAGTTGTTGACTTGGCTTCTAGCATGGAAGGATCTGTAATTTGTGTGTGATGAATAAATAAAAAATAGTATTTTTCTAATAAATTGGAATTCCAAATATGTATATTAATTAGCAGTACTTTAATTTATTAGTTTTTTATTTAAAAGTAATGTGGATGAGATTAGATGTGATGATGCTAATTGGAAATAAAAAATTAACATATTAGAATGTTTCAAAGAAAGGAAGCGTGGTAATAGGTATAGGTGTAATTTATTGCCACGCTTCCTATTTACACTTTTAATATGAAAGCGTGGCAAAAAGTCATCTCTTAATACCACGCTTTTAATGTAAAGCGTGGTATTAGGGGAGGATCTTTAACCACGCTTTTAACACAAAAGCGTGGTATTAGGGGAGGATCTTTTACCACGCTTTTAACACAAAAGCGTGGTAATAGGTCCACTGTCTATTACCACGCTCTGTACTTTACCAATTACGACGGTCGTATTCACCACGCTTGACAAACGTGGTAAAAGCTTTGAAATAAGCGTGGTAATAAGCCCCGAACTGTAGTAGTGGATGGGTATGGAAATTCAATTAATACCGTGTTGAAAATAATGATCTTTTCTTATTTTATACGAGCAGTAGAACGATGACACAAATTCACTCATAGAAACACACATGCACTAACACATGACAATATAAACAAAGAATGAAAGAAATATATCATATTTGATGTATTAAAAGATGGATGTTCTCTCACTACCAGAATGAAAAGGTTTAGCGGGATAAGATTTTCGGTCGTAGCATGGTCCGAAAATATTTTTCGGTTGTATTTCGGCTGGTAAGAGGATTTATACAGGGTTTTGAGTTAAAAACATGGGTCCTTTTCGGACCACTTTCTAACCACTGTCGGGACCTTTTGAGGTTTATTTTTTCGAGTTTATAGTGGAGTTAATACGGGTGTATAGTTTGAGGGCAATTTCGGACATTTTTCGAACTATTGGATATATTTTTCGGCTCCTTTTCTAACTATGTTCGGAACATTCCAAATTTTTTTTTTCATTTGTTCAAATAATTCTGCGGATAATTATATTTAAATTTATTTTTTAATTTTCAGATTTGTTTTCAAAATATTTTCATAATTCAATAAATTTTTGATTCTTTTTCTAATTGTTTTTGGATTAATTATTTTTTATAATTTTGTCCTTAATTTATGGAGTTATTTCAGACTATTTCAGGACTTTTTTAAACTCCTTTTTGTCGCATTATTTTTGGATATTTTCGGATTATTTTTCAGTTTTTTATCTGAATGTTTTCGGACAATTTTTTTTATTTTTTACTTAATTTCTACAATTATTTCAGTCTTTTTGTCAAAAAAATTTTGAACTTCTTTTTTCAAAGTGTTTTGGCACTAATTTCAGACTAATTCCTATTGTTTTCGGAACATCCTAACTTTTTTTTGGGATTTTTGACATAATTGTGAGTCTTAACACTAATTTTGTTAATTTTTTGTTTTTGTTTTTGTGCTAATTCTCTTTATCCTAATTTTGTTTTCACACCAATTTTTGGACCAGTTCTCATTTGTTTCGGATCACTGATTTTGGACAACCCCTAAAACATTCCTCCACTAAACCGA
Organism: Kalanchoe fedtschenkoi; assembly: GCA_002312845.1. NCBI lineage: Eukaryota > Viridiplantae > Streptophyta > Magnoliopsida > Saxifragales > Crassulaceae > Kalanchoe > Kalanchoe fedtschenkoi. Next base: position 760,031 of record NQLW01000045.1, on the reverse strand, counting down.
AAATGAATTAAAAAATATATGATCCAAAAGAAGCTCTCTATTGTCCCTCTATTTTTATATTTTTTTCAATCACATTACCCCATTCCCGAAAAACATCCGAAACAAAGCCCAAAAGAAAACTTTTCGGATTTAATTGTAGGCCATTTTCGGAGTTGTTTTTTGTACCCGAAAAAAAATATACTTTTCGGATAACTTTTGGACCTGTTTCGGATAATTTTTGATCTACAAGAAAAAAATATTCTGGTAGTGTCTACTCAATTTCTCTAATACAATTCTCATAACTATTTAATACATCGATGAATAAGTACCAAGAATGGAGCTCCTCAACTGTACATTCATGACCCAAAAATTTCATTTATACAAACCATGTATAAGTGAATAATTTTTCACATGAATTATCCTAAAATTTTTTTTCATCAATTCTCAAGTTACTTCTATTATCAGAACATCCTATATATAATAAAAGTAACTAATACTATATCAAAAATGATTACTTAAATTATCAAAAAATAAGTAATTTAATAACATATCTAAAATATAATTTATAATTTTAATTATCTTTCAAATAAATCAATTTCTCTCTCTTTATTTTGTCAATTATAGAAATCCAGCGAATTCCAAACATCCTCTAACGCTTAGAGTGCTGGTTTTTAAACTCAAAACTACCAAAATTACTTCATTTTAGCCTTATTATTTTTAGCCTGACTATAGAGAATGTAGATCCTTTTACGAAATTGTCCCTTCAATTACATTTATACTTCTGAATCCCATCAAAACGTGGAGTACTTAGGGATAAGAAGCGCAGCGCTGCAACAGCTGAGTTGATTGAAGCCTCCAAGTGAAAGCCTCGATCAATAAAATTCAACATGTTACCAAAATTCATTTTCATTTGGAAACAATCAACTCATCTCTAAGGGATAGAGATAGAGAGATGAACGCAGAGCTTCACTCGAATAGAAGTACTGATGATATACATGTACAAAAGGCCACACACAGTTAAACTAATTGGATTCATTCAATAACTTCACCATTAAATGCATGGCTTCCACCCTAACTTGCAAGCTCAAAATGTAATCGGCCGTCTCTCTAAACAGCTCGTCATAGCTCAAAAGCTTTGCGTTTGGGACGAGCTTCCTCAGCATCCTAACAGGCCTCTGATCAATCCTGACTATCATAGGAGAAGTAATATTAGTGCTAACTGGGCAACCCCGTGATGATGAAGACCTAGATCTGGCCGATTTCTTCTTCACACTTGTTATTGTACTATCAACTCTACCACCCATCTCTTCGGAGTATATTATGCAGGAACTTGGAGCCAACTTTCAACTCTGCTAATCAAGCACACTTACAAGAAGAAGCAGGAGGATGCTTTTATATATGCTCGGGAAGACGGGAGCTAGCTAGTTTAGGTGATTGATATGAAACTATTTGATTGATACCATCCATATCATTGATGACAGTTGTGATTGATATGAAACTATGTGGGCCCAGTTACAATTATTGACAACATCTCTACAACTACAAGTGAAGTGATGCTATCGAGCTGCTACAATCCTATATACCCATCGTAATTTGATTCCTTTGGAATATGTAGGGCATAAGGTCTTCACCTTCTTATCTTGGATGCATGCTTTGCAAACCCTAATATCACATGCTTTCACATGCCATATACACAAGGAATAAGCCTTTCCTTGTTGATGAAACTTATAAATCCAGTTCCTGAAATTAAACGTATACCTAATAAAACTGATGATCACGTTATTTCTCAGCTTTGGTTCCTTGTTACATCATCATCATCTCATAGAGACAGACTGGATGATTCCTTCCATTGTGCAATATCGCACCCAGAGGCCGCTCTTTTAGAACCCTACTTAAATCAGAAATATGTCATTACATATACATGCCAACCCTAGAGGATAGGTTGGAGACTCCATGATGCATCATTGTGTGTGTCACATTTCGGAGTCAGGCTAAGCAAATATATAATACAAGAGAAACGCGCCATATAGCTAGAGTCTAGTTTGAGATCATATTAAGTATTCTTCGAAAATCTTGAATCACATATCTCTTTACTGGCACACACATTATAATCTGTTCCGTATTATTATAGGGTATGCTTTTGTGTCATGTCTTTAGTTTATTTTCGGTTGAATATAATGTTAAGAATGATGTTATTAGGAGGGAAGACATGGCCAGTTCATACATTGTCTCATAATAAGTGTTGTTATTACCAGCTAATGAATGCATCTTGTTGTTGAAATCAAATACACAAAAGCCACTGCGGATGATGGAATGTTTTTCTATGAACAGTGCTCATTCAGACAAGCTAAGAATGGTATCTCATAATTAATCATTATAAAATAGAATAATATTAGAATATGGCTAATGGATAATATCATTTAAGGGTACCAAAGACAAAATCAATAATTCAGACTTTTTTTCATCAGTCCTCCCACAATTTGATTAGTCATGAAGTATTGAAAAACAACAAGAAACTAAAAGAAGTTATCAATGACTTGTCTCAATTGAAACCCTAGCTCATTATCAGTGTATCCATATATAGTAACATGTTGATTATGGTGACCATATATTACATGATTGAAGGCATTATTATGGCATCTTACCCTGTACAATTTTCTTTCTGGCAAGCGAAAGAATTGGAAGGCAGGTTGCCTAATTTCCATCAGGTTTTCACATTCATCAAGGATTATACTGTCGGAGGATATATGGAGAAATGGAGGCAAAGTTAGGATCATATAATGATCATTGAGTGTACAACTGTAGATATTATATTACTGTGAATGTTACTGCCACACACATCAATGTCCAATAATATGTAAGGTAAGTGACAAATGATTGATGTTAGCTGGTCTACAGCATTTTCTCGATTCTTCTATATGACAATATATCTCGGACATCTCCTTCCATTTCGACGTACAGCAGCAGTCTATGAAAACCCTGGCTAGAATGTCATTATCAGGAGAGACATGGAGGTTTCTCGTTTTTGTGTTTTAGCCATCCAAATTATGGGAGGGGATAACAACACATAAATTCACAACGGCGTTGTGTATGAATAATATGTGTTTAATTAAAACCAAGCTGCATTTGTTTATAGTCTAGGGTTGCAATGTCTGTACTAAACAATGATCATTAATGTTCAAGACTAATAATTGGTTTTACAGCTCATAAAGATCCACAAAACCTACAACTCTGTCCACATTGTGTTACGTGTTATTGTCAATCAATGAAGATATATGTACAAAATAGTGCTGTTCGTTTATTTGAAAGTCACCAATTGGTTTTAATTTTATGGTGTAAGATTTTAGGTTTTATTTTTAGTTTTAATGGTATTTAATACTGCATGCAAAAATGTAAAAATAAAACCAAGCCAAAACAAGCACTTTGCCTTTCTCTTTTGGTATCGAAAACAACACAATTATTTTCTTAAGAAGTCTATCAAATGCAACCATCTAGGAGAAAACCATCAAATGGAGAACATTATATTTATTAGAGCAGATAAATGGAGACGTTGTGATTTGTATCTCGAGACTTGCGGAAGGTTACATAAAAGTATTTTTCGAAGCCACCAAAGGATGGAAACTCTTCAAGTCGAAAAGCTGAACAAAAGTAGGGGTATGCGATAATGTTAGGAGGAATTAAAGTGAATGCTCTTCGATTCTATTTATCCTTTTTTAAAAAAAAATTAAAAAAGTGAAAAAAGATTATAGTATTTTGAAATACAAATTCTCTACCAAAATCTATATTTTTTGCGGAGTTGGATTTTCGGACTTGATGAGGTTCAAAAATTTTTTACCAGATTATTTCGGAGTTTAAGCGGAGCGTTATCGAGGAAAAATGGGTTAGAGTTTTTAAAAAATCTAACCCTAAAAGGACAAGTCATTTTCGGACTTACTCCCTCTGTCCTCTTTTACATGTCACTTAACCGAATTTTTTTGTCCACTTTTACTTGTCACTTACCAATTTTCAATGCGTATTTAATATCAACAACTACCTTAAAATGTCAAACATTAATCACTTCATTATCATAATCAATAAAGAATACATTCCTCACCAATAATCATCTACCAATTTTACTTTTTGCACGAACTTTTTCAAAAAATTATTAACCACCTACCTATTAAATTTGTTCAACCGCTAGCATTAACTTCACCTTAATCTACTCAAATTAACCTTAAACGACATGTATTAGAGGACGGAGGGAGTATGTCGTAACATTTCGGTACTTTTTAGGGAATATATTTTTGGGCTTGTAGAGGAGTGTCACAACCCGAAAAATGTGGATCGCGATGGTGTTTGACTTGTCTTTTTGAATTTTACTCAAACAAGCCTCGGTGAAGAAAAGTCAAAGTCAAATGTAAGTCAAATGTTCAACATACTAATAAAAGAACATTCAAAATTTAAATCATTCAAAATCAACCCAAAATCTTACCCAAGTACATCGAAGCGACAACTAATGAGATATAAAAGTAACAAAAATAAATAACTATTGATTAAAAGAAACTGATTGAAGATTGGATGACACCGTATCGAAAAGCTCGCTCATTGCTAACCAAACACCGTCATTACTGACCGACTACTGATCTGGAAAGAGAATTTAGATAGTGGATGTGAGTCAAAAGACTTCGTGAGTAAACAACTCGCTACGTATTTGGCGAGTCGAGGGGGAATTCTTTTATTTTAATTGATATTTTATTAATCACGTGCGGCTTGCTCGCCTTTCGTACTTTTGTTGTGTACGTAGGGGTCAATTATAATTTATTTTGAACATGTATTTCTTATATCACATCAGAATAGCATATGCCAAATACAACGTGTATGCGTGACAAACATGAACTGCGACGGAAAGCCATTTTAGGCTAGGCAGTCGTCACTGCCGATCCGGATCATAAAATCTATCATATAACAGAACACCGTATCTTTTCGCGGAAACAGAACATCGCAGACATGATGCAGCGTGTATGCACATGAATGAATGCTCAATATAACAATTTCACTTTTCTCCGTGGGTATATATTATGTACGTACGTATTATATCCAATATGCTTTATTTATAGTAACATATTTAATTTTGTATGAAAAAAATACTTAGGAATTATTTACTCACCTCTTTCGAGCGAATCCAACAATCCTTAGAGAACTTGAGCAATAATAATGCTCCATTATAACCTATAATTTTACATTATATAAGGACGACAAACAGGCCTAAAATCTTATGACTAACTCTTTTAAAAAATATATTTAATAGTCTAACTTTGGAAGTTAATAACTTCATAACCAGACATAACTAGCTTACAATTTTTATACCGCTAGAAATTTTGTTTTGAGCTAAATAATTTAGACACAAGAATCGCTTAATTCGAATATCGTAAGCTCAAGATTCAGACCCTTGAAGTTGGATGCTTGAGCTGTCAAATCCTAACCGACAGGTTCATACTCCTAACTGTGGAACACTATTTCTCCCTCACCAAGTAGAATTAGAAAACATGCCAGATATCTCTAGAAACTATGTTTAACAAAGAATATGTTCAAAAAAGAATTATTCAATTCCAATAATAGAACAATAAGATATCTACATTCAAAGTCAGTAGGCAGATTTGTCTAAATTGACCGACAGATTCTTACTCTCACCTCCGAACCCATGTATCTCATTATTCGAATTGAACTAGAATCCGAAACTTGTATGGTTGGAAAGATATTATTACGTAGATTAACTTAGAATTAAGAACCACGACAAAATAGTAACAAAAACTCAATTTACAGCTACGTTAAAGCTGGTGGTAAAGATGTGTGCACCTTAGAACATGTCGGTGGCTGCCGTTCCTTCTTCATTGCTAGTTCCTTCTTGGCCGCACAATGAGAAACTCAGGTTCTAATTCTTCATAGTGTGCCATTGTGTATCAACCATGAGCGTGAGATGGTGATGGCACAACAATTGGATTTTTTTTTCTTATATGCGTTCCTTCTTCCTATTTATTATGTCTATAAAGAGACGAAACCCTAATCCTAACGTGAGTTGAGGTTATTCTAAATTTGGTTTTTTTTTATATTATTACTATTATTATTTTATACGTACGATGTTATCAGTGAAGATGTACGTTCTAAAGGATATTTTTGGACCTTTTACGGATTATAAATTTGATATATAATTTGTAAAAGAAGTTTTTGGACCATTTGAGAATGATTTTCAGGCAATATAATATCAGACTAACTTAAGACTTATTTCGGGGCAGGTTTATAAACACGTTTTCGGCATTATTTCATACTAGCTTAAGAGTTATTTTAGGATTGATTTAGGGTTATTAAAAAATTGTGGTATAACAACTTTATTTGGATTTTTAATTTGATATGTGCTAGTTAATTTTTAGACAAAGTTTATTGAATTAAGTAGTTATTTATATCAAAAAATTGTAATATTAAATTTAAGCTTAAAATAAATATTAAAATTTTCATATAAATCCAAATTTTCAAGGTTAAATTTCAGATTCTTTGACATTTCTTTTCGGATTAACTACATTTTTCGGATCAATTTTCACATTGTTTTCCGGCCTTTTTTTTCCAGAATATTTGACATATGTTTTCAGATTAACTATATTTTTTCGACCATTTTCACATTTTTTCGGAGTGAAAAATGTTGATCCGAAAGAGATCCGCTAGTGATCCTCTATTTTTATGTTTTTTATTCTTTCTACTGTATTCCCGAAAAAAGTTCGAAAAAGGGACGAGTTTTATAATCGTAGAATGGAGTATAGCGAATAATTTAAGAAGTTCTTTGCACAAGTTTCTTAGATTTTAGGCTAAATTAGGACCATGTGGAGATACAATTGAGGACAAAAAGATAAATCAGAAAATTTTGAGGAGATTATAATTAACGACATTTTGATCCTAATGTTCCGACCGTTGAAGAGTCCAAAGACATGTCAAAACATTCACTTTTTGAACTTATGATTCAAGACAATACGCCATCATCAAGTCAACCACTAGAGCAAATTTTTCAATCTAAAATCAACATTTCAGATAAAAGAAATTCGACATTTCAAAAAATAAATTATGATGGAAAGTGAGGTTAGAATGATAGAAGATGTCGTTTTAATGAAAGAGGAAGCAGAGATAACTCACAAAGAGATTACGAAAACTCCAATTCTTCCATGTAAGCAATAATTTATAAGAAAAACAATCACACGATTCAAAAGATTATCAATTTAGATGCATTAATTATCAAATTTCTAATCATTTTCAAAGAGATTATTGGCGCAGTAACAAGGAAGAGTTGAATCATGCAAAAGAAATGAAGAAGCTTACTTGTTCATCTCTTGTATGAATGTCGAATGACTGCTTGAAAATGTGTCATATGTTGAAAATGGTTGCAACAACCACATCACGGAAAATCAAAACTTGTTTGTCAACTTTGATCAAAATTTCATTTTACATGTGAAACTCGGTTATGGTAAGACCCGTAATGTGGTTGACAAAGGAGATATCAGTAGTTGTACCAAGGGAGGTGAAACAAAACAAATTAGTGATGTTTTTTATGTTTCTAACCTCACGTAGAATTTTTTGAGTGTTGGTCAATTGTTATAGTTGGGACACATTGTTGATTGTGTAAATGAACAATAATGTGACATAATCGCTATAAATAATAATAACCCGTGGTGGTGAAAATTAAATGATGAGTAACAAATTTTTTCCCACCTATAATGAAGAACCACGAGAGTCTAGCTTTACTAAGTGAAAGTGTTGAGACGCTTACTTATGATTCTTGAGCTATGGACATTTAAATTATAAAGGGTACATTTGTTGTATAAAAAATATGGTGTTTGGGCTAACAAAAATTACAATAAATTAAATGAGAAGGTATATGATTGAATCATGCATCTTTAATAAAATGCACATACTTCCTTTTCCTAAGACATCATGGGGTGCTAAATCCCCTCTCGAGCTAGTTCATTACTAATATATGTGGTCCTACTAAGTCTTCTTCTTTGAACAACTGAAGATACTTCTCTTATTTGTTAATGATTATACGAGAAAGGTGTAGCTTTACTTCTTGAAGAAGAAATTAGAAGTTTTGTTGGGTTTTTTTGAGTTTAAAATGTTGGTAGAGAAACAAAGTAGAATTTCAATGAAGTGTCTAAAACATATCAAGGAGTTGAGTTCTTATATAACTCCTTCCTGAATTACTGTAAAGAGAAAGGTATCAAGTGACAGCTAGCAACAAGGCATACACTAGAGCAACTTGGTGTAGGTGAAAGGAAGCACTACTACATTTTAGTTTATAAATGGTGCTTTCCTTTTGAGCTTTATATGGTGCTTTAAGCATATATGACGCTATTAATTTAAAATTTTCGTATATTCTTGTGAACATAGGAGCTGCACCATTTTGGTTGAATTATATATATTTGAGACTTATATGGCTTTTATGGATCGAAATGTCATGCATAGTGTCTACTCACTATATACGACACTTTTGATCATAAAGCATTGTATACGCTAGTGTCACGTTAGATGGCATTTTTACCTAGTAAATGACGTGTTTGTTTTACACTATATAGAGCGTTTATAGAGACAAAGTGTCATGCATTAATCTTTCTTACTTTTAAGACATTTTTGTGGTTATTAACACTATTTTTAGTTAAGTCCTAGTTACATGAGGTTTTCTTCATGCGCTGACTATATATGTGTGAAATTGATTTGACAGTCAGTACACAACGCCGGTTCAGTTCAGTTTCAGTTTGTTCTCTACTCATATAAAATGGTATGATTTATTTCCTTTAGTTCATGAATTAACATTCTTTTATTATTATTATTATTATTATTATTATATTCACATAAGTCTTTTTCTTATTTCTTATTATATATTTTCACCTTTCAGCAAGCAAAAAAGAGTAGAAATTGGATAAAATTAAGTTGACTCAGCCGTGAATACAATACTAGATAACGTATAAAAGTTCTATGAGTTTGCGAATGCATATTGTGAGAAGCGATTGACGAACATGATTTATTGTCCTTGTATAAAATGTGAGAATGGAAGTATGATCGTTAACGTGGAATTAGAAAACATTTTTCTCTCCTTTAAAGAAGAAAGATGTCTAGCTGCAGTGTGTAGCTAATAAGAATCACTTTAACAGTTATGCCTTGGTCTGCTAACCTCTTGTGGACGTATGAATAGCTCCACATGTGAGGCAAAGACGTGGCGACACTCTAGTCTATTTGAATTTCTTCCACCTCAATGCTGGAGCCTGTTAGGCGCTTTATAGCTTCGGGTAAAAGGGAGGAATCTTCATCGCCAAACTAGTCCGAGACAGCTAACACCCAAGTTGTCAAGGAAGAGCTTTCTCTAGAACTGTAAAGGATGGCCCTTTGGTGTCCATGACGGATTATATTAGCCATATCTTCTACGGGCGAGGCGTGCCGACCAACCAAACTGGGAATTGAGCCAGATATAAAGGTGGCGGTGATACCCAAGGCTGAGAGGATGGGTACAACTCCTGGTTCTAGGGAAGCCTTACTTTGGAACTCTTGCATCTGAATATGGATAGTTATCTTGGCACGAAAGATGAGTTGTTTTGTGATGAATGGGAGGATCACCTCGCATGCATGACTTCAACCACCACCAAATTTTTTTTTACCGGGGACCAAATCCCTCGAAACACCCCCGAAATTATATGATTTTTTGGAGAAAATATGTGCACCGACACGGGACCGATGAAGCCCCCGAAAAATATTTTAGCGGGGGACTTTACAGGGATTAACGAGGGTTTGCGGGGGAGCCCTTTAGAGGGGGGAGGGGGGTGAGTTAGCAGGGGCTTGCGAGTGAGGGTTTGCGAGTGAGAGCGGCGGGGTATATTGCGAGTGAGAGCGGCGGGGTATATTAGCGGGGGCTTGTGGGGGAGAGGGTAATTTCGGAGGCTGGGGCGGGGCTTTGTGAGGGTTAATGTAATTTATTAGGTTAATGTATTGATTAAGTTAATGTTAATTTAGGTTTAGATTAATTAGATTAAATAGGCTTTAGATTTCCATTAATTTTTGTTTAATTTTATATTTTGGTTAATTTTAAGAATTAGAATGTAAATTTAGAGTTATATCATTATATTATGTCGGATTGTTTAATTTTATATTTTGATTAATTTTAAGGATTTGAATGTAAGTTTTAGAGTTATATTATTATGTTATGTAGGATTTAGACACATGTAGATTATGAATTTATAATAATTTTTGTTCATTATTTACATAAAATGTAGAATGTAAAATAAACATTTTGTGGACAAAATAAATCCTAAAGCCTTCCTTAATTGTAAACAATAATCCTTGATTAAATTTAATCAACCCTTCCCCCAAAATCTTTCTCTCAAATTTTTTGAAACAACTTTTTCTCCCCGAAACCTTCCCCCGAGATTGCATAGCCCCCACTATCCCCCGCAAATCTTTTTTTGGACGTTTTAGGTTGAGAGAGATTTTTTTAAGAGTCATGTCATCAAGAGACAATATGTCTCTTTTACCGACGAGGGGACTCTGGTGCTCGACCCAACCACCTTTTGTCCTACCTCGACCTAAATTGTTTTAGGTATGACAAAAGGTAGTTGGGTCGAGATCGATGGTCGAGCTCGAGCAGAATATGTAGATGGAGCTGGTGACAACGATCTGAATCAGCGAGGGGGACTCTGATGCTCCAGCTCTTCCTCAGGTAACTCCTAATGAAGAGTCTTATCTCTATAGTATCTCTGATAGCTCTCATCCAAACGAATAACTCATGGTCCAAGAAAGCTGGCTAAATAGTCTTGCAATCTTCTCATGGCTCCCTCGAAGTGCTCCAACATCGTGCAGTATGTGCGGCTTTCTCGACAGTGCTCCAACGTCCTCCTCCACATATCACTAGACCTGGCTTCACTCTACTCAACTAAAAATAAAGACACATATAATGCGTCAAATCTGGAACTCGGTCCTGGTGGCAGCACATAAGAATAAAGAGCTCGAGATGCTGAATCTTATCTCGGCACTTACATTTAGCAAGAATAGTGCCTCCCGTCACCTTCTACATATAGAAGTACACAGAGTCTCTAATGAAGGTAGCAAGAGACTCAATCGGCTTGAATGTTTTAGCATATTCACTACTGACATCATTCCAAAATAATGGTAACTAACTGATATGAAAGTTTTTCATTCTAGCTACATCTCCACCAGACCAACCAAGCATACCCCAGATGGTGTCCAGGATAATCTAATATCCGATCCCGCCTACCGAAAACCTCCAGTAGGAAGTCTCCCTCCTCGAAATATACTGACAAGATTATGCAATAGCTCTAATATCAATGTCACAGCAGTGATCGAGCATACCTTGTCAGCTGATAGAGTGCGCGACTTCTCGAACCTCAGTAAAGCAAAACAACTTTAATCAAGAACTATCTCTACACAAAGAGACTCGACATCTGTTGCTTGTCAAGGAGTCTGTTGGTCTGCTCCTTAACAATAAACTCTCAAGGGGCTATTGAACTAGTTGAAGATTGCTGGATAATTTGATTAAGGGATCATTGCGCTTGCAGTTTTTGTGCTACGTATACGCGCGGTGCTCTCGCGCTCGGTAAACTGCGATTTGCTAGGGTTTGTGAAATACACAACAACTTTGCTATGACAAGTGAATAATGAGGCTTTGGCAATCAAGGGATTGCTATTGATGGTTGTGAAGGTGGGAGCAATGAAGGAAGATGACCTGAACAAAATGGCAAGTGGCGATTGCTCAGGGAATTTTTCTCCCCTGGCATGTAGCAAAGAAAGGGAAAGCTTGATGAAAAGTGCATTCACAACACACGTCTGACCTTTACTTAAAATCAGAGACCCCGCGCAACACCCCTAGGTCACACATGCAATGTTTTTCATCTCCTGCTCGACCTTTTAATGAAAAGGCACACGTTGACTTTTCAAGTTGCCCGATGCCTAGTCTTCCACGCTTGGGCACCTGACCTACATAAAAATTTCTACGCAGCACGACACTTGAACTTGACAAGGTCAACTGGGTTAGACTATTTAAGAAAAACTCAAAAAACTATATGTTATAAGATAAACAAAAATAAAGTGCAAAAAATAAGTTTCTTGTTGTTGCTCTTGTGCTTTCCAGAATGGATATTGCAATATGGGTTTAACACTCGTCACTTTATCATGGACCTTGTCGAATTCCATCTTGAGATGGTTTTTGAATGTCGGAAGGGGGCCCTTCTTTATTGAATTTATTGATGATTGGGCAATTTGCACAATCTTTCACGATAATCCCTCATTAGTTGGGTCTTTAAGATGACTTTATTGAATATTTTCCAACCATCTTTTTGATGCTATGCTCTGGATTATTATTTTGTTCAGCTTGTACAAGTTAAGAAAACAACTAAGTACTCTCAGGCATATGTATGGAACTTTTATATTTACCCGGTGAGATTGTGGCTAAAATTGACGGCTCTACAAGGGACTCCTTTAACTTTTGCTTCTGAATCTCCTTGAATAGTTCTCGAGCTGTGTGATCCTCCACATCAATGGAGCTCACACCTTTGTTTGGATAACACTTAAGAGAATGAAAGATGCTCATATGTATCACCTCATCGCCATACTCCATGGATAATGTACTACTAGCCACATCAATCTTGGTTCCCGCAATTGTCATGAATCGGTGTCCAAGAATGAGGGACTGAGTTTCAAAACAGTGATCTTCCTCAATATTCAGAATATAGAAATATGTAGGAAAAATCAGACTTCCCACCTGCGGTATCACATCCTCAATAATCCATTATGGGAGAATGCAAGAGCGATCAACAAGTGAGATGATGACATTAGTGTGTTTCTAGGGTGGGAGACTCATAGATACTACATGGCATAACATTGATGGCTGCTCCCGAATCTAGCATGCATACATTAAAAAACATCCTATCTATAATGTATCGTATAGTAAACATACCTGGATCGTTCCATTTAGTGCATTACTTTCTCATTCAATAACTTAACATACTACAAAGTTTGTTGGATTACATCGTCATTAACCGCTTTATTTGGAGCCTTAACCAGAGATGGAAATGGGAGACCATGTGTAGAATGATTTAATGAAACTTAGGTAAGAACAAACCTGTGTCCCGACAACTGGAACTGTCATGGACGAGTAGCCGCACGCGCATCTAAGTTCTCTTCTATGCTTGGGCTCCAACTTATGTTGAAATTTTACCGACTGCGTGATCGGGCAATTTTTCGTCGGCGCGTGAGGCTGCGCTCGACCTCTATATGAAAATGGTAGACTCTTCATTTTATAGCGCTTTAACTTTCAAAATTTGATTTCCACTCCTTAGGGCCATTGGTAACTCCTGTTTGATACTGAGGTTCTGAGGTGCAAATTTTCCGAGTCTTGGTGGATGCAAGTCACTATCGCTAGTTAGTACAACACATATTAGGATGGCTTTGAAGCCTTGGATGACAAGTTTTGGACAATGTGTCACCTCTTGGCCGACCAGGACGATACCCTCCAAAAGCTATCACCTCTTTGTTTTCACTTGTTAGTTCCTGCCATGAAGGTCACATGTCTATAGTGTGTTTAATTGACATGCATATCTTGTATTGTTGCACTGTTGTGGCCACCATCTTCTTCAACATCTTGCACTTGGCCTTTCAACTCAAAAATTTCTAAGGACGAATCTGCCGGCGGTGGTAGTGTATCTGAGGTGGTAACCTTGTGCAGTCCGCGATTTCGGTTTTGTGAGTTGAATAAGCGGGCATTTTTTGTCATCTCTTTAATAATCATCCACACCTCATTAGAATACTTATTCTAACTGGATCCACCAACTGCGGCATCCAACTTCCTCCACACATGCGTTCTCATATCCTTGATGAAGAAGTCAATTAAGATTTGGTTAGCAAACCCATAGTTCTAGAGCACTTTGTCAATATACATCAAAATTGATCGTAGTACTCATAAGCCATCTTTTTTGGTTGCTTCTTTATCCTACATATCTCCTTCATGATTTTAGTGGTTGTAGCTGTAGAAATGTACTACTTTAGAAACATGTCCTTCAGTTGACTTCTTGTTGTAATAGTACCTGCCGACATACACAACATCCATTCTTTAGCTTAATCCATAAAGAAAAAGGGAAATGCCATTAATCTGAATCAGTTTAGGTTTGCTTTATCTAGCTTTATTGTGATGCAAATAACATTAAATTCATAAGATGCCTTTGTACATCTTCTCCTAGCATCTTCTCCTGGAAAATAATGTTTATTTATGGGGCGGGGGGTTCGATAGATTGAGAAACCTAAAATACTGCATGATTGTTAAGAATAAAGACATGAATCAGTAGAACACACATGTAGCACATGTGACTAACTTATTCCTGTGTTAATCATCGATACACTATAAATAAATTCATGTAGTGAACTAAACTCAGCAGTATATATATATTTATATATATATATATATGAGTCATGTAATTAAATATTGTGAAAATGCGTAAAAAATCATTTCTATCCTAATACCATTATATCTTTTAGCCAATGATATGAATTTATACGTCAATATGCATGACAAAAGCATAGAGAAAGAACATACACATCAGCAAACAATACTAGGGAGTTCAGCCTAGATGATATAGCTCACACAAACTTAGAGTATGTTCACCACATAAACATGCATGCCATACACTTATTTTCTACTTGATTAATAGATATTAACCCAAAACTTCAAAATGAAACCAATGGTAAGAAATCATACAAAAACACAACTATTTATTAATTTTTTAATGCAACAAAGCAGTAATCTAGGGTGAAGCTCAATAAATATAGCATCAAAGCACAAATTTTATTAATAATAATAATCTCACAAGACCAATTCACAAGTTATTATATTTGAACTACACAAGGGAGTTTAGCCATGAATGATCATGGAAAGACACATAAAAGGTAAGTAGAAACAACCCTGCTTACAAACCTAACTAGCTCATTTCTTCGGTGACTTCCATTGTTGTCCTTTATTGGTGGCCTTGGATCGAAACCCTCAGAGAATTTTGGACTAAGAGTGTAGTGCACTCATAGTTTACACAACATGCTTGAAAGAGAGGTCAAAGACCTCCTTATATAGCTTGATTCTTGGCACCAATCCTAACAGAGTGAAGATCCTCTCTTTGGCAAGTACTTGGACATGTTGTTAAGTATCTCCTATATAAATCTCTCTCAGTAATCCTCTGAAAGATCAGACTTGTAGTTGGTAGAAATTGGAAGCATTATCTTGATTCGAAATTGAAAAGTTTCTAGACATTAACTTTGATTGCACTACTGTCGCAAATCCATCTAGAGTTAGAATTTGACTCTTCTTAAAAAAGTGTAAATCTTTATTTTTATTTCTTTATCCATTTGATTCATCAAAATTAAACATATAGTGTGAAAGTTATGACCCTCAAAAGTTGGTCACTTCTGCTGATCCAATTTTAGGAAACCACAGTGCGTCACATGCCATTAAAGATCCACCGCGCTCTCGGCCAAACATCCGGCCTCTGTCTAGTCAGTATTCTGACTTATTTCTTATTCGTAATATGTGTATGCTCTTCGCTATGTCACCGTGTATGCAGCTACAGTCCTCGACGTGCGACTCCGCGCTTGACCAGATAGTGATTTTTGAATTCGATCTGATTTTGTCCATCATGTTTTTCTCTAAAATTTCTTTTTAGTACATTAAATATAAAATCCATCGAATAATTTTGTCTCAACAAAGCCCCAGCCTTTTATGGGTCTGCTGATCACGTGCCATTTCAATTTTATAAACCTTATTGAATACTACTTTTCAACATATTCATTCAAACTCAACTAGTGTTGAACAACTTAAGTTAGCGAGCCCTAAAAGTGACGATTCCGAAAATCAACCAAGAAAATATCTCTCGTTGATAGATTTTAAGGAAATATGAAATGAGACATATTTTTTTTCATTGAACCTCAAAGTTACAACGAGGCATCTAATAATGAACAGTGAATTAAAACAATGATTGATAAGAAGACATTTTGAGCATTTCCGATTCACAATGTTTCTTTCTTCTAGTCATCATTGTCGTACATCATTTTCACTTGTTTTCACTTGAAATATATTATTTATAGATAGTATGTGACTCTTAAACTACCTAACAAATTACAAAAGACACGACATTTCAGCTACCATGAAAATGATGTATAGTAACTTCTAACCTTTTCCACATTCTAATTAACTTCTTAATTATTTCACATATTAAGTTCTAATATAGTCTCCATTGCTTTCTTTCTTGTTATTTTATTGCTAGTAAGTAGTTGAATCCAGAGCATATAAACCGAAAACGATCACATATAATGATATAAGTTTTTGCTTCAAATACGTAGTCAACTCCTACTTTCATATGTGATATGTACACATCTGAACTATTACATGATTATTGTTAAAAAATGCAGTTTTCTATACACAAAACTACACTAGTATGAAGGCATACAATATCATTTTTTTTTTCTTTTCTGTTTTTTTCTTGGCTGTATGAAATGTGAATTCATTTATTAAATTATCCTTACAGTTATATATATATACTGCTGAATCCCGTCAAAAGGGAGATTGCAGAGAGGACATACGAAATGCAGCACTGCACAGCTGGTTGAGAGAAGCCTCCAAGTGAAACTTTCGGTCGAGCTGGAGGAGCGACTCGATCAAAACCATTTTGGTTGGGATATAATCTGATCTAAGGGATAGATGACAAAAGTTGTAATTGGATATGAGTGACAGTATAGAGAAGAACACGGGGCTGAAATATACCTTCTTCACATTCCAAGCTCCTATATATAAGGGATTAACGTTATACGACATAGACAATAGGCCAAACACTTAATTAATTGGATTCATTTAATAACTTCATCATCAAATGCATGGCTTCCACCCTAACTTGTAAGCTCAAAATGTAATCAGCCGTCTCTCTAAACAACTCGTCGTAGCTCAAAAGCTTTGCGTTTGGGACAAGGTTCCTCAGCATCCTAGCTAACTGGTCTCTGATCAGTCCTGACTATCAAAGGAGGAGTACTAGTTCTGCTAGAAGGGCAACCCTGTGATGATGAAGA
>NQLW01000045.1:725420-741671 GCA_002312845.1 Kalanchoe fedtschenkoi | reverse complement strand
TAATGTAAGTGACAAACTATTGATGTTAGCTGGTATGCAAATTCTTTCTATACTTTTTATATGACAGCATATCTCCTTACATTTCAACTTACTGCTACAGTCTATGAAAACCTTGGCTAGAGTGTCTCATTATGATCATGAGAGACATGGAGGTTTCTTGTTTGTGTTTTAGCCACACTAATTATGGGAGGGGGAAAGAACACATCAAACAACAAAGTCATGGTGTATGAAGGATATGTGTTTTATTAAAATCAAGTTGCATTTGCAATGCTTGTATAGTACTAAACAATTATCATTAAAGTACAAGACTAATAATTGGTTTTACAGCTCATAAAGGATCCACAAAACCTAAAATTCTAGGTCCAAATTGTGTTCCGTGTTCTTGTGGATCAATGATGATATATGTAAGCAAAAGAGTTGCAAAATAGTACTCCCCTTTTATTTGAAATGCACCTATATGGATTTTATTTTTATGGCTTAAGGCTTTAGGGTTGTTTATTAGTCGTGATTTTATGTATGACCGTTAATGAATAGCCATTATCCATCAGTCACTTTTCGAGTGAAAATGACATGTAAAGATGACCTTGGTTAATTCAGCCTCCCAATAAAAACAAGAATAATCATTTTCGCATATATAATGCACAGTGACTATAACAAAGAAACATTACGAAATTGGGAACCTCGAAATGTCATCATCAAAACAGCAAGCGAAGATTATTCGCCTTTTACATGATTCTCCACCCAAATGAAGACAGTATGCTAGCTCATTCTCTACACCTTACTTGAAGTGTGACCACAGAATATAATTGTACGGTACCAGAGTAACTCGCAATTCTGTCCAAATTCCCACGACATAACTGTCGATGTCAAATTTGAAACATCCCCATGGACGAATTTTTTCTTGTGTTTATTGTCCACATATTCAACATCTAGTTAAGCTTTGTTTGGTTTATGAAAAAATAGGATGAAAAAGGAATTCTCTATTAATTTAATTTCATTTTCCTCTTATTTGAACAGGCCTGAAAAACCGAGGAGAAAATATTAAAACACTTTTTGATTTAATCTAATTTCTTCATATAAATTTTAGTTTTTCTCCACTTTTCTTAAACCAAATATACGTATTTTTTAACTTTTCATCTCATTTTCCTTTTCCTCACATTTCTCCTAAATCAAACAAGAATCAAGATATCAAAAACATTGGAAAGTAGTTTTCCAAAAAAAGAAAGATTTGGAGCATATATAGGTTCTCCTCCATAAGCAGAATTATCAATATGTTAGTGATCAAATTTGAAGCAAATTATATTGAGTAAATTTTGGATTAAAAATGGCATAGAAAATAGGGGGAAAATTCAAAAGCGGTCCTGAACTATCACCGCTTACCCAATTGCGATCAGAACTATCACGATTTCCAGAAAGGATGCGATGAAAAAACAATAACTAATTTTCTAAAATAAAATTCATCATTACATTCCAAAATTAATATTATTATAAGACTTAGATTTATATGTGAAAATTACATCGTTTGGTTATCAAAAGAGATCGTTTTCTTTATGTGCGTAAAACGATATAGTTTATTTTGTAACCAAACAAAGTAATTTTCGCCCACAAATCTAAGTCTTACAATAATATTAGCTTGGAAATGTAATGGTAAATTTTATTTTAGAAAATCAGTCTAATTTTTTTTCATCGCACCTTTTTTGAAAATTGCGGTAGTTCTGACCGCAATTAGGTAAGTGGTGATAGTTCAGGGCCCCTTTTAGATTTTATCCCTAGAAAATAACATAGAAAGTGTAAGTTCATAACAAAGGAAGAATAACACTTCTTTTAACATTTTCCATAGTAACTAAACAAATAAAATAATAAAATCCATTAAAAATTTTATTTGTTTTCATTTGTCCATCCTCCTAAGTTTGCCTAACTAAAACAAAGCTTATGTATATGCATTTTTCTCATCTTTGTGAGTTGACATTTTGTGGAGGATTGTGTTCTTTGGCCACGCCTCCTGCTTTTACATATTGCTTCACACACCTTTAACTTTAAATTTTGGAAGCTAATGGACACTACAACTCCTCCAGGACCCCTCCATGTTGTGGTTTGTTTCTTAATTATGATTATATTTTTCTTCTCGTATACATATCGTCGAATATATTATGCTTTATTTGTTTTAGTTTCACATGGGCGATGGGCTCCCACCTTGTAGGCCATAATATATTTAGGAATCCAAATTTGAATGGATTATCTTAGCTAATAAGTCCAAAGAAGCTAGCTTAGAGCATAGAAAATTATACAATTGCTAGAATAACACTAGTTATAACCCACCCCCAGACGTAAGATACAATTTGGAGCGTCTGAAATTTTCGTCTCCATTACATATATTTTAGTGGAAATATATGCAATACAACTGCTAGAATAACACTAATTATAACCCACCCCCAGATGTTAGATACAATTTGGTGCGTCTGAAATTTTCGTCTCCATTACATACATTTTAGTGGAAATATATGCAATCATGGAGACAGTTTTCGAATTTATCCATAAATCTCACAGGATTCGAATTCATAACTTTTTTTGAATAAATATCTCTTATCAGTTGAACTAACATTTTATTAAATAATTATAAGAATATTGAAAAGATGCATGGTGACACTAAAATAGGTAACGGAATGGATTCCTTAGCAAAAAGTCGGGTCCCTATTTAGGTAAAACCATTATTAGGGCTAACCAAGTAGAAAATAAAACCCTTTTTCTTTATAAAATTTTGATTAGTTAGATGTAATTGTTTATTCTTATCCTGCATATACCCAACATATATTAAACTCTTTGATTTAAAAGTGAAGCTTTGAAAGTGAACTAATTTTACAAGGCCGTAGCTAGATTGATGATACTGATACTTCGTGAGTGATCACGATGAAAACGAAGCAACATATCTGGCACTAAATGCAACATGTGTACGCAATTACTCCCCAGAATTGAAGAAGCTCTCTGTCCAACAATAATCTGCCAAACATGAAGCACTTAAATACAGCTTCATGATTCTGACGTGGATCCCAAAAGGAAGAGCATATAGCCGGCCCCCACTTGTGCCATGATCATAAAAACACCACTACTGTACAACACACCATGACCTAATTCAGATCATGGGAAGTGTTACTTAAATGCATATATGAGATATTGCTATTACACTCAACTATCCTGCCAAAAAAAGATTGAAAATGGAGAGAAGTTTTAGAGAATGAAATTTGTAAGATATTCATGTTCTTTATAAAGTGTTCATTTTTATGTTTTTGAAGATTACAAATCACTATATATGCGGTAATTATACGAGCATGCATGGAACAATGGATTCTCTTCAAGTTGAACACGGCTGACTAATTATATACATCTTCACTTAATAGTTTGCTGGTTGATATACATCGTCTTCCATAAACCAAATCAGCAACATACTCTCTTGTATCGCCATGGCTACAGCTCGATACTCCACCTCTGTAATTGACACTGACAATGTAGATTATCTTTTAATATACAATGATATATAGCTCTCAAGCCGACACTGAAGACATAGTCATTTTTTGATCTTCGTCGATCATATAGTTAATTAGTGTCACTGTATAGAGTGATCAATCTCTATTTTTTGTACTTGTATAAGATGTCATAGTCCAAAGTGTCCTTCACGTATCAAAAAATCCTCTATACTAGCTGCTTCCAAATGAGACTTCTTAGGATTCTATATGAACTGACTCGATACACCGACTTTGAATGAGAGGTCGGATATAGTTAATGTTAGATAGATTATTCTCTTCTGTGTTGAGCAATAATACTTCGCATTAAATTATAAGGTAGTCGCAACTTGCTTGCAATCCAACATTCCATATACTTCTTAAGCGGATCTTTTGCATGCTTCTCTTGGCACATAAATATTTCTTTACCCATTTCAAGTCCAAAATAAAGTGATCAAACTCTCCAAACTCCTTCAGTTAAATTCTTACTGATAGGTTCACCTTAGTCTAATAAATCTTACCTTCATCATCTCTAGTGATCATGAGGTCATCCACGTACACCAGCACCACCACTAACTTCTGTCCTTGCATCTTGACGAACAAACTTGAGTTTAGCTATTTAGCATTATATCTTTTGTTTAGCACTATATCTTCAATTTAGCACTTCAGTGTTAGAGCTACCTCCTTAATTGTCTTTGGTTCTTCGGTGTTTAGACACTTCAGTTAGAGCTACATTATTGGCATACTTGTGATTTGACTATGGAAATCGAGATTATTTTCTCAACTAAACCTCGTTCCTCCTCTTCTATTTTTCCGGAAGTTGTTGTCTTGATGAACACATATCTTCGACGAACTCCAAGATTTTTCTTTTGTTGGGCTAGTTGTTACTTTTGCACCATAGTAAATATGTCATCTCTTGTTTAACCTCTTTTGAGGCTACGCTTGCCTCCCCCAGTCCCTCTTGCAATTTGTCTCAATCTTCTTAGAGGTGAGCTAGAGAGTTTATTCTGAAAACCTCCAGAATGGTGCTTCAACAAACACCACATTCCTAGAGATGTAGCAGCAACCTGTTGTGGGGTCACAACATTTTCACCCTTTTATGTTTTTATTGTAACCCACAAAGATGCATCTAATTATTTTCTTATCAAACACCGTGTGTGGATGATCCGACATGAGCATGTAGCACACTCATCCAAACACTTAAAAGTGGCTTATCACTGGCTTTGTGTCTCATAGCATCTGAAAAGGTGCAGTGAATCCTAACTTCGATTGAGGTAGACGGTTGATGAGACATGGACTGTTGTCTTTAATGATGCATTTCATCTCAAAAACTTCATGGCACGTTCATGGCAGGTAAAATGCTTCTACAAGTCTTAACAAGATATCTATATTTACATTCTGCCACACCATTCTATTATGAAGTGTCTGGACATGACAACTAATGGTCAATCTTGTTCTCTTAGAGATATTTTTAACTAGAACTCCTCTCACGGATACTCTGCCTCATTTTCTATGTAGAGGAACTAAATCTTCCTTCCGATCTTATTATCCTCCTTTTCTCAAAACTTCTTGAACATAATTATCTAGTGCCTCAAACTTCTCTCTCATGAAGTAGATTCACACATACCTCGTGTAATAATCATCTTTAAATGTTATCATGTACCGAACTTAATGAGTGGGTTTAGCAACTTAACCAAACACATTTGAGTGCATATTATCTCTCAAGGTTATTTGACCTCATACTGAGATTCTTTGTATGGCCGTTTATGCGTCTTTCTAAACTGCCAGCCTACGCATGCAGTGGTTACACGAACTTCAAATAGTGGAAATCCCTTAAGTATTGAATTATGTATTATTTCACTTAACTTGTGATAGTCCACGTGTCCTAACTATGCATGTTAAACGTCTATTGTCACATTTTTGTGAGTTTTGTCTAGGTATGTTTTCTCAGATAACAACATCAAATAGATGTACTCCACCTTGTGTCCCTCCAAAATAGGTATGTTTGATATCTTAAAGTCAAGATAGACCTTCATGTCTGCATGATCAAAGACTGCGTACGTAGTTATCTGATGCTACAAGTTGAGAGACTAATATAAGATTCTTCTTCATCTATGACATATGGAACATATGTCTAGGTATGTTTTCTCAGATAACAACATCAAATAGATGTACTCCATCTTGTGTCCCTCCAAAATAGGTATGTTTGATATCTTAAAGTCAAGATAGACCTTCATGTCTGCATGATCAAAGACTGCGTACGTAGTTATCTGATGCTACAAGTTGAGAGACTAATATAAGATTCTTCTTCATCTATGACATATGGAACATTCTTTATAATTCCATATGAGCATCTTCATGTTCAGGTGCCATCATCGTCTCTCCAACATGGGTGCAAACATCTGTGACCACCTAACAATGTCCCTGCTGATAACTTGACATGCCTCTCAACTTCTTCTTATCTCAGTCGTGTGGTTAGAGCACCCCGAGATGATAATCTAATTATTTATGTAGCCTATCTCGTTTCACCGAGTTGCAATAAAAATTATCTTATTTATTCTCAATGATAATGCCTCGCGCTTACACATGACCACTATCACTTTTATCTTTGTGACTTATAATTGTGAGAGCGCTGCTTTGAAATATCATTTTTCTTCACTATTGTCATTGTGATAATCATGCACCCTCTTATTTCCATGAGCATGTCTCTTAGGCGCTCTACAATCATAAGACATGTAACTTTTCTTATCGTAATTGTAGCACCGCCAACCATCATAGCATCTAGTTTTTATGAAGTCCTCATTATTGTTTGGGATAAAACCCAAAAGGGGCCCTGAACTACCGCCACTTACCCAATTGCGGTCAGAACTACCACGATTTCCAAATAGGGTGCGATGAAAAAAAAATTGTACTGATTTTCTAAAATAAAATTTACCATCACATTCTCAAACTAGTATTATTACAAGACTTAGATTTGTGTGCGAAAATTACTTCGTTTGGTTATCAAAAGACAACGTTTTCTTTATGTGCACAAAATGATATAATTTATTTTGATAACCAAATGACGTAATTTTCGCACACAAATCCAAGTCTTATAATAATATTAGTTTAGGAATGTGATGATAAATTTTATTTTAGAAAATCAGTCCAATTTTTTTTCATTGCACCCTTTTTGGAAATCATGGTAGTTCTGACCGCAATTGGGTAAGTGGTGATAGTTCAGGGCCCCTTTTGGGGTTTTCCCCTTATTGTTTTAGTTTTTTTGTTGAGCTCCACCTCATTGGAAACTTCTATGTTGTTGACTTCCACATTATATCGTCTCGCATCTCTTCTTCCATGCAATCTTTCACCTCTATTGTTGGCACTTCTATTATTTTTGAACCTACTGTCACCTTTATTATTGGTGTAAAGTGGATCCTCCAAACTTTTTAGTGAAACTCTAGCTATCTGTTTGATTTGAGCTCCTTGATTCACTAACAAATTCACGGAATTAATAAGAAGTGAGAGTTATCTTAGCCAACCTTGTATTGCCTTCATAAAGACATTACTCTGACTTGAGGTCGCTGATGATGATTTTATGGATTCAATCGTCTTCAATCTTCGCATTCGGATCTAATTGCTCAATATCGCGACACGGATTCTTGACTTTTCAAAAATAGTCACTGGTAGACATCGCTCCTTGTGAGACGTTTATGAGCTCATTTTCAAGAAGTTGAAAGTGCGGAATTATGCCTTAAGAAGATTGATAAGTATGTCTCAGATGCCTCTATTGAGATCTCCATGTCCTCAATACGAGCGAGCATATTTTCATCTAAAGCCTTCATCTCCCACTTCTTAATTTCTCCGGTCTTATACTTAGAATGTGGTTTTGGTTAAATACCATCTAATATATTCCATAAATCTTAACATTTAAAATATGACTTCATGCATATTCTCCCATCTCGATAGTTGTAATGATAAAGAAGAGAGCGTAACTTACAACAATCTTACTTGTTTTCTTCTTGGAGATGCTCCCGCACTCCTTCACCGACCTCTGGGTTGCTTACCTCTTGATACCAAATTGTTGAAAAATGATGACTTAAAATGGAGAGAAATGCTAAAAAATGGAATTTGTAGGAACTTCATACTCTTCATAAAGTGCACACTGATGATTACAAGTCACTACGTATTTTTTTACCACTAAGTCACTACATATTGAGTATTTATATTAGCTGCAAAATAATATTTCCAAAATATTTTTCAGATAGGACACTTCATAATAATAATGTTCGAGAGAAGTTTATACCCTTCTAGCTCTTCACCTTCATATTGGACTTTTCTTTTAGGCTTCTTTTGAATTTCTTTGGTATTCCTCTTTCAAATATTTTGGAATATGGACTTTAACAATGATGTTTAATAGAGTTGTTGACAACTATTGATATATAGTTGCTCTACTAAATTGATCTCTTCATAAAACAAAAAGTTTGAGACCTACAAATTGACCACTTTCTCCTCATCCCTAAACAAAAACTAACATAGATACCATAACCATTTAGTACTAACACTAACATGTGTGTCGGCAAGCTTTTGTCTCTCACTTTCGCCTTGAGTCAAGCTTAAGACACTAATTAATTAATACTCAACTCAATTAATTAACACCTAACACAACTCTAACTTGATTAATTTTCCGAGTCCACATAAAAGTGAAACTGATGCTCCTCTGAGGGGATTCAAACTCCAAATTTTCTTGATTGCAATCAAAACCTAATCTTTGAACGAAAATTAAACCCATAAAAAACACCTTTTACTTACTACTAGTTACTAAGTACATATAAACCAAATTAAAACAAATAAAAATAAAAACCCATCATTGAATCTTTGCTTAGAGTTGTTGCTTAACTCAATCAAACCCCATTATTAAATTAATAAAAGAGCAATCAACTAGTTGTAATTGTCGCTAAACCTAAGCAAAGGAATTGATTGAAGAAAAAAGAATGGTTTAACTAGTAGGAGATGATGACGATGATGCTGATGAGGTTGGGACGAAATTGAGGAGATGGGGGGCAAAGGTTTGGAAGGTGGTGGTCCAGAGGGTGTGTGAGCACATGGGAGCACATGCACGAGTCAATACACTAGCATGTGCTCGACCTGTTTTGTCTGTGTTGCTCTTTGCTAAAATGGCTGGTGGATTGGGGTGGGTGAGGGGCGGTGGCCATGTTTTTATTGAAATTTGTAGCCGCCACGAGACACAGCTGCAGAGAATTGGGTAGACAAGAAGCAGTGTTGCAGAGGGAGCAGGCGATCAATCCACCCAGTGGCTCCTTGTCATCATCCATCATGTGCAACTGATCACACACTCAGATTCCATTCTGTCAAAACATATGAAGACACTGATGACTGACACTACTGAAATTGAGAAACAAGGGGAACGTGGGGTGATGGACAAAGTTCCAACATTCAGAAAAGGTGTTGATAAACCCATCCATGCATATCATCACCATCGTCATATTACACACAATGATCTACATCAGGCTCTGGTCAGATCAATCCCTGCTTCCTGATCCTGATCCTAATTTATTGTAGTTGCCAATGAATAACGGCATACGAGCCTGTAAGCTCTAATGCACATTTATGCATTCGTTCAACTTGATGCTTGGATATATTACTGGATATGACACAAATATACCCAAAAAGAGAGGAGAAGGAGGAGAACAGGAGAAGTAACAGTGGAGACCTTGAATGCCCTGATCATGGAGGTGGAGAAAGAGAGCCGGACACAGCTCCGGCCACTGTCAGCAGCTCAGCCAAAGCAGTCATGGCTCTAACCTGCATCTCCAAAGCAGATATGTAATCATGAGCCTCCTCCAGTATCACAGGCAGCGGCTGCTTCCTACACCCAGGCACCAAATTACCAAGCACTCGCGCCTTTTTCTGCAGATTCTTCGCCTTGAGACGTACCAAGCTCACTCTGGGTTTTCTTGTCCGACTGGTCCCCATAGGTGACGCCACCTTAGGCTTCTTGGCTTTCAGAAACTTGAGCTTCAGCCTGTTTGTCAGTATGGCTCTACTCCACCTAGTCCTTCCCTTAGCTGTCACGGCCAAAACCCGGTCTGCCGCCTCCCTGATGGCGCGCCCTCTCCTGGGGGCCGAGCCAGATGATGAAGCAGGAGCTGATGGAGGAGGAATTGTCGGGACATGGCGCAGCGCCTGTAGGAGCTTTGAGGAGTAATTCTGCTGCTCTGCGGCTGTTCTCCACCTGTTGTTGTCCATGATCTGGTTTTGATTCTGATGATCTGCTCGGCTCTGAGTTTGGTGGAGAGACAAGGCGAGGCTCTTCTTCTTGCGCTTTCTTCGCGACTCTCGCGGCCTATCCGTGTTCGTCACGGGACTGGACATCACTGAAGCCATAAGGATCGAACCCCAGTTCAAAACGGATCCGGAGCTTCGGTATTATATCTAACAAAAGAGACACAAAATGGATACTGAGATTGAGAGTAACATACAAGCAACCAAACCAAACCAAATGCTTGATTCAGAAAATGAGAATGAATTCTAAAGGGGAAAGAGCACAAGAGGATTGATAACTACAGGAGTGATTCAAGATGCCAATTGTAGGAACAAAAATACAGCTAGAATGGATGCAGATTTCCATGGAAATCAGCTCCAAAGAAAAATATGCTTACCATTCAAGGAAGATGCAAACCTCTGAGCTTATGAGTTTGTTGTGAAATGGGAGTTTAGAGAGGGAGGATGTAAAGAAAGAGATGTGGTTCCAGTCTCTCTCCATCTCTCTATTTGAGATGTGGTGAGACTCTTGGAACGGTGTCGTTTGAGGTGCAGACTCAAGAGGGTTGGATTACAGGTAATGAAAAGGATTACTAATGGTGGTTGGTTGAGCGCCAGGTGCCAATTAGCATTCACTGCCATGTACATAAAACTAAACAGGGAATACATAAATAACATATTTATTTTGGATGAGCAGGGGAAATTTCGAAATGGTCCTCAACTATCACCACTTACCCAATTGTAATTTGAACTATCACGATTTTTAAAAAAGATGTCATGAAAAAAAAAATTTTTAAATAAAATTTGCCTTTACACTTATAAACTAATATTACCACAAGACCTAAATTCGTGCGCGAAAATTACCTCGTTTGGTTATCAAAATAAATAATAATTTTTTTTCGCACATAAACAAACGACGTCTTTTCATACTCAATCATCCATAATTATTAACAAATTTAATAAGATAAATTATATTTAAGAAATATCAACCGAAATGAGTTCGATTTTTTTTTCATGCACCGTTTTTGAAAATCACGGTAGTTCGAACAACAATAATTAGGTAAGTGTTGATAGTTCAGGACCCTTTTGGATTTTTCTTTTTTTTTATGGACAGATAGATTCATTGCGAATCAACTCGCACGCATATAATTTATAGAAATATGAGCGTAGAGTTTTTTATTTTTTTTCCTCCAAACTAAATGCTACAGAATTAAGGTGGAAAAGAGAAGTTTATTATAAGGTTGAAGATGATGATGATGCAATAATGGAACTTGTAAAGCAGAAATATTAGAAAATGCAAACATCAGCCACTCCAACTCTGATGGTGATGAATGAATGTTGCAGGTGAAGATCCAGTGTGTTAGTGAACTGTTGTAATCACCAAATGACTGCTGGGTTTTGTCAGCTTCTCGTTGGCTCAAGCATTCAAAGAGCTACAAAAGAAGTCACACAGACTCGAGACAAAGTGACTAAACCAAACCCATTGACAAAGCTAGGCTTAATGATGATTAACGTAAGAAACTATGGATTGCGGACCCGCTGATCAAACCATGATACAACAAGACAAAGCAAACAATCGCTGAATGCGTGTTATATGAGATGGTGGCTTTAAATTACTTAATTTGTGCTCCGAACTCGTGCAAGATTTCTAAGTGTCTCTTAGATTCGAAAGAAACTTAACCTGATCTGTGGGATATTTTGTATCCTGTACAATTCCAGGACCATAGAAAAAACAGCATGAAAGAGGCTATCAGGTACCCACCAAGCCAACCTAGCATTAAGTGATCCAGCCTATCAAGCCTGACTCCATCAGCTGGGTTGTTAGCTAAAATCTTTTCCCAAATAGTCAATGGCTTCTTCTTCTAGTATCAGTTTTGGCTCCAAATTACTGTCTAGGTATGAGATGGGTTGGGAAAGTGTCCCAAAGAAGTACCAAGATTTAGGAAACCCTATCTTTATCACACAGTATGCGGCTCTCCTAACATAACTAACTTGCACGTTTTTACAATATGCGCTTAATCATTGCGAAAACGCATCATTTCACTTGTTGTGTTTCTGGGATGCAATGAATGACGATGATGCAGCATATGGATGTCTAACAAGGAAAGGAAAATGTGATGCAAAGCACATGGCTGAGGCAGACCGCAATACAAACTTTACTCACAGGACTTACCGTAGCTGCAGATCAGTTTCATGTATCCCTGTAGCTTCACTAGTTTATCAAGAATACATACAGCAATGTGAGATTTATCTTCCAGGCAATTTTTATCGTATCTCTTCGACAAAAAGCCACTGGGTTAGGGGTTTTGGCTCGGCGTGATAACAAGTGTCACTTGTCTTCTGAGCACCATCTATTCTGTAAAGCGTTAACCACTACCTCATACTGGCCCTCCCCGAACAGTGACTTCCCATCAAATTATAGACTTGTCCAATTATTGATTTCCTTAGGCTGTGTTTGGTTTCGGGAAAATTTGTTGGAAAATGAGCTGGTCTGAGGATGGAAAATAAGAAGGAAATTTTGTTAAAATTAAAGAGTGTTTTAGCATTTTCCATGAAATTTTCCACCCCTAACCAAACTGATGTATTTCATGGTTTCCCTCACATTTTTCTTTCCCTCAAGTTCTCCCCAAACCAAGCACTGCCTTACTGGTTTGAATCGGCAGATAAGGTAGCGTAAGTATTTTTAAAAAATTTGATACTAAGCTTGTGAAGTCCAGCGACTTTGATTCTCACTGCTACCTCTATTCTTTATTAACATTCTGGCTATTTACAGAAAGATCTCAAATTACTATAGTCTGACCGCCTAACGTACTTAGCCATCACGGATAGTTACAGTTTCAACTTGGAAAAGGGCGGTGGCGGTTTGTTATTCTATTCTAAATTCTAATCTCACGAGCAGAGCTTTATTTATGTTCTTCCTTGTTAATTTTTCTTACAGGATTACTGCCTCCCGAAGGGAACAGGGAATGTGGCCTTTTACCAAATTTGGTACCAATTGGATTATGCAGGTACTTATACAGGGGCCGACACAGAGGAAACCAAACCATGAGTGGAGGTGTAGTTGAGAACCAGATGGTTTTCATGTGGATTTAATACAAAATAGCGTATAGTAGAAAAGGCGCTGCTGCTGAAACTAATGGCAGGCACTCACCAACCAATCAAATCTTAACAGCACATCAAGTAGGCAAGAAATCTAAAATTATGTGATTTAACAATGTGCAGGTCCGGCAAAGTGCAGGCACTGACAGTTGTAACCACTAATTTATTGAAGATCGCGGCCTTGAGATATGACATTTAAGACTGATATAAGGAGGTCCAAAAGAAAAAGGGAAACTACAGACCTGACGACATGACTATTTTTTTCTCCCAAGCTTCGTAACTCTTTAAGTTTAACCATGATCACTAAGAAATTCCATTGCCCTTTTAGAAAACATCGAATGGTGACTAATACGGGATCAGAGATTTATTCGTCAGATGGGGTCTATAAAATAGGTCGCAAGTTCTGAGAGTTGGCTTTCAGAAAGAGGTCCGAGTTCTCAATGGGGAGGAAAACCATTTTGAGAGATAAAAAATAGAATACTAAACAGGTCAACGATGCATCCTATTTACATTTAGTAATGTCGTTACTACAATGTCAGTTAGCGCGGAGATGATAATATGGAAGCGTAGTTACCAGTTAGATTGGGCAAGAATGCATCAACGTTCACCTGTCATCTTCGTGATCAAATTTTCCAAATACAGTACGCTCCAGCTCCCCATACGCAACGCAGACAAATTGTGAAGCAGTGTTTTCTGCAGTCACATGAAAGTAAAAGACATATTAGAGAGTTTTGCCCAATATCTTGGTTGCGCTCATGGACTGTAAATGCAATCAGAAGAAAATAACAGACTTGCAAAACTCGCATTACATATCAGATAGAAACAAAGGGTAAACTGCAATCTGCTCAAAAAAGTGTGATGAAATCCAGCAGCAATAAAAGAGTAAGCGGTCGCAACGGAATAAAAGGTATGTATGACTAGAACCTACCAACAATCAAGTCGCTCAAAATAGACCGTTACAACATTGTCCAAAACCGAAAATCTAAGTCCGAATCGAAGAACACTGATTACGCTCGTACGCAGACAACATGTTTTGACAGCTACTAAACCTATCTAGGGTTTTAGCAGAGAAGCCAAATTCAACAAGAACACGACCTCATTGAAACCATGAAATTCTGAGCACGGCAACTCCTCTATCAAGCCAATTAACTTATCTCAATCCAAAATCACCAGCAGAAGATGATACAGAATTAAAAACAACATTTTTTGGTAATTGAATCATACTTTCACTACCTGATGATTAACACCACTCCGATCTGCGGATACCGCTGACGAGTAGTCCTCACGACTTAATCGTACTTCCTGAATCGATAAGCTGCCCAACCGACTGGATTGATGGCGTGGCGGGAAGTGGGAAGCCCTGGCTTGGGAAGGTGAATGGGCTTCTCATCGTACGGGCCTGAGGTTGTTGGGCTGGTCGTTGACTGTCCTTGAACTGTCATCTCATCGTTGTCGTGGCTTATAAATGCTACGAGGCGTCAACAGTGAATACCCAGATGTGAAGAAAGACTCGGTAGATGATGTTGTCGGCGTTTTGAGAGGAGATCGGAATCTCTCGTTTGTGCGTGAATCTGACGCTGTGAGGCACGACCCAGCAACTGGGGTGTCATCTAGCTTTAGATTCACGCACAAACTCGTGATTCTTGATCTCTAATTGTCAAGCAAGCGCAGATCCAGACCTCTGTTTCGCTAGATTTTTCTCTGCGTTTCTGCAGATTTTTTATTTATTTATTTTATTAATTTTTGCTTGTGATTGATGAATGGATGCTTGTTGAATCGAAGGGGTGTTGTTACAGGAACTCAAAGTTTTCATCTTTTTTGTTAAAATTAATTGATAGCGAGGATGGTCAGCAACCCCTCGAAGCTGACGCCGTAGTCTTCCCCTCCGCCGCCACCACCGCCCAGCAAAATCATGGCTTTGATCTCCTCGTCGCTCGCCGACAACCCAGCAGCGGTCAGGTAGGTCTTCAAGTCGCTGTAGCTCACTCTCCCGTCTCCCGTCGCCGTCCGTGTCCATGGCTCTGAACACATCCTCCATCACCCCTACCCCGCCGCCTGCGTCGCCGCTGAGGATCCGCTCGAATTCATCGTACTCCACGACGCCGTTTCGGTTGAAATCGGCAGATGAAATCATGCACCCAACCAGGTCCTCATCGGTGTAAAAGGACAGTAAATTGTTACATCCCACATCGGTTGGGTGGGGATCCTTAGCTTCCTTATGAGGAGCTAAGACTCCTTACTTAGTGTCGAGGCCTTTTGTGTGCAGGCAGCACACCAACGCAAAATTCACCCCGCACGGGGCGAGAGAGTGTGGGACAATATAGACAGTAAGGGGTCGGAGGCTGTTACATAAATCCTCCCGGCTGATCTTACCGTCGCCGTCGGTGTCGAGGACGTCGAAGGCAGGGCGGAACAGCTGCCTGGTGTGGGCGGACTTCATCTGCGCCGAGCTCCGGCCGGAAGGACACACTGTTGCAGGAATAAAAAACCGTGTAATCAAAGATTGAAAATTTTTACTGGGTTGATGATTTTGAGGTGAGATTTAAAAAGGGTGGCTTTGAGATTGAGAACCGTGTTCGATTTGGGAAGGTTCTGGATTTTAGTGTGAGGCTGAGATTTGGTTGGCGTGTTGCGAGTGTCTGGGTCGAGGTGGAGGTGGTTGTGCTGGCGAGATACGCATGTAATGACGCCAATTGGGTTCGTGCCTAATAGTAGAAATTTTTGAGTAAATACAGTACATCATGTCAACTGTGCACATCACTAATGGCAATGGCGGAGTCAGAAAAATAAATGAGCAGGATCAAAAACAAATTATTCAGATTAATATAATTATTTAAGTTTGTGAACAATAAAGTGTCATCTTTGATGTAAGTTGTATATAGTAAGGTAATTGAACAATAGTATCCACTAATATCTAATTTGAGTTTTGAAATATTTTTGAGTAGATACAATCCAACACGTGGACCATACACATCGGCACCAATAAATAATCACTACTTGGCTCATTAAATTTTCAACGAGGTGTCAGTTAATTGACGGTGTTTACAGTCCACGGTGTTCATAGTCAAATGAATAATCACCACTTAGAGTTTGATGGTTTACGTAGTCGTTATTTTTTTACAATCATTACGTTTAAGTTCACTTGTTTTATTTAACTCCAAATTTTTTTGAGATGAAATAGATCTCAGAGTCCAAATGAATTCATCTAATTTTTAATTAAAAATAGAAAATGAAAATTTGAATTTGGATGGGTTTTCTGTTTTGTATATACGCTGGAGGTGGGCGTGAGCTGGCTCGCAGTGAGTATAAGCGTACACTATCAAGGTGAAAAGGGTGTGCGACCTCTGACCATCAAGAAAAAAAAATTTGAACCACTGTCGATCTTCTTCAA
>NQLW01000045.1:712614-725375 GCA_002312845.1 Kalanchoe fedtschenkoi | reverse complement strand
AAGTATGCCTGCCCTAACGTCTTAGTGGAGCAAGCCATAACATTATTTTTTTAAAATAAAGCATTTGTTTTGTTTCGTAATTACAAGAGAAATTTGGGCCCAGTACACAGTTTGATTGGAATTTGGGCCCGGGGATGCATTTAAAATTTCTATAACATAATGGTATGACTTTGAATGCCTCAATTTAATATCTTGTGACCCTCTCACCCAACCGTAGCTGCGTCAGTAACTAATGGGTGATATTACGTTGTATTTTGATCAGCGACGAGCTTTGAAAAATAAAACAAATTACACAACCAATTAGAAGCTGTCACGTGTCACTTTGACTTCTCAAAATGTCGCGTGACATCTTCTTATTAGTGATGTTCAAAGTCTACGTGTGGACTGTGTCCACCCAAGAATATCATGTTAGTCTGTTACTCTCCAAATATGAATTTGCGCCAGCAAACGTGTCCATGTATGAAAAGCGAACATAGGACTTTAAACTATCACCGTTTATTTAATTGTAATCCGAACTACACGCTTTTCATAAAGATCTGATGAAAAAAAATTGGATCGATTTTTTAAAATAAATTTTATTTTTACATTCTAAAACTAATATTATTATAAGATTTAGATTTGCGTGTGAAAATTACATCGTTTGATTATCAAAAGACGTCATTTTTTTGCACAAAATGATATAATTTATTTTGATAACCGAACGGAGTAATTTTGGCGCACAAATTTAAGTTTTATAATAATATTAGTTTAGGAATGTAATGGTAAATTTTATTTTAGAAAATCAGTCCAATTTTTTTTTCATCGCATTCTTTTTAGAAATCGTGATAATTCTGACCACAATTAAATAAGTGGTGTTAGTTCAGAGCTTCATTTGAGTTTTATCCCTATTGAAAAACCAAAAGTTGTGGCGTAGGTTCATAGAAGTGAAAATATTTTTTTTGATTCCTATTTTGACATAAATGTTTTTGTTTGAAAATTACGTTGTTTTATGATATTAATTAAAGATTGGAAGTTAGTGTGCCAGATTGATGAATATAAGTAGAGATCTGGAAAGTGTCACTTTTTTTTTAAGGGGATCGATAGTGGTTCCCCACTTCCCCCATTGGTGGTCAGGGGCCGCACACCCCCTCCACCTTGATAGTGTACGCCCATACTCACTGCGGGCTAGCTCACGCGCACCTCCAGCGTATCTAAGCGTAAATGCGATACCAACAGGGCTGGAACCCATGACCTTGAGGTTGTTAGACAACACCCAATACCACTAGGCCAACACCTTGTTGGTAAGTGTCGCTTTGAAATACAAAACAGAGTTTGATTTCTAAGGGTTGAATTTTAGTGTTTGTGAACGGATGAAAGTCGGAGGGATGTGCAAGGTTTGGGATGGACAAAGGCTGCAAAGGGACGTGCGAGGTTTGGGACAGAAGGGCGGAAGCGCATTCCAACGACTGGTGGACCGACGATTTTGGGGTACAATTTTTTTCTGGCCGAGTTCTTGTTCATGTGCCTTGGGGCAGCATAACTACATTAGCTACCAAGCCGTGCTTCCCTTAACTATATGAGGTATTCCGGAGTGGATACCCTATCAGTAGCTCCTTTAAGCCTTGCAAGCCGCACAGTTTGGTTGGGGGGTTGTAAGCCAGGTTGGAGATATCCGGCCAGAAGACAGGTCTAGATCCCATTAAAAGGAGCTTGATAAATGTCATTGCTATTCATTTAAGCAGCCCTTTCGATCACCCAGTTCCATTTCTGAGACTGGGATAGCTGCCAAAGTCTGTTAAGCAAGGTCGGGTGGCAGCTGATTCACTACTTTTTTTCTCAACGGTGTGATTTCTGATGGTTAGTTGGTATTTCAAACAACTGAATTTCTGTTGAATTGATGAATCTCTACCTTCTCTGATAGATAATTAATGTACATGTCAAAGGCCAATGGTTGTATCTTGTAGTGAGGATCTTAATTTATTTTTTTGCCCAAGTGAATCTTTGTTGAATCTGTTCATAACAATGATATTGGGGTAAACTTCTATATTTTTTGACAAAACAACTAGAGCTTTTCTCAATGAATTATCATGGTGGATTATTCAAAAATTCAGATGTCTTTCTATATATGCCATTTTTGTAGCAGTTTGGTATTCTTAATGGCACTGTATATATATTCCAGATGTCATAATGATATATGATGAATTGTTAGAAAATGATATATTTCAGATGACATTGTATTCTTCTAAAGGAAATTTTATTTTCTATTTAAGTATGATGAATTATTATTTTTCTATAGAATTGAGACTAGGTATGTGTTGTGCTTACACAGATATTAACTTGATTTTATAATAATATATTTTGTAATTGAAAATTGAACATTATATTAATATGTGAAATACCGTTTAATTATCTGATTAATCCCCGCCTAGCCGATTAATCGTTAGGCGCTATCTCCACCGCTTAGAGCCGTCTAACGTTTCTTAGAACATAGGTTCCCAGGGAATGAGTGGTACGATGAGTGATTTTTGAGGTGGCAGTGCTGGTGACATACACACGTATGTCATGATGTCCACTGCATTATCTACATAGGTGTGCTACTAGTGGACTAACGTCTTCAAATTCAATTCAAAATAAACTTACTATAAAAAAAATGAATTTTAATTTTTATAATTTTAATTTAATTCGAATTTTATTTTTTCACTTCAAATTCCATTTATAAATTTTAATTTTTATAATTCAAAATCAACTTAAAATATTTCAATATAATCCAATTCAATTCTTATTCCATTAAAAATAGGAAAAAATTCATTTTTAACTCTTCAAATCATTGAGCCAACACATGGTTTGTACACCCATTTTTAGAAAATGTAATAACTTTTTATTTTGGTGTAAATGAAAAATGTGACATTAAATTAAGAGTTTTACACTAAGTTTGATGTGACATTTTCATCCTACTAATATAATTTTTGTTCATAATTTTTTATTTATTATGTATAGTTATTTAATTTAATTGAAATCATCAATAATAAATTATTTTAAAGGATTTTTATAATAACTAATTAATTATAAAAATTTATCAATTTGTTTGTTATATTGATTTGTTTATGAATGACATATTTAATTATAAAACGGATTATCAGCAGGGTGATGGCCTGGCCAAGGACGGATTCAGAAATAATATTGAGAGAGGTTAATTATAAAATATTTACGTAAAATGAGTATATTTATTGTATGATTTTAATTTTAGATAGGTCAATTTGATTTTTAGAATATTTTCAATAACTATTTTTAAACTTCGTAATCTAAAATAACATACAAATATAGAAAAATAATTTTTTTCTAGTGGGGTGATCTGACCCGATAGAGCAAAACATGCATCCACCACTAGGTCCGACGATTGGAATTTTTTTAACAACCCTCAATTTGAATTAATATATTAATCACATGTTGCATAAATTAAACAGAAATTAGAAATTTAGAATTCTTAAAAATTAATGATATTGAATCATTTAAACATATTAATTATACTACTACACAATTTTGATGTTAAACATTTAAATTGAAAACTTCAAATATAAGCATAGTAAAAGATGCGTATTTTGCATCAAAATAAAAAAAAGTAATAATGAATAATTTTGGAAATGGCCTAACCAAATTGCTGTCATTTAAGAAAAAAATTGTCACATGCCACCTCTTTCTTCTCGTCATTTCCGTTGCAAATCATTTCGTTGTTCTGCATTTTGTCTGACTGTGTTTGTTTTATGAAAAATTTGGTGGAAAATCTTTCTGAAGAAAAATAGGGATGAATCTGTTGTTTGGTTTAGAGAAAGTAAGAAAAAAAAATTGGATGGAAAATTTTAATAAAATAAAGAGTGTTTTACTATTTTCCTATGAATTTTTCACCCCTAATCAAACAAAGTAGAATAGGATGGATTCTATGTGAAATTCATTTTCCACCAAATTTTCTTTTCCACCAAATTTTTCCTAAACCAAACACATTCTTAGCTTTTCGGGTTTTTAATTATTTTCAAACGACACTTTTTCAATTTTTTATTTCACATTTATTTTATCATCTGTATTTGAATGGTAAACCGTAAATTGAAAGAGCAATTTTTTTGAAACAAAACCATATATGGAAAGTGATAAACTGCGAAAGATAATTGTAGTTTTTAATGAGGAAAGAAAATTAATAAAGTGTAAGTTTAGTGGTTAAGAGTATTAGTAACTACCTCAAAATCTTAGATTTGAGTTTTGATGGCACCACTATCAAAATGGAGAATATGTACGCCTCTTACCATTGCAATAAAAAAACAAAAAACGAGGATGAAAATTACAATGTTTAGTAAATCGCGAACATAAAGTGCGATTTTAATGAATTAGGATAAAAAAAACAAAAGAAATATACTTTGAAAAAAACATCGGCAACTTAAATCTTTGTGAATTTAGTCATTTGCACATTCTCTTACATTGAAACAAACAAAATGCCTTCAATGTCATTTTACTCTCAGTTTTTTCTGTCATTGAAATAGTCACGATTAATTTGTTTTGATGTCAAATAAAGTTAAAAGGTGTTATGCTTTGGAGTCTTCTTTAAGGGTTTTTTTTTGTCTTCTGGGGACTAAAGCTGTTGTTTGAAATTGAGATGCATTTTGATACAAATAAGTTGAGTTTTGAGCTGATTCATATTTGATTGTATCTCATTGTGATTTAAAAATCTAATCTTATAAATGATGGTGTATCAATTGAATATAAGTCATATATTCTTAATGAACTCTACTCAACAATCTCCCACTCATTTGAAAAAATATAAAATACTCCACTCAACCTTTACTTTGTTATGTGTTTCATTTGTGGCATGCGTCATTGTTCATAGGTGCATCCTCTCCGTCTCTCCCTCACTTAAAAAAATAACAAATACTCCCATCAACCTCTACTTTGTTATGTGTTTCATTTGTGGCATGCGTCATTGTTCATAGGTGCATCCTCTCCGTCTCTCCCTCACGTGAAAAAATAACAAATACTCTCCTCTATCATTATTTTATTATGTGTCTCATTTGTGGCATGCGTCTTTATTCTTAAGTGCGCCCTCTGCGTCCCCCCTTCTTTCTCGGGGTCCAACTCACGTCCTTTTTCATTTAACTTGGTGTGCTTAATCTTTGACCTCCAATACATGTCCCAAATGTCATGCACTGCTCCCAAATCAAATTATCGGCTCATATGGAATTTCTGAATGGCTCATATTGAATCACCGCCCCACTTGTGACTCAAAAACTTAGGCTTGTTAGACATACTTCAACAATTATGTATCTGTCACCTCTTTTTCTCTTTCATACATGGTGTGATACATTTCGTCAAATGAACTCTATTCAACAAAATGAAGTTGTTTGGGAATTATTGACTTAATTATGAGAAATGAGAGGTTTTATTCCTCTTTGATTCTATAATCACAATGGTTGGGTAGATGAATTTTATGTCGAGTTTCACTCATAAAAGACG
Source organism: Kalanchoe fedtschenkoi (assembly GCA_002312845.1). Classification (NCBI taxonomy): domain Eukaryota; kingdom Viridiplantae; phylum Streptophyta; class Magnoliopsida; order Saxifragales; family Crassulaceae; genus Kalanchoe; species Kalanchoe fedtschenkoi. The sequence goes on along the minus strand of NQLW01000045.1, from coordinate 719,900 downwards.
AAATTTATCTATTAGGTCAAAATTATAAAAAAGAAATTCACTTCTACACTTGCATTTGGTGTCTCACTACCTCACTCATTAGACAAGTACACATTCACGACTATACAAACCTCATGTTTATGCTACTTCATCTCTCTAATGGATGATGAGATCATTTTAGTCCAACAACTATAATTTGGATACTATTAAACTCCACCAAAAATATATTATGAATACACACGTCCATGCAATTTTAGAATTCTTTATAAGTCTCTAGTGTTAGACTCTTCAATTTTTAATTTTTTTTGGGCTCCAGTCTTTCTTCTTGGGCTAGTTTCACAACACTTAAGGCTAGTTCAATTTAACGTAATTAGACATCGATCTTCAACACTCACCCACAATACCTAGTTTTTTTTTCTTTGTCGTCTCTTGATGTTAGCTCCAACACTAAACTTGATTTGTGTGGTTTGTTCATTTCTTCTCTCTTCAATCAAATTTTCTTGAAACTTTTATTACACTAAAGAACAATCTCATATTCCAATGATTCTCATAGCCTATGAACCTTCTTAAGTATTCTTTAATAGTTCGCCCAACACATAACTTCATTGAAGTCTTCTTCATCTTCTCTTGTGATATATTACAAATGTCTGGTAGCTCCTTATTCTGAGTAACATATAGCACTCAGCTCCCCTTGATTTTAAATTGCATGTCCAGCACATTTCTTTTCTTTGTAGATGATACTCCTCCAAACATACATGATCTCCATTTCACCATTGCTTTGACTCTTAACATGTCCTATATTGTCCAACAAGTCTCGCACATTTAGTTGCACAAATATTAACTACATTCCTTCATGTTCCTCCATGAAGTCAGACAACATCTCCTCTACGTAGCCATCTTGTTCAACTTTAAGCTCAACAAGATCATTTTTGGCATATAATTTCTCATAAAAATTTCCAAAGATAGATAGCCACTATCTCACAATTGTCATCCTTTTTCAAGTCTTCTATTTGTAATTCATCAAAGCTAATGCCTTTGCCAGCTGGGAGAAAGGCAATCGGGGTGAAATGAGTGTACAAGATAAAAGTACAACCCTTATTATCAAGTTGATCGTTTGAAGCCGAGGCTATTGGTGAATGGCTACAAAAAAAGTCTGGAATTGATTATTTAGAGGTATTTGCATCAGTTGCTAGAATCGATATCATTCTAATGATTATAGCACTTATAGCCCAGAACAAGTGGAAGCTACACTAGATGGACGTAAAATCAGCATTCCTGAATGGAATTCTGAAAGAAGAGGTGTATATTGAACAACCACCAGGTTATGTTCAGAAAGGGCAAGAGGTTAATGTTTATATACTGAAAAAAGCATTGTACAGACTCAAGCAAGCCCCACGAGCATGATTTGTGAGTATTGATACGTGTATGCTGGAGAATAATTTTCATAAGTGCCCTAATGAGCACACACTGAACATCAACACAGTGAAATACTAATAGTATGCTTGTATGTTGATGATCTGATATTCATTGAGAGTTCAGAGGTGATGTTTATCATGTTCAGGAAGGCAAAGACTCATCAATTTGAGATAACTGACATGGGATTGGTGTCCTACTTCTTAGGCATCCAGGTTGAACAAACTGATCATCAAGTCTTCATTTCTCAAAAGAAGTATGTCAGTGATATTTTGTAGAAATTCAAATTTGAGGCAATGAAGCAGTGCATACTCTAGTTGTTGAGAGACTTGAGATAAAGAAGGATAAAATAGGCGAGCTGGTAAACTCCACATACTACAAAAGTATAGTTGGAAGTCTTCCTTACTTGACTTCAACTAGGTTGAAAATTATGTATGGAGTGGGTATTATCAGCTGGTTTATGGAGCAACTTCAACAATCACACTTGCTAGCAGTGAAATGGATATTCCGATATATCAATGGAACACGAGGTTAAAAAATTATATATTCTCACACAAATGATTTTCTGACAGGCTATTCAGACAGTGATTGGGCTGGTGATGTGGAAACTAGAAAGAGTACATCAAGCTACGTTTTATCTTGGAGATGGAATGATTTCATGGTATTCGAAGAAGCAACAAGTTGTTGCCCTTTCTACAGCTGAAGCGGAGTGCATTACAGTAACTACCACAGCTTGTCAAGTAGTTTGACTTTGACGGATATTAGAAGACCTAAAACACAAGCAGGAGGAGTTCACATGGATTATGTGTGATAATAAATCGGCTATTACATTAGCTAATAATCCAGTATTCTATGGCAGGAGCAAGCTTATTAGAATCGGGTATCACTATATTCGGGAGTTGGTCAAAGATGGTGTGATTGAGTTAAAGTTCTGTAGAATTGAGGAACAAGTTGTAGATATCTTTACCAAGAATTCTCGAGTGATAAGTTTGAAATATTTCGACAAATACTTGAAGTTGTAAAATTTTGTATCAAGGATGAGTGTTGAAAGAAAATAATACAAAAATGAAAGGACAAAGGTGGAGCCCACATCGTTGAAATTCAACGCATCACTGCCTCATCCATCCGCAAGCTTCTTGCCACATGTCTCTTCTGCAGCACGAAAGCTTTCTGTCATACGCCACACATTTAAGATATTTGTTATGTTGTGTCGCTTATTGACCATAAAAAGAGGACGAATGTAACGAGGAAAGCATCTCTCAGCACCTTCTCGTCTCTTGTATTTCCTTTTCTTTCGAGAGTTTATTTTTCTAGCATTTTCAGTGTATTTTCATAATAGTTTTATACCGTAAGAAAATAAAGCAGTATTTTTTTCTCCAAAATTCATCAAATTTTATATACACGTTTAATTGAGTGTCGAGATAATTAATAGATCCTAATCATTTAGGGTGGAGTATCACTTTGAATTTCAATAGCCGCCCCCTATGGCTTTGAAATATTAAATAACATAAGCAATTCAATTAGGACGAGAATTGATTATTAATATGTAAAACTAAACATTTTTTACATACGATGTGGGTTATTATAAGTTTATAACCTTGAGATTAGACATGTCGTTTCAACCTACCCGACATAAATATTGGATTCGTTTCATTTTATATGTTAGCTGGCCCGATTACTGTCCAGCCCAGCCCAGCCCAATACAAACACACATGTCTAGATCCAGCTCTCAGTATAAAGCCTCGGGGCGTAGCACATTATAGAAGAATCCCTAATTTCTCGTTTTGCTATTTGTTTCCTGCTGCGAAATCAAAACCCTAAATCTGTCTCTGCCAGCCGCCGCCGCCGCCGCCGCCGCCGCCGCCTTAGTTTTCTTAGCAATTCTAATCTGGTTTTCAATTTTTTTGTTGATGTGTTTTGCCTCTATTACGAGGATGCAGTGAGGCTAATCTCTGCACCTTTTTATTCCGGTCGTGCGCGCGATGCGTGTGATCCGGTGAAGGCGCAGATTGAGTCGGCAGGCATGTTGAGTCGCTTAGCCTTCGAACTCGAATCCACGGGCTTAGTGAATAACTCCCTGTCAAAGTACGTTCAACTCTTCTATTCATGATCTCCGATTGTGTTGAGTGTCCTGTGATGGCAAATCTTTGAGACCTGATTATACTGTGATGATGACTGCAAGCATTCAATCGCTGAGGACCATTTCGAATATAAACCATTTTTTTGTTTTGTTGTTTTTCTGTATGGGTGATTAGAGATGATGTAATGTGCACTGGGCTCTGAGGCAGCGTATGAATGTCTGCTACTATTGATGCATATCTGCAGCCCTAGAAAAGCTCTTCTGATCTTTTCTCATTATTTTCAATTTTAAAATGTTTTCTGTTTCTGGTTATATATGTATTTTTTGAATTAACATTCATTTTTAGTTTAAATACAAAAATCCCCTTAATTTGAGTACCAACTTTTTTTCATTTTTCATTTTATTGGGGCTTACTTATTTTGAGAGCGAAAACAAAATGGACATGAAAATATAACTTTTAGTCTGATTCATCACTATTTATCCGATTATCTTTAATATCACAAGTAAATATCCACATTTATCTAGCACTAGAAACATTTGAGGAGAAAGGATACATGATTTCAGTGGAGGTATCAGAAATTTTAGTTTGGGAATAGTAAAAAAATATTTTTGTGTGTGTTTTGTTTTATATTTTTAAATATTTAATTTTTTTATTTATGTTTTTAATGAGTTACTCCCTCTGTCCTTTTTTATATGTCACTTAATCGAATTTTTTTGTCCACTTTTATTTGTCATTTATCAATTTTTAATGTGTATTTAATATCAACAACTATCTTAAAAATGTAAAACTTTAATCACTTTATTATCATAATCAATAAAGATTACATTCATTCCAATAATCATTTATCAATTTTACTTTTTGCACGAATTTTTTCAAAAAAATGTTAACCACCTACCTATTAAATTTGTTCAACCGTTAGTATTAATTTCACCTTAATCTACTCAAATTAATCGTAAACGACATGTATTAAAGGATGGAGAAAGTATATGATTTTGGCTGGACGGAGAGAATCTGGTTGTATGCTTAGCCTATTTTGGTGTTGATGGAGTCTAGAAATAGTTATTAATCTTTGAAGATATATTTTGGGGATGTTGATGGAGGAGAGCTCATCGAAATCGGGCATGGTGCAGTAGCCCTTGCCGCTATCAGGCGAACTGAATGGTGTAGCAGCTGCTGACGCAATTGAGCAAACCAAGACAGCCGATGACCGCCGAGCTTTTCACGAGTATCAGCACGAGGAGACGATATCCATATGATAGGGAAGCTTAAGCATCTCCTGAATTTTGATGGTGTGTTGGACATCTTCAATTTTTTCTTAGAATGAAGCTACTAATGCGAGAAAGCAATGTATGGAGCTGCAAGTTATCTGGTTTATGAAAATAAAGATGATGAATTGGTCATTGAATTGCATTCCAAGGTTCAGCAACAACAGTACAACTTCTACCAAAATAACACACATATGACGATGTCCGGGCCAGATTTCGTAGCAAGAACTCTTATTTTAGCTGTTGCAGTCACAGTGGATGTGTTTCACTAGCAGCTTATATATTAAAATAGCAGGTTCAGTGACAAAAATGAAGAAGGATTTATTTGTTTTGGTTTGTAGTATTTGTTTGTTGCCAGCATTCAAAAAGGGGAGAACTTGTAGTATGTTTTGTGTCCAGGTTAAGAGTTTTGTATCAAAATAGAGTACCTGTTGGTTCAAAACTGAAGAGACAATTTTTGAATCAAAATAGAGAACCTGTTGTATCAATATGTTTCTTACATAGAATAGACTAGACAAACAGATAACGATGTCCCTAATCAAAAAAGCCTGTCATCAAACTGGTATTCATCAAATAATGTTGTCATTTGTCTTTGTCTTGTACTATGTTGGAAGGGGCTCTTCTTATGATATTTGACAAAGGCCTTGTAAACATCCCTTGACCCATAAATACAGGACCTGTAGGTGTAGAATTTCTTTGGGGAAATGCATTGCTAGCTGACTCATATGATGTAGTCCATAGACAAATTGAAGTAGTCTGATTTGAAGCCTGTAGAAATTTAAATGCCAAAAAGAGTGAAAATAAGAATATATATAAGGAGCATATACAACTGTTGGCAATTAAAATGCAAACTGTAAATGTATTTACAAACTTGCAGAGAACTGTTGGTGAAAGAAATATAAAATGCAATTGTAAATGCAACTGATTTACACATGAATAAGGTGAAAGAAAAAAGAGTTGACTCTGGGAGAAAAAATAGGTACTGAAAAAATAAAAATGAATAAAAAGACAATTGAATTTCCTAGGAGAAGGCCCGGACAACTGCATATTTTACAAGAACCAGTAAAGGTGATTCCTTCAAAGTAAATGGCTCCTACTGAAGAAAAGACAACTGAATTTCGTAGGAGAATGCTTTGGATTCACAATAGTTGGCTAACTCACATAAAAACTGTAAATGCTTGAATTCACTTTTTCAGAAAGATTATTTAGAAACTCAACAAGGAACCCCATATGGAAGTATTTACGAACTTTTATCCAGAAAAATTCACATACTTGAGTGTCTCTCATAGAAGTTGGTACCGGCTCATTTGACTTCCGTTTTACCTGAAAAAAATGTTAAATATGCAATACAACACCTATTTTCAATATGTGTTTTGAAATACAATAATCACACCTTAAATTTCTTTGGAGCTGTCGGGATTGGCTGCAGAGAAGTAGTGCCTTCTGCGCTGCTCTTTTTTCTTCTTCTATTTAAAGCTGCTCGTGCAGCTGCTTTTTATCCATCCATGTACCTTTTCGGGTTAGAAACTTGTGCCTCACATGTAGTTTTATTAGGCCCGGCCACATTACAAACTGAGCACGTGATTTGACCTCCTCCTTTTCTAACTTTATTTGGGTTGATTGGTTCATCAACCTCTCTAATTCTTCTTGTTTTGGGTCTTCCTTGTTGCCGCTTAAATAATGGAGGTAAATCCCATCTCCATTAACTATTGGCCACTCCATAGGGCCAGGTATGGGCATGATTAATGCCTCATATGTCAACAAAAATTGTTGCTTCTTATATGAGTGATGCACATACTTATCTGGAATGTCGTTGACATGAAATATTGCAGCACATGCGTGAATGCATGGAATTCCAGTTACGCTCCACAAATTACAATCACATGAATAATTGTTTAAGTCCACAACATGTCCATCCCAGCCACTCCGTGCCACTTGAAATCCCTATCTCCCACCGTTCCAATGGACTTGATAATGGAAAGAGTCTGATTTGTTATCAGTTAGCTTCCGAAAAGGCCTAGGCATGATTTCATTTTCAAATTTCTCCATTCCTGTGTGTTTCTCTTGGAATCTCTTCATAAGTTGCAATCTTATACTTTCTAAACATGTGACAATTGGCTGCTCTCTTGCATCCTTGATATATGCGTTAAAACATTCGGATATGTTGCTGGTCAGAGTATCACAATGAGAAAAAGCTTTAAATGCATGATTAGACCATAATCCGGGTTCAAACTCTATCATGTGAGAATAAGCACCACAATCAAGTTCCTTTAGATCATTCATCTTCTTAACGAATTCACCTTTAGTCGTCGCTCTAGCACAAGCCCACATTGCGTCTTTGAGTTCTTTTCCTTTGAACTTTTTTTTTAAGTTTGCATAAATATATCGTACACACAATCTGTGTTCTGCTCTTGGCTGATTTTCTTGGAGCGCTTCTCGTAAACCCTTCAGAAAAAATTATATATTTACAAACACTTTACCATGAAATGAGAAAATTTTCCCACTGGCAACGTGATCATAAAAAAATATATTTCATTAAAAAATACTT
>NQLW01000045.1:647453-712150 GCA_002312845.1 Kalanchoe fedtschenkoi | reverse complement strand
CCTTTAGATCATTCATCTTCTTAACAAATTCACCTTTAGTCGTCGCTCTAGCACAAGCCCACATTGCGTCTTTGAGTTCTTTTCCTTCGAACTTTTTTTTAAGTTTGCATAAATATGTCGTACACACAATCTGTGTTCTGCTCTTGGCTGATTTTCTTGGAGCGCTTCTCGTAAACCCTTTAGAAAAAATTATATATTTACAAACACTTTACCATGAAATGAGAAAATTTTCCCACTGGCAACGTGATCATAAAAAAATATATTTCATTAAAAAATACTTTCAAATAGTGATTGTAAGAACAAAATACCTTTTGCTGGTCAGATATGAAAGACCATGAATGCTCGGAAGGCTCCCAATATCATGAAGTAAGTTGTCCAAAAACCAAAGCCACGTGTCTTTGCTCTCTGCTTCACATATAACCCAACAAATGGGGAACATATTGTCATTCCCATCTCTACCAACAGCAGAATGAATTTGACCGGTGTAGTGCCCTTTTAGATGGCAAGAATCTAAACTAATTATTGGTCTACAACCTACAAGGAATCCTCTCTTACAAGCATCAAGACATATGTACACTCATTGAAATCGACCACCATCTATTTTTAAAGTAACTGTTGAGCCTGGATTCTATTTTATTATAGCTCCAGAATACTGCCTTAGTAGCTTGAATTGATCACCAACTGACCCTTCCACAATCTTAAGCGCTTTTTGTCTTGCTCTATCACATTTGGAATGTGAAACATTAACCTCAAGATCAGACCTCACATAAGCATAAAAACCAGCAGCTTCCCACTTTGGATTGTTTCGAAATAAATGTAGATAATATTCAGCTAGAAATTTTGTAGTCACTTTTGAGTTGTTGAAGACACGACGACAATCATGATGAGGAACCCAGGTTCTTATCATGAAACTCTTACCACCAGCTTTATCTTTATACCAAGAAGCATTAACCCTCCATGGACAAGTATCCTTTCTACATTGTGCAACCACTTTTTGCGTCCCGTTAGTTTTATAGTCGAAATCAAATCCCCTCATCACAACACAATAATTTAGAGCCTTAACAAAAATCTTTTTGTTCCTAAATTGTAATCCAACACTCAGATTTATGTCTTTACAGAAACCTGTCTTCTCATTGAAATAAGGATACCTATTCTTCATCACGGAACATTCCTCACCGCTTGAATCAACATCAGTGATTAGCTCATCAGAATCAACATCTTTTTCAAATAAATTACGTTCTACATCTCCTGTTATGTGAGAATCCATAACCATCAGCGTTCCCTCTAAATTTTTCTTCACTTGTGCAACATCTTCTTTACAGAATAAATCATGTTTGTCAAACTCAAGCTCTGGATCATAAAAATTTGTCAACTCGTCATTAGTATCACTTTCGTTGTTATACTCTTCTGCTTCATCAGAAATTTCCTCACCTACCTTCTGAGCTCTTGAAATATGAGATTGCTCAAAGATGTTGAACTGTTCATCTAACACACTGTCGGGCAATTCGAAACTATCAAAACTCATGCTCTGTGAATTAACAATCAGAATTTGCCCGCTATTATCCTCAAAATCCTCCGCATCTGCCTCTATTTCAATTGGAGCATCGATATTACCATTATTTGATTCTCGCATTGAAACCAAATCGTTCTGATCTGTTCCTGCACAAGAGCATCCTTGGTTCGTGGCTGGCGGTGGCATCGATTATTGATTCGTTTCCCTACCTGCAACTCTCCGCTCCTGCAAATTAGATTTGGATTTGTTTCCGACCGAAACTGTATGTTAGGGTTTGCTGAAACGATAGATATGCTGCGTTAGTTTTTTTCTTTCAATTTAGTCCAGACTACTTGAATTGCATAATCAAAGAGTTCGGTACTTAAATTGAAAATCTGTGGAGTTCGGGGTATCTTTTTGTATTTTACCCTAGTTTAAAAATGAGTAGTAATTCGGAGTATGTTTTTGTAATTTTATTTTATTTTTAAAAAAAAGTGGTACTTGCAACTATAAACAGTTGGGGCATTAAAGATAGTTCAGCAATACTCATGTAACTGAGCTTTTTCGCTATACGTATATCCATGTGCTCATTGCTGATATCAGGCATTTGATTTTAACTACTTTGTTACTTGTAGTGCTCATCTATCAGCCTAATGCAGGCTCATACCATCCCGAAATAGAAATAGTGCTAGCTGGATATCTGCTATTGGTTTCCATTTCCTCTTAGCCAGTGGTGTCTTCTGCTTTTGATCCTTGCTATATATATTGTTTACTTGATAGCTGCCACGCGTCTCTGCCACTTAAAAAAATTTAATACTAATTACAAGGTATTGTTTACTTATATGCCTCTTGTAGTTGTAACCATCAGTCAACTGGTTGTGGTATGAGATTTCAGCTAAGTTCATTTCCACCTCGAATCAAAATGGCAGCCAATGCTAACTTCATTAACCTTTGTATAAGTTGATTCTCAGGTTGGCCAACTTATAATTCGACTGCAGATAGAAGATTCAGAAAACTCGAGTAGTTTCATGATTGGACTAGGCTCAAGCTCTTACTGATGTGATTCTGTGCCAATAATATATTATAACTTAACTGAGTCTCATTCTAGGAACAAATTTCAGTACTGTTGCCTTGTAATTAAGTGCATGGATATATCTTCGATCCTTAACTAGTTTATTCATTTGTTGGTTGTGCTTAGTTGCCTTTTAGTTGCAATTGAATTTACAAGTGACCTAGTTGTGTAGAGTTGTGTTTTTGGACCTCGTAATCGAAATCAGAACTGTTATTTGAACTTCACAAGTCTGTATTAAAAGTGGGATTGGATAGGATACTTGTGTTATGCATTTGCTTCAATGAAAATGACATAAATTTTAAATTTCTAAACCAGGATTCATAATCTCTCTCAAGTAGGTATGATTATTTATCGTGGTACAGATTGTAGATAATACTGTTGTATCTTGTAATATCTACCATACGGTTCACGTACGCTGTGTTTGGTTTATGGGTAAATTATTCTTTCAACCTTCCATCTTATTTTTCATTTCCAAATTTCCCTAAACCAAATAAACATTCCTTCTCATTTTCTACTCAATTCCCCACTACAAGTCTTATGAACTTTTTATACAAATGAGCTATGAAAGACAAGGATACGAGTTCTCACGAGATTTATTGATCAAAAGTGTAATGTCATTGTGAAGTTTTTGCGAGATATTGGGGCTGAGTTGCACTTGTTAATTAGGGGTTTATAACTTATTTGTGTTAATTAATTACAATAAGTAGAAAAGATAGTAGTGAAACTTGAGAGTCACCGTGGGAAAAAATGGTTAGTTGACAGAGCAATGAATAACAGACAACAGATAGGATCGATCATCAAAATAGAGTTAAGATGTTTTTTTATTGAAAAAAACTGTTTTATCAACTAGATTTGAGCTGACAATAAGAATAGTTTTTGTCTCATACTTGGAGTGTTTCTTGTTTTTAAAAAGCTTTATAATCATGAAGTTTTGAATTCTAGTTTAACAAGAATAATGAGATAATTGGAATTAAATGTACGGGAAATAAGTTGTCGGCTAGTTTAGGTAGATACGCCTATTGACTTTGAACGTGTATATATCTTCTGCTTTGATGTTGGAATTGAGCGATTCTTGCTTTGAACATGATCTACACCAAACATAGTTTTTAATGATATATGACATACTTTATAATTAATCCCACTTGGTTAGATGACCTTACTAGTAATATTATAAAAGTAAGTATTGCTAGTCATATTATGCACATGCCTATTTGGACAAGTGAATTGATGTGTTTACATGTCATTCAAGCATATACACCGTATCATGTCTGCGACGTTCTGTTACTCGAAAAGATATCGTGTTATTTTGATGATGCAGATCGATAGTAACGGTTATCTAGCCAATGAGGCTTCTGTTATACGCAGTACATGTCGTATGTGCACCACACATACATATTTGCAACTGAATTGTATAATTTTCAGATAATATAAAATATATGTATATGTGAAAACCAAGAATATGTTCTCTCACACATACATGTGTTAGATACGAATTGTGAATCGTATGCAAGAATATTATTTGATGAAAAGTATTGACTACAAGAATAGTGAAATGAACCCTTGGCTCACCAATGTGAGTGGAAGTTATATGCTCACTATGTCAATTTGACTCATTTCATTATTTAATTTTCTCTTTTCATACTAATAGTCATTTAGTAATGAGAGTGTCTAGGTTAGAAGCTCTTTAGTACGGTTCCATCTAATGTCCACTGACTTTTCTTTCTATCGTCATTTGTTTCTTTTATTTATTGTCTCTCTAGCTAGTTAAAAATTGCTCCGATGTATTTGGTTAAGATCTTTAAGACATAATCTGAATTACAAAGTTTTGATTTTCATTACAATCATTTGGTTAAAGATTTTAAATTGACTGTAACGGTTATGTTTTTGTGTTTTAAGATGGTTTAACTAAAATCAAGTGTCGATCACGCTCTCTTTTGTTCTGAGATGTGACAAGAAGACTTGGAAATTGGTTACCAAAGATTGGAAAGCTCATGTTGTTTGGAATATGAAAAAGATAAAAGATGAGTTTATCAAAGATTACCTTAGAGAACTCTGCTATAAACCTCAAAGCTCTCTAAAGCTAGATGAATAGCCTATTGATGAGTTCAAAACAGAATGAGAAGGAAAGTGAAACCAATTATGAATTTCATTTGATTTTATTTTGTTTGGTTTGAAATGGAGTAATTGAAGGACAACTTTCAAACTCTCTTTAATTTTCTATCTAATTTTCTTTCCCACAAAATTTTTTTTAAACCAGACATGAGATTCTCCTATATATATCTTTCCCTCAAAATTTTCACTTCCATCTAATTTTCCCTAAGCCAACCGCAACACCTAAGTGTTTTGTTTAGATGATATCTAATTTCTCTCTTATAACTTTTCAAAGAATACTGTGAAGTGACAAACAGACTTCAGAGTGCTGAAGCGAAAAAAATATTTCGTTAAAAGCTGAATTGACCCGAGAAGGTGCAATTGCTGAATTATAGCACAAAAGATCCTCATGAAATTCTCGGTATACATCTGCTTCCTGTTGCAACACATTAATCTGAAAGACCATGTAATTACCATATAACAGATAAGTTTCTTGTCCTTGAAATAGAAATGTCCTACACCGTTGCTTGGTTCAAATCAACCTAATCCAGAAAAGAACTGGAACGTGGTGGTCTGCAAGAATATCGATGTATTATGAATCACGTTTCATTCAAATTAGTTGCTAATATTCTCCATGCTCTGGCATTTTTCAGGAAAGAGCGCAATTACTACGACAAAAGATAACCAAGGATCAGGTAAGAGGTTCAAGCTTTGGCTCTTCTGTGAGTTCTCTTCTTATTGTATAAATTACAAGATCGATAGTGGAGCCAAGTTGCAGCCCCGTTTGAGACTATTTTGTTCAACACTTTACTACTTGAAGTTAGAAATTTATCAGCCTAATGCGTGCTCATCCCCATCTCAATACGGAAATGAAGCAAGCTATACGTCATACCTGGTTTCCATTTCCACTATATCATATCAATTGTGGGCTTCTTCTTGATGCTTTACATAGCCAGGAAACTACCCCTCCCTTGCCCATGTCATTGTCCCAACTTTTGCTTCTACTCACTTACCTTCTTGGTTAAGAATAGTTCAACCTTTGCTCAAGTCTATTTGCTTTGCTTCTCCTGTATTTCATTTTTCGTTAAAGAGCCCCCACTAGCTGGCTCAGCTCGGTGCTACTCGATGTAAGTGCATGTTTGATTCGAGTGTTAAGGAAAAAGTATGAAAAAATGGGTCTATAGTATTAATTATACTTATACACTTGCTTGACACACAATTAGAAACAATATTATTAATACGCAAATGCTCAATAAGGAGCAAATATGTTATAAAAAAGTTATTATTAATATTCGTCCCATGTGGTTAAATACTACACTCACAAATAATACCAGTGTATGCAAACCAGGCATTAATTGCTAATCTCGAGCCTTCTCCTCTTGTAGCAATCTGTTAGCTCATTGTGGTATCAAAGTTCAGATTACCCATCCAACAAGGGAATCACTTACGCTCCAAAAATGGAAGATGTAGAATTCTTAATGTCACCACACGACTGGTTCGTCGGTCAAGAATCGGACCGTAGTCGGTTTGAACCAGAATTGGATCGTAGCCGGTTTGAACCAGAATTGATAAATTTTAAGGATCGAAGATCGGATCAATTCAAATTAGTTTGGACCGGATCAAATAAATTTTTTTGATAAAAATAACTAAAATGTATTAGAATATTAAATATATTTTTATTTGTGTATTAAATAAGTCATAATTAAGTATTACAATAAAATATTATTTTTTTCTTAGAAATTATCAAATCGGTCCATTGAGGTCCGAACAGGAAGCTTCCTGAGTTCAGACCGGATTGAAAAACTGAATTCTTAAAATTGATGGATCAAAGAGCGGATTGCAATCAATCGGTCAGGTGAAGTCATTCTGATCCCATTCCCGATCATTTTCTATTCCAGATATGATTTTATACACCCCATCAGATATATGTACTGATGGTTAAGAGGAGGATAATTCCATATATAAAGTTCGATTATCTTGAGATATGTGCATAAAAATGTTTGGAAAAAAAAAACTAGGCTTATTCAAACTGGTCTCATTTCGGCAAAATCACAACATTGGCATGAGCCCAAACCACAGAGACAGAACTAAGCCCTTCTAAACTATCTATCTTTCATTATGTGAAGTCTAAATCAAACAACTTTCCATATCTCCACACCCTTTGCTACCATTTAGCAACGGAAATCTGTTGGTAAATCATATACTTTTCCGTCGAAGTTAGATTATGGTGTGGCGATTTCTCATCACTCTCGTTCTTATTCCACACGCCACAAGCCAGAAACTTTGCCAAAGCTCGAAACTCTCTCTCTCACGCTGTTCGACAATGGCGTCAGGTTCGTCTCCTTCGCTCCCTCGTAATCTAGTTTAGGCTTGTTTTGATCTCGTGGGTGTTCTTTCATCAACCTTACTGAGTCAAAGGTTGCAGCTTTATATTACCGTGTTAACTCAACATAATCGTAACCCACATCTTTGAAATCCCACGAGGTTTTGTCTTGCGTTTGCGTCTGATGTCCCCTTCATGTTGCAATGCCTAATTTTTGTAGTCGTCTATGCGGTTTCTGGCTGTATTGGGGCTTGTTTGATTCACGTTAATTTGAACTTCAATTTATTGATGCTGGTGTGAAAAAATGGGCATGTTTGAGTGTCAATGGCTGTGTTCATCAGTTGATGTAAACTGGGGTGGAGCTGGTGGTGATCTGACCTTGAGTTGATAATGTGTTGGACCCATGTTTACCTGTGTTGCAGAAATTGAGGAAGTTTCTAGGACTGAATTCCCGCAGTTTGACGTGGTAACGGACTTTTCTGATCATAAGTTTACTAATTGGAAAGATCATAACTTTACCCCGGGCGGCTTAGTGTGCAAGCAAATAATGCGGGAGTGGAAAATCCTTAGTGAAAACCTCCCAGAGACTATATATGTGAGGGCCTATGAGGCGAGGATTGATCTTCTGCGAGCAGTGATTGTAGGGGCGAAGGGTACTCCGTATCATGACGGGCTTTTTTTCTTTGACTTGGCATTCCCTCAAAACTATCCGAACAGTCCCCCGAAAGTCAACTACCGCTCTTATGGCTACGAGCTGAACCCCATCATTTACTCGAATGGATATATTTGCTTGAGCATATTGAATAGTCGGTCTGGGAAGATGAGTGAGGCATGGAATCCTTCTTCAACGGTACTGCAGATCTTGGTTTCGTTACAAGCCCTGGTGTTGAACGAGAAGGCTTTTTACAATGAAGCCATACTGAAGCCAGCTTGGAGCTCTAAGCGGTACAGTCAGAAAGTATTTGCGTCAAATTGCAGGACAATGCAAGCTGTTCTCAGAAGCCCACCTCTCAATTTCAAGGAGTTTGTGACTGCACACTTTTGCCGGCGTGCTTGCTCCATTCTTAAGGCTATCGATGCTTACAAGGATGGGGTAGTCGCGGTCGGGCAGTTTGATGAAACTCAGTGCTATTTGGTATCAAAGACCACAAAAGTGTCCAAGACGTATGCCAGGGAAATGAACAGTCTTTACTGTAAAATGTTCTCGATCTTCTCAAACATCGCAGCCCCTGGCCTCGACAAACTCAGTCTTCCTTGCCCAAAACCTGTGCCGATTAAAACTGTTAGTGATTCGGCAGCCAGCAACCCTCCTCAAGCAACTCCTGCAAACAAGGAATCAAAGAAGTCTATCACAGGCAAGATATTGGAAATGGTGAAGAGGGTTTATAAGAAGATTACTAGCTCCAAGTCCTCTCATCGAAGCTGATGATAGTTTTTCAAAATGGGTCATACCAAGTCCGGTTTTTAAAGATGAAACTAACAGACTTTTCAAGATTGGCCATACCATTACCCTCTACTCGTCTTATATGTAGAGGTGTGTGTCAACTTAGGCATGATCATGTTACTTGGTGATCAAGTTAGATAGAACAAAATGTTCCCCCTCCAATGCCATTTGATCATATACTCGTGTGTCCTTTTCGCAGGTGATTAGTCTTTCATACGGCACCTAAAATTAATTTTATTAGAATATTTCATACAGTTGGTGTTATCGCATAAGTAACAGATATGTTGGAGAATGAGCTGTTTTGACCAACCTCAAATCCTGTGAAACAAAAAATAAATCAAAATTTTGTATATCTACACCCGAACTGGTTTTGAATAAAAACCAAAAAATTAAAAAAACCCGAATTCAAAAAATTAAAAAAAAAACAGAAAAATTTTTTCCATGTCAAATTCAGCTCGGGCAAAACCACTTGCTATTTTTATGATCAACCAGGCTTTTCAGGGCTTCAAGCCTTATTCCACACGCCTTACCTGAATTCAAGAAAAAAGCTCTCAACCTTATCTCATCATATTTGTTGGTGGACATGTGTGTTTAATACCATATTGTCCATTGAATTAAAGATGTAATGTCTTAATCATAGTTAGACTCTCTCACTCATTGGTAATTGATTTTGAGCGTGAAACTAACTACGCTAACATGATATCAGAGTAAATTTTGAACCGCATCCCCGGATAAACATGTCTTGTAATGCCTTATATATCACTCCACTTCTCAATGTCACTAGAATTTTATCATTATGTATTCAAATCTCGGAAGCCATCCTCGTAGTATTGCTTTTACAGTAAGATTTTTCTGACCATGTTTCGAGCCTGCGACTATTCACTCTAAAATGACTTGATCCACTCAAAAATGACTAATTGCTCGGATCGTCTCTTGGCTAATTGGGCAAATGCAAGAGAAAAAAAAACTTCTTTCACAAAGCTGATAGATATATATTATCAATAAGGCCTTCCACTTTAGTCGACTGATTCTCAAATTGAACCTTGGGATGCAAGTCATGTCATAATTATGAATTTGCCTCTCACACTACACTTGCCCATGCTTTCTCTATTTTGGGGATGTTCTTTATACCATGAAAATGGCTTCACGACTTTGGTCGACACGTACGTAGAAACACAATACCTACACGAAATATGGTCATTAAAATTAAACAAGCAACGCGACCTACCTTCCCATGATGCATCCAAATACGGCTTACTGATTTAGGTATGTAACTAAGTGACTGTGAAATATGGTGACGAAAATCATGCTGGAATAGACAGGAAACTGATTCAATCTCAAAGAATTAAATCAAAAGTGGCAAAATTCATAAATGATCATATGCTTTAGTATACATTTTTTCACATTTATTCATTATTATATAGATCAAAATGGAAATTGGATCCGGTGTTGCGCATTGACGGGGTTTTGCTAATCCAACTGAACAGTCGCATGCCTTCTTCCACTTCAAACGGTGATCATTATCTATTTTCCCTCCATCTCTGTAGCGCCACCTTCATTCAAGCCACCTTCATTCAAGTTCGTTCCAGAATCAGTGCGGTCTCCCAACTTTTCCCACATCTTACGCCAACGTGTCTACCTAAATAGGAGAAACAGAATTCCAATTCAACTTATTAACTCCATAACAAATCTCTGATGCATATTTCCGATCCGCATAAAGTTGTGTTTGGTTTAGGAAAAATTTAAGGGAAAAGAAAATATGTGGAAAAATGAAAAAGAATTTTTAATTTGGTTTACGAAAAATTGGGATGTGTGTTTGGTTTAGGTAAAATTTCAGGGAAAATAAAATTTGGTGGAAAATAAATTCCTCATAAAATCCTTCTAAATTCTTTTGTTTGATTAGGGATGAAAAATTCATTGGAAAGTAGTAAATCACACTCTGTTTTGTTAAAATTTTCATTAAGTCTATAGTACTTAAATTGAATAATTAAAAAGTTCGGTACTAAAATTAAAGAATTAAAAAGTTCAGTACTTAATTTATATGATGGTAGTTCGGGACATTTTTTGTATTTTATCCTAAAAAAATTTATTAAATGTAAATTACAACACACACACCCCAACCACCAGGGGATTCAAACTCTGGTGGTGGGAGATTGTCGGGATTCACCCCTCACCCTCTATACCACCAAGCCACACACCCCTGGTTACTCTCGCAAGTAATATCAAACTTTTAAGGAGAATTTGGAAATAAACTTAAGATTGAAAACAACTTTATTATAGATATTAGAACAGCCATTGTAACAATGGGAGGAGATGCAATAAGAAACTCACAAAACAAATTACAGCTTGGACTGAGTTTTGGAGCTACGGCCAGCTATGAACTCTTGCATTTTCTTGAACTGATCCTTGGTCATCTTGTCGTAGTAATCATGGCCTCTTTCCTGGAAAGTACAAGGGAATAAAGAAACTTAGCAACTAATTTAGAATGACCGGTTACATATTATATATCAATTAGATCAAAGTACTTGATGACAATTTATTTCAATGAAATGGAAAGTAGGCTTCGATTGGTGCACAATGCACCTACAATACTTGTTTGATTCAATAAATATAATGCACATATATTTGCCATTTACTCAGTTTGGCTCCGACCTCAAACTAGCATAAACGTAGCACATCTCCATGTCATGCCGTATTGATCTTAAATGGAATAAAATTTGAGAATTGTTCTTGACACAAAAGCTACAAATAAAAGCTAGCTAGGCACTGTAACAGCAAGAGGAAAGTGATAAAAACAAGAAGGCACAAAACCTCATCAGACAATTATTTTGTACCTTTTCGAGAGCAAGGGCGCGGCCAAGATCCAACTTAAGCCCATCATTGATAACAGCCTTGTACCTCAAAACCAAGTCCTGATTATTTTTTATAATAGCCTGCGCAACTTCTCTAGCCTTGTTCATCAACTCACTTGCTTCAACAACATGGTTCACAAACCCATGCTTTTCAGCTACTTCAGCTGTCAAGGGCATGGCTGTCAAAGACACTTCACGAGCCTTGTTCGGTCCTATTATCCTAGAGAGCTTCTGAGACAAACCCCATGACGGAAATATCCCAAATCTGTTAAATGTATACCATCATCCACAACAACTAATTAGTACATCCTGTCACTCACAGTTCGTCAAACTTAAACAACTTCTTTTACATCCTACATATCCAGAGAAGCAAGCTAGAATAGTAAACTGCACATCCAAGCTGCAGCTCCTAAATTTCAAATTGTTTCAACATTTCTTCAAAACATAAATCGGATATACCGAATTTCGAAGGTTAAACTCAATAAGAGATTTCGACATCAAAGAGCAGATATCCTCAGTAAGCAATAATGAAGCTTTTCATCTCTAAGACCAGAATTTAACCTGGCATGAGTATCCATGAACTTGGCCCCTTTGGCAGCAATCAACAAATCACACGCCAGCGCAATCTCAAATCCGGCCGTGACCGCAAACCCAGCAATCGCGCCAATGATCGGCTTCCTGCAATTCTCCATCTGGACCACCGGATCCTTCTCCGCATCCTTAACGTTGCCTTTGAACACGTCCTCCGCCGCCGTCAGATCAACTCCCGAGCAGAAGGACCGCCCGTTCCCCGACAGAATAATCACCTTCACCGACTCGTCCGCGTCCAGGGCCTTGAACGCCCTCGCCATGTCCTCCATCATCGCCCTCGTGAGGGAGTTGAGCGACTTGGGTCGGTTGATGGTCACGTAGCCGATCCCGCTCGCGTCGCGCGTCACCTGGATCAGATCGGACTCCATGTTGACCAGTCGATCTTCGGTTTCCGGAAACTGAAATGGTTGATTTTGGCGTGGTTGGAGTCGAGTGTGAATCTGGGTTTGTTCTTGCTAGCCATTGTTGGGATGCGTGATTTGGATATGGAGGTGGCGAAGATGATGACGTGGATAATCCCAAATTATTAGGATATGGAGGCTCGCGTCACATCATTATTTTTATACTCTCTCCTCCTTTTATAAAAGTCTAAGATTAATTTGAGTAGATTAAAGTGAAATTAATGCTAACGGTTGAACATATTTAATAAGTAGATGATTAATTTTGAAAAAATTCGTACAAAAAGTAAAATTAGTAGATTATTATTGGTCAAAAATGAATATTTTATTAATTATGATTATGAAGTAATTAATATTTGACGTTTTAAGGTAGTTATTGATATTAAATATGCATTGAAAATTGTTAAGTGACAAGTAAAAGTGGACAAAAAAAATTCGATTAAGTGACATGTAAAAAAGGACAGAGAGAGTATATTTTTTTCTCATAAACTTTTTACTACGCATCTTTCATACAAGTCTTATTTGCGTAACTTGCGTTTGTACCATAAAATACTTTTTATATTTATTCATATTAAAATAATACTTTTTTTACGTATAACCATTATTAAATATATTATCATTTAAATATAACTTTATAAGAGGCTTGTAATTTTAAATAGCGTCTAAAATCCGGCCTAATTTAATAAAATCATGTATGTATACGTTTATAAATTTAAAGTAGAGTCTAGAATATTCATCATAACATAAAATATATATCCTAAAACGTCGTTTAAAGTCTAAATTTAGACAAGGCTTTAGAACAACACCGGCTATTAGGATGTGCCAAAGATGCTATGGCACCGCCGCACCGGGCTCCCATTTCAACCAGTAAAATTTTAAAGAAAAAAGGTCCCAAAAAGTTTAGATATTAGACCCAATTTCTTAAGTTATGAAAAGGAAAAATAATTAGATGAAGAATTTGCACAAGGGTCCAATTTAAGTTGAGTCGGCCCTACTCTAGAGTTGTAAGCACCATCTCTTTCCATAAATCGCATCATACAGATAAAGCGGTGGCATGTCAAAACTCCATAAACCATCCTCCGCGCCAGGAAAGATATATGATCTGACATTAACCTTCTCCATAAACCTTCAATGGAGATTCCCTTAAATACAACTAGCTCCAATATTTCAGTTTTCTCACTTACGGTCATCACAAAATTAACCTCATTACTCCAATATCAATGTCGTCAATAGTTATTATCTGTCCATTATGATTCCTCTCTGTGTGCAAACAATTTAAGCAATCAAGTAGCTCCATCAAACTCGGCCCGAACTTGCATCAAATCTACTCTGTAGATCCGCCATCACAAAACCGATCCTAAAAAAATCGGGACCGGAAATTGAACAATTTGATATTTAAAACTCCCAAAATAGATCTCAGAAATCCCTGATCATTCAAAAAAAATTCTAGAAACTAATTGTAGGAGTCAGTAGAAAGAGTAATGGATGACATTTCATAGAAATCAGCAGATTATATCAAATGGTAAAAGAAACACCCCTGGCGTAAACCTGCAAATAACAAACAAAGTTATTCTAAAAGACCATCAAAATAACATTGTACCACCTAATAGCTCAAATCTCATTTTCATAAGGATCCCGAGTTGTCTTCTTCTTCTATAATATTATTCACTTTCCTATTTTTTGTTTGTAAGTTGGTAGCAATGTATTCTCAAATCAAACTATTTTATCACGTAGTTGATTTATTCATTTCCATCACTCTCTTCATCAGTAAGTTGGACCGGTTTCGCAAGAGGGGGCCGGAATCAGGAGATTTCGATCATAAACTATGAACCGAGGACATCCAGCAGAGCATCTCGTTATGTAGTTTGAGATGTGTGAATCATGTTCTTCGCCAGACAGGTTGGTAAAGGAGCTGAGAGCGATGATGGGAAAGTCATAGTAATGATTGCGCATAATGTGAAGTTTTTTTTGGTTGAAAAATCTGTGTCTTGCTAGATGTTTACTGTTACATTCTTGTGATTTGATTTCATACATATTATGACGAATTTTTATTGTTCGGTCAAAAAATTTGGTATGAAACCTTAGAGACATTCGAAAAACCTTGTCAGATTATGTCGATGCTTGAATTGAGGTAATCTTTAATGATTTTGTCTTTGTATGACTTGATTGAGTGTTGTCTATGAGTTTATGTTATCAAAAATATTTTTTTAAAATTGCATTGTATGAGTGACCTATCATCTCTTGATGATATGGTTAAAAAAAATCTCTCGACCCAATAATCATAAAAAATAAAAGAGAAAAAAGTTTAAAAAAACTGAAAAAAATATTTAAAGTCGTGTTTGATAGAGTCGTAGAAAAAAATCTTATATTCTCGTAAACTATAAAAGTTTAAATTGTCAAACTCTTTTAAATATGAGATTGTGTCTTAAGCCACCGACTCATATCGCACTAACGTTTAACGAAATCACGGTTTAGGTATCCTCATATTTTCGAATAAGTGAAGGATATGAAATAATTTTGTATGACTAGTAAGACATACTTTTCCTTATTCATATCTTTGACATTATTGTTATTGATTATTTTTGAAAAGGGCTAATGTATGTGAAGGCAAGTGCATTCTGAAAACTCCATAAGGTTGATATTGGCGACCCTTCCTTAATTATTTGTTAGACATTTGTTATGTGAATTGAGTTGCAGAATTGGATGCTGGATAATTTGTAAGGTAATGATATATTAAAATTGAACTATACAACTAATAATTTTTACTCCTTGAGTTTTATTGCTTGCTCGAGAACGTTCACAAGTTCGTTTGGGGTATTTGATGAGATCAAATTATGCAAATCCATTATATACTGAACTCACCCAATTTTTGTCTTTTCAAGAGTATTATTTAATGGTTTTAAACAATATTTATTTCACTTTTATTTTAGATCTAAATATGAAGACGTGCTAAAAGAAGTTTTTAGAGAAAAGACAAATAACTTCAGGTCAAATGACAGAAGACAACATCTGTCTAAGCAAAAAACGTGCATTGAGAATTTTAGCCCCACTCACGATGACGTGAGAAGGAGCCAAGAAACTAACTAAGCACAAGATGCGCGCATGTGCCTAGTGCGTGACATGTGATGTTTCTAAATCTGAGTGTGTAAAATTGCTATTTTTTAAGGACTGTAACTTCTGAGTTTGATGTTCAATTTTGATTATTCAAAATAGATATAGAATGAGGAGCAGCTATCTACAATTTTATAGTAGGAGTTGAAATCTAATTCTCGTCGGATTTCAGTGGAGTCTATAGGTTTGATGTGCAGATTTATTTCCTAAACAAACTCAAATCCTTTAGCTCTTCGATTTCCATCAGCTACAAGTCCGAATCTTAATCTAATTCCTTTCAGAAATACATCAGAGATACTTAGCAACTCATCATTTTCATTGTTGCTAAGTTGTGCATATGAGGAAGCTATTTAAAAAGGCCTTGACCCCCTCTTTCAAGTCACTATCAAAATTTATATGTTTACCGGTGAGTAAATTTTAAGTATCGGTTAAAAAGATATTCACCGTTATATTAACCGGTAAAAAAATTATCGGTTAATTTGGAGGTGACATTACCGGTAAAACAATTAAGTGCTTTTTTAGGCTAGATTAGAGGTTGGCTTACTGGTTACACAAACTCGGTTTACCGGCTAACCATGTGTATTAAAGATTTATTAATTTAGATCAGTGTTGATTAGAATTAGGATTAGGGTTTTAATTAATTATACAAATCTTTGAGTTTTTAAGAGGATTTAGGGTTACGATAGATTAGAAATAGGGTTTAGAAATTAAGATAAATTGGGGTTGAGGGGTTTTAGAATTTAGTTTTGGGATTTAGAATAAATTGGGGTTTTAGTGTGTAAGAGGCTGGCCGGCAGTCGATAGGCTAACTTGAAAACCGGATGGGTTGAATTAGCCGGTTTTCCGACTGGCCTACCGGTTAGAATGCCAGTTGGCCAGCCCTTCCCTTTTTTTGTATTTTTTTCAGCCGATATTTTCACCGTTTGGTTAATCGGTAGTTTTTAATGATAATTAAACCACCGATACCTATTTTAATCGATAATTTAATTGATAATTTAATCAATATTTTTTACCGGTAATTTATTAACCGATAAGTTTGTAAATTTTGGTAGTGAGTGTGCTTGATGCCTATGATAAATTTGTAAAAATAGAGATATGATATCAGTAATGGAGAGAAATAAGGGAGCACGTTCAGCGAGGAGACAATCATTTTATAATGGTTATTCCTTTTTATTTGATTATGTGTTTTTTGTGGTCTTTCGTGGCTAATTCAGATGTGTAGTTCAGGTGGTAAAAATTGTGATGTAGTATTATGAGATCATTATTCTTAATAATTTTTTATTTTGATATCATAGTTATTGTGTTTCGACTGAATGATTCACGTAATAACATGATAACTTCAATGAATGAATTGTGTAGTTACACGATTTCTTACCGTTGATCTAGTTGTGAAGCTTTAGGCGTATATCAACTAGACGAGTAGCAAATAAACATATGTCGTGCATGTTTATAGGTAACATACACTATGACTATTATGCGTAGATTGAACTCCTTATCGCAGTAGCTCAGTTGCTTATTTGTTTCTCTATGCTTCTATCTTACATGATTGATGATTGATAAATGAATTTATATAGTTGGCTAAAGGGTATGATGAAGATAGAGTAAGAACATTTGTTTACGATTTGTCACCACATTCGAGCACATGAACACGTGTATTTTACTGAATTCAATTCATTATAAGAATTTCATCTTTAGTATGAATAATCAACACATTCACAAGTTAGTCACGCGAGCTACACATTTATTTTCTAACGTTATCTTTTCTACAACTTGCAGATTTGGGCTTGATCACATTAATTTCCCAAAATCCCCTTAGTTATGTTTGTTTCTATTTTTCTTTTATTCAGTCACTAACATTACAGGTTTCTAGTCCTCGTAGATCGACCTTAACTTGCTGCATACTTGTGAGGAAAGTTTATAAATTTTATTTGCGTAAGACATCCAACGACAATCCTATGAGAGGCGTTGAAACCCGAAAAACTTCTCAAGATGATTTCTTCCTCCAACGTCAATCTGTTTTCAATTCTACACTTAGATTAGGTGTTGTTAAACTAACAATCTAAGTTGATGTGTTTCAACGGTATTATTTTAACTTTCTAACATGAACTTCACCAGTTTGTCAATGTTTGATTTCCAACATTCTTTGATAAAGATGAGGGAATCAGAAAATATAAAGAAGAACAATTCGTAAAAATGGAGGGAGACAAGCTTTAAATCTCAAAGTTCCAATATATGTCTTTTCATTAGCACTCTCAGCTTCTGGTCTGAATAAAAGTTGATAAGTGTAATAATACTCAGAATGTTTGGCGCTTCAAGAGTTGCCTGATGTTCACAGGCCACACATCCGGACGTGTGCCATGAAGAAGGCGATTCGCTATGATAACGTTGGCAGCGTCGCTGGGATGGTACGGATCCCAGAACACATATTTACTTCGATCCCGACAGACATGCGACGGAGGTGTGCATGGGATCAGTCCCCCATGCCTTCCCGCAATACTGCAGCACGCAAAATCTGCGTTCTCAAATCCTGTTTACACAAAAAAAACACATCAGACTCTGATATTTTGAATCTAAAGCTAATTCAAGTATCTTGAACCAGAAACAAAATTTTTTCTTTTTTCAATTTTTGCGAGGAAATAGATGGGTACCATATGATGTATAATTTTGAAGGATATCTGAGAAAATGTGGTAAGTATTGGCATATACGAAAGCAGATCCTTCGAGTTCTCTGCTCAGCTCTGACACGAGTGTTTTCAGCCTGCGGTTGAACAGCTGAGCGAGCTGGTTACCGTAGTCATAACAATCATCTCCCGGTTCGGCTAGATTTGCGTCTCTCATGTATGGTATGCACCCAATAGGCGCGACATTCGCCACTACGAATTTCCTGGCGTCCATCGAGTACAGCCTCTGCAAAATAACAAGGACAACAATGGCAGATTATTCTTCGATTAAGGTGCCATCAACAGATTTCTATTGAAAGAAAAAAAAGAAAGAAATCAGGATTTAGCTGATTATTTACCTTGAGCTGTAATCTGAGCCTTGTTATCAAGGAGGATACGAAACTTTGCGGAGAGACAAGCGTCTGCTCACCCTTGGAAATGATGGGTATGAGGTAGTTGTTGACGAAGTCATTTGATCCCATTCCGACGGTGAACAAGGCGTTGTTTAGGAGCAGGTCTTTTGCTGCAGTTTCGCCGATCAGTGACGTTATTTCCTGTCTTGTATTCGCAAAGTTGTCAAGCTGTGCATCCATGTTGATGTTCTTGATCTGCCTAATCCAAACATGATCAGGCTTGTTGAATACTTATTTATTAAGATGGATGAAAAAAATAATCTTACAAATATTATCAGTCCGGTGAGGTTGAGAATTCCCCCGCTCCCTGACGCATAATTGACACCCTTCAGAATAACATCCCCGGATGTGCTCGGAGCCATGTACGGTGGGATGAAGCCTTCGATGCCGATCTCCTGACCTGGACAAGCCAGCCATTAAATTACGCTGAGCAAACATATGTTGAAATAATTAGAAAACTCGAAACTCTAGCAAAAGAAAAAGATCCTTTACCTAGAATGTCAATAATTGTTCTTCCATTTGTGAATCTCCCAGTTGGCCCCCCGAAATCGATCCCGTTGGGTATGTAGTTAGCTTTCGACAGCGTTGCAATGTAGTTGTTGTTCCCCACTTCGAGCAGAGAGTCTCCGAAGACAAACATGGCAGGAACTGTTTTGGCCGTGCTAATATCTATCAAACTGAACACTGTCAGCATTACTGTGATCACCTGCCTACCAAGATTCCACATTTTCTTTGAAAAATTCTTCTGCAAATATTTGTGAGAACTGGCTCAGCGCTGTGCGGGCAGATATAAGGCCTGTCGCAAGAGCGCTGGGATCCTCCTGTATGGGATCATCGGTTCGTTCGTATAGGCCGCTGTAAAGTGTTTTGGTTTACAAACAGTAAGGTATGGTCAGGCAGATGAGTAAAGATAAAAGAGAAATAATGGGAGTAATTGTGCAAAGAGAAAAGTGCAAGATATGGGAACTCAGGAAATTTCCCAACCAGCCTAACTGCTGCTTTCGGCTTAAGTTAAATGAAGTCAGTGAGAGATCACAGCAGCAAAAATCTCTTGGGCATGTGCACAAAATTGACTAAGTAGAACTGTACAAGTACCCAACTGAAGTTGATAGCGGGGGATGGAGCCATGCCGACCTTTGCAAAGCTAAACGAGATTTTAGCATTGCCTGATTGATATTAGCGTCAGCAAGACAGTCTGGTATCTGCGTGCCTGTCTTTCTGATGTTTCTTTCATCACACAACCTTAAAATGCATGTCTTCCATTGTGTGTCTTGCTTTTCAGTCGTGACAAAACAAATATTTATTGAAGATAATACTCAGTTTTAACTATTGAGTAATCATTTAGCGAAATATTCACATCGGCTAGTGAGGAGAAGAGGAGGTGACTTATATTGGATTGTTGAATCATGACTTACAAGTCTGGGCTTTTGAGTCACAATGAGGATACAATTCAATATAAGCCAACCAGAAAATTCAACATGGTATCAGAACCGACGGTTTGATTCGGGATCAGTGAACACGTGTTGGAGGCCAAGTGCATGAATGAAGGCTCCTCAAGAATGAAGGACGTCACAGGGCAGCGAGAGTGGCTCGCAAAAAGTGCGAGTGAGCTGGTTGGGCCAGAGAGAGTCGCAAAGCGACTAAGACGTGAGTTGGACCCCAAGAGAAGAGGGGGGAGACGCATAGGGCGCACCTACGATGTGAGGGGAGATTGTTGAGTAAAGGTGACTTATATTGACTTGTTGAACCATGACTTACAAGTCTGAGCTTTTGAGTCACAATAGGAATACAATCCAATATGAGCCAACACGGAAATTTAACATTAACTGCAGCGAAAATACTTCATTACGAAGGGATGGGCTATGAACAAGGAGCGATTCTCGGCTGGTGAACTGTTGGACACAGTTAAATAATTTTGACTTTTCAACGCAGCACATGATCTCTGTCCGTCGAAAAATCACTCATGAACAAGATCATAAAGTTATAATTTATAACTATACATTGTAAGAGAAAAAAACATACTTTTTTTAGCTCGAAAAATAACAAGAAGTCATAATTTTCATTTAGTGACATATCTCACTTCTCAGTGATTTTATTTATTCATGATAGCAAATATCTGCAACAAATGTAAATTTCATGTTCTTTGTCATAGGCTAGCTTCAAACTCTTTCCATACAGCCGGTTGGGAGTTTAGATTCCAAATTTTTTAGGCCATTTGCCTGTTCAAGAGTTGCCTGACATTTATCGGCCACACGTAGTCTGTGCCACCGTCAAGAATGTAACTTGCTATGACAACGTTAGCAGCGTCGGTAGGGTGATATGGGTCCCAGAAAAAATACGTAGTTCTGTCCGGACAGACATTGGATGGCGGGGTGCACGGGATCAATCCACCATGATTCCCAGCAAGCTTGCAGCAGGCTGAGTCCGCATTTTCAAAACCTGTGACAGACATCAGCAAACAGTGTAAATATTTCCCTGAAGATAAAATAAAAACCTTTGCAATGTGCATGAAAGAGAGATTCCTAGGCAGACATGTTTCACATGAATTTTGACTTTTCAATATATCAAGCGACAGACTTTCATTAATAGTTTCCGAGATGAGGAAAGAGATATGTACCGTATGACGCATAGTTTTGGGTTATCTCTGAAAAGATTTTGTAAGCATCCACATACAAGAATATAGATCCTTCGAAATCACTGTTCAGCTCGGAGATGAGGCTTTTCAGCTGGGCATTGAACGTTTCAGCGATCTGATTAGCGTATTCGTAACACCCAGCTCCTGCTGCCGCTGGATTCACATCCCTCATATACGGAATGCACCCCAACGGGGCAGAGTTCACGACAATAAACTTCCTTGCTCCTAGTGAGTGCAGCCTCTGCAGGAAACAATGGAAACAAACAGTAGATGATTCAGTCAAGGAGCTGGCAGCATACTTTGAATCAGAGGTAAAATTGAACTGTGTTTACGGTGAGTTGTAATCTGTATCTTTTGATCACAGCGGAGATAAAACTCTGGGGAGAGACAACAATCTGCTCAGGTACGGAGATGACTGGTACGAGGTAATTGTTGAGAATGTCATTCTGTCCCATTTCGACGGTGAAAATGGCGTTGCTGAGCAGTTCTTGTGCTGCAGAGGCCCCGATTAAGGAGAGTATGTCTTGCCTTGTGTTTACAAAGTTGTCGAGCTGGCCATCCATATTGATAGTTTTTATCTATCAAAACCAAACATCGAAGAGCTCAAGCTATTAAATGAGAGTCTGAAGTCTGAACAGCTACGAACTTGCAGAAGCTGACGCAGAACAATCGTGTAAAGTGAGCATGACCAAACAGAGGCAGAATCTTACGAATATATAACCGGTGAGATTGAGAATTCCAGCACCACCAGATGCATAATTGACACCCTTCAGAACGACAGGCCCAGATGTAGTCGGAGCTAAATACGGCGGTATGAAATCATCCAGACCAAACTGCTGACCTGAAGATTGAACCACGCTAATATTCATAACTTGAGCAAAATCATCTCTGAGATAGTAAACGTAAAGGTTAAAAGGGATTTTACCAATTATGTCAAAGATGGTTCGGTTATTAGTGAATCGCCCTGTTGGTCTGCCAAAATCAATGCCGTTGGGAACATAGTCTGATCTAGACAAAGTCGCAATGTAGTTGTTGTTCCCAACTTCGAGCAAGGAGTCTCCAAACACAAAAACAGCTGGAAGTTCAGTGCCCATGCAAAAACCAGCCATGGTGAGAATTGCCAGCATTGTCGTCACCTGGCCAGACATTTTCAGAAGACAGCACATTCTTGTGAAACAAAAATTCAATCTCCGAAATGGGAGAATGTAGACAAGGAAAGAATCTGTAACCCCTGTTAAAATCTAACAATCAACCATCTGAACCAAACTGGCTCATACATAGATGACAAGTTGAACTGCAAGTCCCTCAGGAACATGCAATCGATGTACGAATTGTTCACAGATAAACAACGTCCTCGACAATACTAATACAGATGGTAAAAAAGCAGGCATTTCATATTCATAAACAACTGGAGTGTCAATAAATGAACTACTTACACGACGATAATTGATATTGATAATGGGAAAAGCGGAAGTTAGCATAGAAATCAACGCCAGCTAAGAAAAGGGATCATTTATTCGCCACCTAAGTTTCGAACTAATTGATAACCAGAAAGGCATGGTATGGTCTTCCGCCTTACTACAGAATGTGAAGTATTGTAGGCCTTGCCAAGAAAAGAGCATACAACATAATGGACTTCAAGAACTTGATCTACTAACTTAACTACTCCTTGTATTATACAGCCTCACCAATCATGGTTCCATGAGTAATACGTAAGGACTTATTCCTGCATATGTGAATTGAACAAAATGGCAAGTTTATCAATATCATCTTCATATTACAAAAGACTACTTCAAGATCATGCTTGAATTTTAGCCATTGATTTTACCAAACAGTGCATACTTTGTTTTTTAACATGTAGATCATATGCTTCAGAGAATTTGGATCATGAACTAGATGATTATTCGCCTTTAAAAATGGTAAATAGAAAATTAGATCATCGATAGTTGCCTGACATTGATAGGCCAGAAATCGTCAATACCACCATCAAAGAGGCGATTCGCTAAGATGATCTTCGCCGTGTCACAAGGATGAAATGGATCCCAGTTATTGTCATTTGATCTGTCACGACAGACGACAGATAGAGGCATGCATATGCATGGCATCAGACCTCCATGCTTGCCTCCAAGGGTACAGCAAGCTGAATATGCTTTATCAAATCCTATAAAAAAAGAGAAGATCAATGAACTTTACATAAGATTGAAGGCAGTCAAAAGAACTGAAGTAGTTTTGTCATAAAACAAGTTTAGGTTGCTATGTTCCGAAGTTTCAATTTGTGCATGCAATAGGTTGTAAGTGAATCATGAAGCCGGTATCGGAGTCCATATCACGGGGACTACAGGGACTTGTATTCTAATTTTGAAGGGGAAAAGTTGTATCATACAATGTGTTCTGCAATTGCACCAGTCTCTGCTGTTATTTCTTTCTCGTATTTGAATAGTTGTCAAACTGAGTATTCAGATCAGTTACCTCAACCTGCTGAAACACAGCATCAAACCCTCCAACGTGTATCAAGGCTCATACAGAACCAACATTATACATAGATCTGACATTCCGATTTAACGTAGGATTTCAGAGTATTATTCTTACTAATTTCTTTCCCCGTGAATTGACGATTCCACTGCTCCCAGATGCAAAGTTGACACCCTTTTAGGATTTCAGGCCCGGTTGTAGTTGGGGCCATGTATGATGCATGAACTCAACCAGGCCAATCAGGTGACCTGAAGATAAATGTTCTTTTGAGTACTGAGTATAACAAATCACTGGTACAAAAATTAAAGACTTAATTAATGTTACCATTATGTCGATTCTCGACGGCCCTGTTGTTCCATTATGCATGAAATTGGCTTTCGCCGGAGAAGTGAATAATTAGATATTACTTCCAGAGTCTCCAAACACAAAAATAGCAGGAACTGTCTTGAACATCCTGTTGTTCAACAAAAAGGAAACTGTCAGAAGTAACGTCACTGTCTTATACAATTCGGATGCGCACTGCAATTTGATTTAAGCTTACATTAACCGGGTTGAGTATTGAAGTAGGAAATCTTGGCAAGAAGAGTAAGGTTTTCTTTAGCTCGATTTTATGCTTATTTGTTTGTCTGTTAAGTTCTACTGCCAAATACAAAGGAAAAAAATTCAATGTAAGCAACAACGCTGCTTGAAGTCATACACGGATTAACATGTAAAGGAAGGACATCGGCTGGAACAGACATTATGAAGAGTTGGCCAACAGAGGTTGAGTGTAACCCCATCATGTTTTTTACTATCAATTCATTTGCCAGAGAAAAAATAGTAAATAACATTTATAGAACTGGAAAGCATTTACCTGATCATCTGAATATGATGTGCCCCTAACTTTCAGTGTCCGCCAAGAGCATCTTTCGCTGTGCAGCCAAGCAGCGTCCTCAGTGAGCATCATCCTTACATAGGATGCTCTTTCTGACAAGTCCTGGCTTGGTTCTAAATGGGATCCATCGTTGGTTTCACAAAGCAACTTCCGATGCTTTCGAGAGTTTCTGCCACCCGACAACATAACTTCAAAAATATCATAATGAAAAATCAAAGAGTAAATATGTAACACTGACCAAATACGACTGAAAACATATCTGACTCCAAATCTAAAATTAAAACCCAAGCAAGATATCCCAAGACACTAAATACAACAATCCAAATGTGAGGCTCTCCCTGATTTGCTTCAGCCACAAATGCATCCATTGGAGGCCCTCCAGTTTAGATCAAATTTCCTCAAATTAACTACAAATTCCCACCCCATTTCATTGCTTCAACCTCTCATTCTACCTGAACAAAACCCAACACAAAATCCTTCAGTCAAGCATTTCATCAAACACCTTGATCACATGTCCCATTACCTTCTCCGGCCATGAATCAACCTCCTCCGTTCCCATCATTGCTGCTCCTCTTCTTCCTCTCGTCGTCCACGTTCTACGTCGCCAACGCCATCTCCGCCAATACCGTCGTCGACTCTCCCTTGCTGACCCAGAAGATCGGCACGAACCGCACCATCAAAGTCGACATCAACGGCAAGGGAGACTTCAAATCCGTACAAGCCGCCATCGACTCCGTCCCCTCCGGCAACGACAAGTGGATCATCATCCACGTCCGCAAAGGCGAGTACAAAGAGAAGGTTCACATCCCCAAAGACAAGCCCTACATTTTCATGAGAGGGAATGGCAAGGGACGGAGCTGGATCGTCTGGTCCCAGAGCTCGGCTGACAACGTTGAATCCGCTGTTTTCAAAGTTGAAGCTTCACACTTCATCGCCTTCGGCATAAGCTTCAAGGTCATATTTTTAACCCTGATTTCTCTCCACATTGTCTGCACAAAGCTTTGATCTTTCTGGTGATTGCAGAATGCTGCGCCAACTGGGGTTGCTTTCACCTCACAAAACCAATCAGTGGCAGCATTTGTTGCTGCAGACATGGCTGCATTCTATCACTGTGGATTCTACAGCACACACAACACACTGTTTGATTACAAAGGTAGACATTACTATGACAACAGCTACATACAAGGCTCCATTGATTTCATATTCGGCCGCGCAAGGTCGGTGTTTCATGTAAGTTCATGCTGGTTGAGAACATCCTGAGTCCAATGTCATGTTTGGTCCTTTTGCTTGTCTGTTTGTATGATGCTGGATTGTTTTTGCTGGGTGTGGGGATTGTAGAGCTGTGAGATATTTTCGATATCTGACAAGCGGATGGCTATCCATGGCTCGATCACGGCTCAGAACAGGCCGGATGCGGATGATGACAGCGGGTATGTGTTTGTGAAAGGGAAGGTGTACGGAGTTGGGGACACAATGTACTTGGGTCGAGCCAAGGGTGCCTATTCGAGGGTGATCTTCGCCAAGGTGTATCTGTCCAAGACTATTGCGCCTGAAGGGTGGACTGACTGGAGCTACAATGGCGGATCAGAGTAAGCAACTTGATATAATTCTCATGTCGAATGAGTTTATACGACTGATTTATACTTAGTTTTTCATAAGCTGTTTTTTTTTTCTCGAAAATGGAACAGGCATCTTTACCATGCTGAGTATCACAACCACGGACCAGGGGCTGACACGAGTAAACGCGTCAAATGGGTGAAACAACTGAGCGAGAAGGAAGTGTCGCCATTCTTGTCTATAGATTTCATCGACGGCAAGCAATGGCTTCCGGTGTGGCTATAAATGAATTACTCTTCCATTTAAATGTATGTACTCAGAGGAGAGGATATATATGCTTGATCCACCTTCTTGCATACTCAAGAACAAGCATGGATCCTGTAATATTTCATGTTGTGTAAGATTGGTAGTCATGTGTATAAAAGTTCCCAGCCACAAGAAAGGTTTGAGGATCACTACATAATGTATATATGTGTATGTATGTAAAACTCATTCAAATTTTGGCAATTTATTTTTCTTGCATTGCATGTTAAGTGCAGTGTTGTAAAAAGCGTTAGGCGGTGCTAGGCGGTGAACACAACGCCTAGCGATTAATCGGCTAGGCGGGGATTAATCGGAACGATTAATCGGACAATTAATCGGAGTTAATTATATTGATTATAAATTTTATAATTAATTATAAATATATATGTTTAAAAACTATTATTTTCATAAAAAATTAAGTTTTAAACAATTAATCGGCTAGGCGGAACGTTTCAACACCGCCTAGCGATTAATCGGCGATTAATCGGTCCGAAACGGGGATTTTTAGAACACTGGTTAAGTGAAGCAACTTTTCAGGTTTGAGGGTGAAATTTCATTAAGCACTCACTGTACACTAATAAGCCCACATTTGGTATCCCGGAACAGATAGGATATGTGTGTGGTTGCAAATAGAATAAGTATTAATAATTCTAATATATAGAGTTTATTTTTAAACATCGAGATTATTTATCCATTCAAAATAGGTGAGATTACTTACTCCTTTATTATTAATATCAAGACTCCTAACAAACGTAACTTAAATGTATTGTCATAGTTTTTCGTGGGATTTTATCAACTGACTACAATTGGGGTCGGATTTCATGGAGAACCCTTCAAAGTTGAGAGCTAAGTATCTATGTCTACAGTTGATCTTGCATACTTGATTAAACGTACTAATTCACTAAAAGGTGCAAAGTTTTTGGCGCATCACGAAAACGTTGCCGTTCTACATCATATTCAGCTCATCAACAACTCAACTCAAACATTGAACGGTAAAAATAAAAATAAATATGTTTAAGGATAACATGCTCTTCAGATAACTATTCAGTATTTGTGCGTTTATATTTTATATGCATTAATTATACACTTTTATTTACTAAATGTTGATAAATATTCAACATTTGTGCATTTATATTCATCACAAAATCACATTTTTTAGGATAGCATGCTTATCAGATGAGCTGCTATGTCCATCAGATGAATAATTAGTTATAATTTCATAATATAAGATATTTATTTTTTAATTTTTAATTTATTTGTTTTGAAATTTTCAAATTTTTTAATGGGTTTTTTTTAATTTTTATCAATTTTGGTATTATATATATACAATATGAGTGAGTCGAAAATGTAAAACAGTATCATTTTATAATTAGTGCTCTTAATACACTCATGAATAATTGACTAAAAACTAAAAAGTGAACAAGCATCAGACAAATGGAAGAATTACCTATCAAATGACATTTTAGAATTTTACATAAACCCACTCGTCTGCATTCAAGTACACCCTCTCTCACTTAATCAAAACAACTTTGACTTTTTTTATCTTATTCTTACAATTATTTTATCAAAATTTATTGATATTTTTTAAAATAAAATTCACAATCAATGATAGAAAAGTATGAGGTTTAATTTAAAATCAATTTGGATACATTTTGGATACGTTTTAATATTTAAAAAAATTATAGTTTAAACATTTATTCTAAACATTATTCTCGCTACTAAAAAGTACTCCGTACAACATTATTAGAGAGCAAAGTTTGATGTAAAACATCAAAATTTTAACTCTGAATTTCTTTTAGATGAACTTTACACTTTCCGACAGCCAAAATAAAGTTTAGAATAATCGTTGAATAATGAAATTTTTAAATAATTTAACACGTTACCAAAATATGTTTTGAAATAAATTTTATATTTTTTCATTTTTAAAAATGATATTTATATAATTAGATAAAATAATAGTTAAAATATATGGTAAAAATCCAAAAACATCATGAACTACTACTTCTTACCTAATTACGGTCTGAATTACCATGATTTCCAAATAAGGTACAAACCGTTAAATTTTAACAAAACTCTTAACTCCGTTTACCCAACTTAAACATTGTTAACAACTTCAAATAGACGTCAAGAAAATTAAAAAAAACATGTGTGGCCCACCGTCCTATCTACCCAACTCAAATCAATGACACACACGATGCGTCTCCTGCATGGCTCTACTCAAAGACAGCGGCTGCACCGCTCCGCCTAAAGAGTCGCACCTTGTGCACGTCTCTAATCAAAGACAACTACTGCATCGCTCTATTCAAAGTTAATTGTGACGTTGATAACGGCGATGGGATTTTCAAATCTTCCAATGATCCTCTACCGTTGTTACCTTTTTCCTCATATTCAAGCAGTCCGAGGTTGGCTATAGGCTAAACTTCTTCTTCGCCAGCAATAATCTGTCCACTTTGAGGTTGCGATTCCGCACAAGACTAGACTATCTGGGTTCTCATCTAAGACTTGTAGTAAGGTATGCATGTTGGGTATCGACACCGATTTTGATGATGGAGGTGAAATTTTGTTCTTGTGCGTTGTGCTTAAGTTAACAACTCTAACATCGTAAATTTTCTGATGACCGGTACTCTGGGGAGGCCCAGTTCTACCGGTGATTTTAACTATTTGGAAATCATTTTAGTGTTAATTTTCTCCCATCTGATATATATATACACAATTTTCTCTGAAAACATAAATCATGACCCGCATAGTGGAAGCGGTGATCATGGTCATGAGGGTCCTAGTTTTAACCAGCCGGTAGCTTTTCACATGTGTTTTCCAAGGCAACCAACTTGTTTATCATGAAGTACCCCAATGACTGGATCACCCAGTAAATGCTCTCTTTATTGGGGTCAACTCACAATTCCTCCAGTTGATTTCATTTGATGAATTAGGCTACGATGACAGCAAAAAAAGGGTCCGAACCATGATAAATTTTCACAACAGTCTCCATTTGCTAGCTTGGCTTTTTCTTTGATCTGGTCGATCAAGGATAGCAATGCTGTTTCAAGCGATTTTGGAGCATGAGACGTGCTGAGGATTTGAGTTTCCTCCCCGAGCTCAGATTTGCGAATGATGACATTCGTATTATTGGATTTTGAGGGTTGAGGTAGAATACACCTAAATGGACGAAGTGCAAAGCTGTTGAATTTTGTTTGGATGGATTTCTGTGGAATAGAAGAGAGGAGAGGAGAGGACATGGGGGTTTTGGCGGAGAAGAAGACGAGAGGAGATAGAGTTTCAGATGATGGAGATGTGGGTCTCATATATTTTTTTCTTAACATTGTTAGAAATACGTTAATAGAATATGTGTGTAAAAAATTTACCGGTTTGCACCGAATTTGAACATCTTGACAATTCAAACCACAATTAGATAACGGTTCGAAACCCCTATTGGTTTTTTTCTAAAATATAAAAGGAAATAAAAAGAGTTTGATTGGCTGAGAGATTTGTGCGTGTGAATGGTTGTGAGTGAGTGCGTAAGTTTAAAAATCTAAAATGTCATTCCACTTAAGTTAAAAAATATTTTTTATATATAAGTCATCCTATCAAATGTGATGAATGCCTCTAAAAGGGTGATCAGCTCTCATCAAATTGAAAGTTCTCTTTCAAACCTCATTCTATTATATATGTAAATACTCAAATTTATATATGTGCATCTCGCTAAGCTTTTCTAAAGTCAGGAGTTTACAAGCCACAAAATCCCAACTCATCAAGAAGATTATCAAATTACCATCACTTTAAAGTAAGTGGTAGATTCAAAAGTGTTAATTTGAAATAGAAAAAGTTGTAGTACTTGCAACAAGGTTTCATCTTGAGTATTAGGGTGTAAGAATTTGACCTAATCCAAAATTCAACTCATTTAAATTGAATTTGGATTGATATAATTTATTTGAGTTGGATTTTGGATTATACTTTTAGAATTGGATTGGACAAATTGAATTCGTATTAACCCATATTATAAAACACAATCCAGATTATGAATATATAAAAAATTTTAAAATTAAATATTAAAAACTAATAAAAATAAATTTTAAATTTTAAATAAAAAATTAAAAAATAATTTTTTTTTAGTTTCTTTATTAATGAAAGTAAATGGGTTGACCCAAATTCAACCAAAATTTAGAATTTTGAATTTGGGTTGGATTTGGATTAGGTTATTTTATTACAAATGAATCTGAGTTATGAAAAATTCAACTCAAAGTTGACCCTCAACCCATATTTACACCCCTATTGAGTATGGGTTAGGTGATTAGAATTGGGCGAACTGATTGGAGTTTCGACACATTGGAATTTTGGATTTTCCTATATTAAGAATTTCGGATTGGTTTGAGCTGATAAATGAATTAGGGGTATAAAAGTTATGATAATAACCTTTCTTTGTTTGAAATTATGGTTTATAAGTATAATACATTTAGTTTTTTAAATTATATGTTTGGAGTTGACAGTTGTCCATGTTGTCAATTTAGTGATAACACCCTGCCCTAAAGTCTTAAACTAACTAGTTAAAGGATTGAACATATTCTGATGACATTCTCATTCTTACTGCATAATACATTTTAATAAGAGATTGGTGATTTAAAATTCAAAATTACGTAGTTTTATATGAATGTATATAGCATTTGGTTGCTCTGAATCCTAATCATATGTGAAAGCCTCAATTTGAAAACAGATGTAGCACAACTTAATTATAATAATACAAAAATATACAATTAATGTGACCATCATCCAAATAATCTAAAAAAAGAAATTACAGATAGACTTTCTCATCTGAATCTTCATGCAAATGTGCATTATGAACATAAGTTGGATATACTATTATAAACATATGTATGAAGTTTTTTTTCAAAGTATGTATAATTTGAACTAAAAACAAATTATTGTATCAGTGCAAATGTTTACTTAAATATGTTATGTAAAAAGAGATTTGCTCTTGGGTGTGCAGCCTCCTAGAAGTATGCAAAGAGCTTTTATAAAACATTTCTCGTATATAAATTTTTATACACTTGAGGATTATTTTGTACACCTTCTATTTTATACAGCCTGTTAATTCTAGAGGACACTTGTTGTCAAAAAGTGTTGTCTAAAATGTGATTGAAATAATCATCAGAGTTGGGGCCAAATGGTAAACTAGTAGCAGGGGTCATGAGTGAATTTTAATACTTCTCCACATCTCAAGTTCAAATCTTGAGGTTTAAGTGTGGAAAAAATAAAAAAGTTATCATTGAAAAGAAGCAACATTTTTTTGTAATTTTATAGAAGAAAAAATGGCATTTTGAATTAATAAGCATGATAAGTTAAAGAGACTTGTGACTGTGCTTATCTCTTTTTTACTACTTTAGAAGGCGTTTAAAATGTATAAAAGACGATCATATTTTTTTTCAAAAAACTTTATATGAGGTTCTTGAGTTGCAAATGCTCAAGAATGTGTTATATTTCAGATGTACTATTAAGAGGAGCTTAGGATATATACGTAAGATTAAGAAATATAATTCATAATTTGTAATATGCTATAAATATTGTGCTACAGTATTGGAAGAAGATATCAAAGAATTACCTCTAAATCTATCCCTTCCTCACTATATTCTTGTCTCCCCTCTGCTTCTCCTCTTCAACTGTGTCCTCAGTATTAGCTTGTTTGATAAATCGGTATGCATCAATTTCATTAGCGTTTTAGATACTTAACTGCTATATAATGAGTTAATAAACAATTTAAGATGTTTGCAAGTTATAAACGTCTAAAAAATTGAAGTTCACTTTTAAACATTTACATAGTTCTGACTGTAATTGGAGAAATGACGATAGTTCGGATTCTCATTTTGGATTTTTCCCTATATATATAAAAGATGATAGTGGTGTTCTACAGTAGTTATGAGCTTCTTCATGTATGTTTCTCTTCGTCTTTCACATTTTGCATTATCTTCCTTCCAAATTTTGTAACTATTATCTATATATTTATTTCATTTTGTTTTATTATTACTTGTCAAAGTCTTTTATTTCGTTTACTAGTGTCAAAAATATACTTTAACATGTGTTGACATTGATATTAATATTTCTCTATTTTAATTGATACGTGCTTTATGAGTTTCGTATGTAAAAACGTCGTCTATAATGTAAATTTTAATTAATGTTTAAAACTCAAAATTTACAGTGACACTTGATTGAACAACTCTTGTCGATATTTATCAAGTGTATTAGTGAGTCACTAGATTTAAATTGTTGTTATTGAATTCCTCTAATATTTATAGTCTCCAAGAAGTGTCAAATTTAAGATTTCTGTCTCAACTGATGAATATAATAGCACAACTGATGAATATTCACCAGTTGACCTGCTATATTCATCAGATGATTTCTTCTTCTATATTTGCATAAAATAATAACTGGTGAATATATAAACACTACTAATGAATTCATCAATTGTGTTTATATATTCATCAGTTGACCTACTATATTCATCAGATGATTTGTGCTTCAATATTTGCAGAAAATAATAACTGGTTAATATATATAAACACAACTGTTAAATATTCATCACTTGTGCTTCTATATTCATTAGTTGAGACAGAAAACGAGTGATAAAACGAGAAAAATGATGCCGTATTTCATCAGAATCAAAACGACGTCACAAACAATAGTACCTACTCCCAGAGCGCCCAAGAGTGATTGATGTACAACCTAGGTAACTAGAGATCAGACAAAATAATTTAAGATTGAATTCACAAAATCATACAAATATATTTTAAAGATTTAACAGATTTCAAATTTTAAAATTTTATGGTTCGTAGAGATTTCTGACACTTGAAATTTAGAATTTTGAGTTCAATTATTTTTTGAAACTTTATTTTTTTGATATTTAGGTAGTGTTCCTAGATTTAAAATATGAGGGAAAGGGAAGAAAAATGAAGAATTGTGTTGTGAGTTTTTTGTAAAAGTGAGTGGATGGATTTGGAGGGGTTTCAAAAGAGGAAATCCCTCCTTCATTTTCACCCAATTTTGGAGGATTTGGAGGGGGATGCATTTGGTAATAAAAGATCATAATGCCCTTGGTCTTTTATTTTATGACAAATCAGATTTATTTATATAGGATCATTTTAGTAAATTTATTTAATTTTATTCTTATTTTCCAAATTCTTTCTAAACTCAAAAAAACTTAGTTTTTTCTTTCGACCCTCTAATCCTTCTCTTTCTTTTCCTTTCTTTTTTTACAAATACTTCCTTTTCCTTTCTCTTCAAACTCGGGAACAAAAGGTTAGAATATAGCCCTTAGGCTTTGTTCCTGAGTTTTGAGAGTAAAGGAGTGAAAGGAGAGGAGAAGAGAAGAAAAGAAAGAAGAGGAAAAATAAGGAAAGATGGAAGAAAAAGATGTTCCTGAGTTTAGGAAGGATTTGAAGGGGTTG
Organism: Kalanchoe fedtschenkoi; assembly: GCA_002312845.1. Taxonomy (NCBI): domain Eukaryota; kingdom Viridiplantae; phylum Streptophyta; class Magnoliopsida; order Saxifragales; family Crassulaceae; genus Kalanchoe; species Kalanchoe fedtschenkoi. The sequence continues at coordinate 678,429 of NQLW01000045.1, read as the reverse complement.
AAGGAAAAATATAACATAATTATTAAATTGTCTTTGTGTTTAGATAAATTGAAATATGCATAAGGGTAAAATCGTCATTTTCACTCTTCTACTTCCTTCCCCTCCAAATCGCTCCAATTTGGGAAGAAAATGGAGTTCCTATCCTCCCAACTCCCTTCAAAACCCTTCTTACAAAACTCAGAAACAACACAATTCGCTCTATTCCCTTCTCTCTCCTAAAATCAACTCAGTAACAATACCTTAATTTCTTAGAGTTAATTGCAAAACCACCTCTTATCGCTCATTCCCTATCAGATCAACAACCCCAGCTGGTTTTTTTTTCTATACTACCCTTTTCGCTACTCCGTATAGCGCAAATACCTAGCATTTTCGCTGAATTGAACAACGCAAAAGACACATTGTCCATTAAGATGAGTCACCTGCTGACATGGCTGACATGTGGCAATACGCTCTTCAGTTAAGCGAAATTTATTAGCCTTTGCGCTATTCTGAGTAGCGAAACTTAATTTTCGTCGTTTGGTAGAGCGAAAACTAATTTTCGTCCTTTGGTAGAGCGAAAATGGCTAGCAAATTTCGCTCAACTGAAGAGCGAAATACTCTTGCATATTTCGTTCTTCAGAAGAGCGAAATACTCTTCCTGACCCGCCGGTTCTAACAGACGCCTCGCCACTCGAGTGGTCATACGTGGTGACACGATGGAAATAGGCTTTCTTCACCATCTTCTCCTCTAGTCTCGGTGAGTACTCTTTCATGTGGCCCAAATATTGATCCCGTCGGCCGACAAAGTAATGGTTGGACTGCTTGAAAGTGTAATGTACCAAAGCTGTGATAGGCAAGTTCCTACCTCTTTTTATTACAGCATTAAACACTTCACTTGCATTAGTGGTCATCGAGCCCCAACGAAATATGCAAGAGTATTTCGCTCTTCAGTTGAGCGAAATTTGCTAGCCATTTTCGCTCTACCAAAGGATGAAAATTAGTTTTCGCTCTACCAAACGATGAAAATTAAGTTTCGCTACTCAGAATAGCGCAAAGGCTAATAAATTTTGCTTAACTGAAGAGCGCATTGCCACATGTCATCCATGTCAGCAGGTGACTCATCTTAATGGACAATGTGTCTTTTGCGTTGTTCAATTCAGCAAAAATGCTAGGTATTTGCGCTATACAGAGTAGCGAAAAGGTAGTATGAAAAAAAAATCAGTCGGGTTTGTTGATCTGATAGGGAATGAGCGATAAGAGGTGGTTTTGCAATTAACTCAATTTCTTAAGGCTGTGTTTAGTTGTTAATGTAAACCTTAAGCTGGTATTGAGCGAAAATTTGAGGTATTAAGGGCTTAAGCTTGATAAACCAACTCAACGCGATGGAGGGTGTAGCAGCAGAGGAAGGGATTGAGCGAACTGAGGATTCCAAGGACTTGCAGAAACAGAGCAAAGCTCTAGACAAGCTCACTTACCATGTCGAAGATCGTCAGCTCGATTCCACTCGCGTTCACCAGGTTTTCCACTTCTGAATCCTTGTCTGACGATTATGCAGATCCTGGAAATCACAATTTGAATTCGGGCCTTGATTAGTGGAAGATGGTAGTTCGACGTGTTTTGCTTTGGCTTGATTAGATGTTGGCATTGCAAATCAACAAAAGAAAACCTGAAACTCTGGGAATGATGTTTGGCAGGCCATGGCGTCGATTGCTGCGTCCGCAGAGGCGGATAGGAATGCCGTGAAACACTATCAGTGTCTTCCGTCATATTGATGTTTCGTCCGCCTAACTATCTCGCAACTAAGGTGATGTGGGACTATACATATGAGTACAATCTTATGAGCTAATGGGTGATGTGGGACTATTCCCTTATATGCACCAATAACCCTTACTCGTAGAATGTGGTCCTAAGTAATTTGCGAAACTTTTAGGTTGAACTAGAAAGCTTATTTGAACATCCTAAGATAGACAGTATTCTGGTGGTCCTCTAGTTATGATGTCCTGTCGAACAGTTATATCCCTAAAAATTGAAGGATACGGATGTTCGCAATTGTTAACATTGGCATAGAGTTGCAGAGTTCAGTTGGTCCATACACCTTGCTGTATTTGCTACAAATCAGATAATCGCATAAATGTAATATTATTCAGGTACTAAGGTCGAAGTGTTTCAAAGTTTACGAGAAGTTGTACTCTTTTTTCTGAATATGAAGTGAGCGTGGCATTTATTTTTGTCAGGGAGAAGGAGCTGGCTGCTGTTAAGATAAACCCTTCTGATGTTGACATAATCGCGAACGAACTTGAGGTTGCTCCTCTTATTTTCGCCAGGCTTTCCCTTTTCCATTAGCACGGCTTATTGAATACTGTGTTTGTTCTTTTCCGAGTTTAACAGTTGGATAAGAAGGTCGCAGAAAGAACACTCGGAGAGCACAAAAGAGATGCTGTTGCTGCAATTCGCCGCTTGCTGGCCTAAAAGGAGATTTTTGACCAGACTCCTTCAAACTGATAGCACCTTTTTGTATACATCCATGCAGCAAGAGGACTGCTTCTCCTTTGTCATAGCATACACATACCCATACGATATTGAGTTGCATGGTTTACTGAACACCGTGAGGTAGCACCGGTCAGAGAGCAGGAGAGACATGTAGCAAGGAATAGTCAGTAAAGGAATAGTCAGACTCAGATCACAAGTAACAAAGGGATTGGGATGGCATATTAATTACCAAAAACCAAGTCTGTGAGGTTCAAGGCTGCAATAGATTTTCACGCCATGGATAGATTCTCTGGTATAGGCTATCCATCCTGCTTCGGTAAAATACTGACATCCACAACTTCTTATGCTTTTGACATCTTTTGGCTGGAGTTCAATAAGTTGCCTTCTCATCTGATGTCTTGAATACTCTACCTTCACAGGAATTACCAGAAATCAGCTTTGTGTAGCATTCAAATCACACATAATGAAGAGAACCATGTTGATTATCAGATATACCTGAACTACAGGTCTTTTGATGGAGTATGGCAGTGAACCTGATTGTGACTTGGGCTTTCATTGGAGCAAACAAACTCAACTCAGTATACCAGCTTGAATGTTGTTTCCAAGAAACTTCTCCGCACGATTCACTTTCATTTATTCAATAGTCACTAAAATCTTATGTAGGTTTTGTTGCTTCCGTAGCTAAATGTATACTAACAACGAAGCCTATCCACTCATTTATTCAATATTTAACTTGGTATACATCATTGGAAAACCAAGGTTTTATCTCTTTACCAGCCAGCACAAAGTCTTAACTGGAACTATCAACTGTGTAGGTGTTCGCTCTTTCATGAGGCAGATCGGGCTCTTGGGACTTTTGGAGCACATTTTTTATGCACAACTTTCAACCTCTCCAGAAGCTCCTGAAACGTTGGGCGGCTCTTCAGATCACTGTTTTCAAAAGGGAGGGTAAGTGATGGCAAAATATCTTATCTACATTTAAAGAGTTAGTTCTATGCTTGTCTTGTTAGAGAACAGGTGACAGTAGAAGTTGCGAAGAGTTGGAGAGAGAGATATACGAGTAGAAGCAAGCTTCAGATGATCAAAACTGCTTACATGGATGACGGGGATATAATCTAAATAAAAAGAAAGATTCATAGAGTTAACATCAACTTAAAAGATGAGGGATTTGGAGTTGCACCTATTCCAACAGCATTTGATAATTGAGGCCCATTCTGGATCTACCTCTTTTGGAATTTCCAGTTGTCGGTCCAAGAATCCTACTGCTGCAATGACCTGCAAATGCAAAGCATCAGATAATTCGGATCTACTTTACGTGGGGTATTACTACAATTCCCATAACTATTCAGAGGTTAGAATTATTGATTGTCAAAACTCAGCGCCAAATATATTTTTATCAGTTCAGAGTTCCTACAAATAGCAGCGTAAATTTTTTTATTTTAATATCAAATAGAGTTCCTATAAATAGCAGACTTCCTAATGAGAAAACTTGTTTGCCGAAAAACAAACCTGCATTGCATTGAGATTTTCCCAAGGTACTTTGTCAGTGGCGAGCTCCCATAAAATTACTCCGTAGCTATACACGTCAGACCTAGATAACACCGAGGCAAAATAAATCAGGGTTGTATATAAAACATCATCAAAAAAATTAAAAGCATATATTAACTAGTAGAGCGCACAAATCCATTCAAAGCAATTCATACTTCTCATTGGAAGGTTCATTGCGAATAAGTTCAGGAGCCATCCACTGGGGCTGCTTACAGGACAATGAAGGTTAATTGAGGAGCACAGAGAAGAAGACAATGAGGTATTGAGTAATATTTAAATCTGATGGCAGTATTACCGTTCCTTTCCCTGATTTTGTTTTGAAGTACGTTTCAAGCTTCAGTCGTGATAGACCAAAATCTCCAACCTGTAAAGAACAGGACGAATCGATATTCAACCCTTGACAAACTTTTGTAGGAGCTAGGAGACACTATGGGAAATTAGAAAATGTGAAAGATAAAAGAGCAGACCTTCACAGTCCAGTTCCTGTCAACTAGAAGATTGGAAGACTTCAAATCACGATGTATTACAGGCGGGTTACAGCGATGGAGGTAGTTCATCCCTCTAGCCTATAGAAATTACAATTTTAAGCTGATGAGTTTCTTTATCCATAATATAAAAGCTACTATTGTTATTGACTAGAAACGCATGGATACCGAGAAAAAAAAAAGGATGAAAGGCACCCCTGACACTGAACGATACAATATGCACAGGGTCCAGATGACTGAAAAAAAATGAGCTTACAATGTCCATTGCTACACTAACACGCCTTCTCCAGTCTAGCTTGGATGCACTCTTCTGTAGCAATTGATACAGACTCCCTCTAACAACCACAAACACCAATCCAAACTACATTCATGATATTCTATGCTATTGACAAACTTGCAAATGTAAACAGGAGATAGATAATATCTTTTGAGCTAAGCAATTACCGTGGTAAATATTCAGTTACTATGCAAAGAGGTTGACCTGAAGTGACAGCTCCCATGAATAGTAGAACATTTGGATGTCGAAGCCTCTTCATTAAGGATATCTTGGTAATTATAAAGAAAAAAAAAACGGTATCATCTATGAAGGCCTGTTGCTGCATGTCAAACTACTGGATGTATGAGCTATTCATCTATGCCTACCTCTTGCTTGAAAGACAGGACGACATCATCTGCATAATCCAGCTTGGAGAATACTTTAACAGCGACTTCCTGCAATAATTTAAATTTTAAACTCAAATTACCAAAATGCTCATCTAGTTGAGATATCCACTGAAATAATCGCCTGCAACTGCTTTCCATAAATCTCTTAGTGTACTAAAAAAGGAAGGACAAATAACATACTGATCCATTCCACTTGGCAGAATAGACCGTTCCACAAGAACCTTAGAGAAAAATAGCAGTCCAAGTTAGAAAATAAATTAAGAGAAACCAGAGATACAGAAATAAATCACACAGCAACTACCAAGGCCGGTAAATTAGCATGCCATTCAACATTAATTTGCTCTCATATCAGTCTTCTCAACATTAACGATTAGATAAGATAGTTTTTTTCAAAAGCTGGATTAGATGAAATTACCTTCCCCAATCTGTCCTCCAATGATCAGGTCTTTCCACGAAATATCATGATCCAAGCAATTAGTATCTTGGTTCTCTCTTGCGACAGAACTACTTATTTTACTTCTCCTCATATTTGGACTGCTACAGCTGTTTACATTTAATGATGACAATGAAGATACTGCACCCTGACTGTGCAGTGGTACTTGCTTTTCCTCAACCATGGTGTCTTGAATGTTAAATGCAGAATTCTCAGTGCTTCTATGACCATTATCATTGTTTACTTGGTTAGTGGGCAACCAAGGCCACTCAAAATTGTGAGTTTTTGTACACTTCGATCCTCCCATCTCTTTTTCTTTCCTTGGCCGCAGCCGCCCTGTCTTATCAATCCGTGTTTGAGCTTTTGTAGCAATATAATTTGGAGTCAGCCATGTACCCTTAGTTCCATGAGTTGCATCTTTAAAAAACCTGCCAAGGGGTTTAGCATGCACTTCAACTTGGGAACAGAACTCTGATGATGAAGGAAATGCGGGTCCTCCAGGAATGCTAATTTCATATCCTCCTTTGTTGAATAAAAGCTTTTTTACAAGGAGATTGTTATCAAAAACAATTCGGCCTGATTGTTCAGCATCATTCCCAATCTTCATCCTTGACCGAACTGTGTTACTTACTTTTGAGGCCTGTGAGACAAGATCAAATAAGATCAGGAATGTCAGAGTCTATTTGGAAACAATTCCCAAGTGTAAGGATAATACGGTATAGAGCAGTAACCAAATTGGATAGCCTCGCTGTTATAGCAGCTTGCAGAGGTTGCTGAGGATCAACTCCAAGTTTACTTGCAGCTATTTCTCTAAACCTGCCAAAGCCAGATTCTCCTTGTGACTGCTCAGCTCTAGCAGGCACAACCAACACATTATGAAAAAGTTGAGCATCACATGTCACAGATATTTGCCCCACCACAGTACCATGATCATCATATAAAGGTGAATTGGTCGCCACAGCTAACAACTTCTCCCCTTTCTTGTTAATCAAAGGGAACTGTCCCGTCCAATTCTCCCCCTTGAACACTTTGTCAATAATGACCGTGGCAAAAAACAAGTCCGCAACATCCACAATAAACTCAGTAACAGTTTTACCAATTGCCTCCTCCCTTGTATAACCATACAAACTCTGAGCAGATTTATTCCTGCAACTCAATCTGTTCAGAACCCACTTCATAACTGCATGTCATGTGTGATTTGAGAATCATATAAATACTTACAGATAGTCCTTCAATGAATGTCTACTCTATAATAGACAATCACAAAGCTACTTCGGAATCTACAAATGGTAAGAAACAAAAGCAAGATCGCTACTAAAAAAGGGTGGATTTTTTTTTAATTTGCCATTATTTCATTATTTAACTTCTATTTTATCCTAGTTGGGTATTGTAGTTTAATTTTGCCCCAATTGACAAAATCGGAAATGTTATTGACGGTTTGTTTAAAGAAAAGCGGGAATGACATCCCTGTTTGCTCTGAAGAGGTCTTGCATATGTCTACCATTACATCAAATCGAATGTCATTTCTGATTTTCTTAAAACAAAGCGTTAATGTCATTTCCGATTTTGTAAATTGGGGCAAAATCAAAATAGAATAGTCAAATAGAATATAAACAAAAATTAAATAATGGAATGAGAGCAAATTAGAAACTAAATCGAAACCGTGTGGGGACTCAATAACCTTCTCCCCTTGTATGACCATAAATAAATCCTCATATTCAACCTAAAATACTGTTATTGATATTAAAAATATATATTTTTTATGTTTTTAATTTAATCTAAAATTTAATTTTGTATCCCAAACCCAATCCAATTTTTTTATATAATTCAAATCCAATCCAAATATCTCAATATATTCAAATATAACTCATATTCATTAAAATAGATAAAAAAACAATATTAAAAACAGAAAAAAAAAAACATCCGTAGTATTAATCTCAGAACTCAAATCTCATTAAAAGAACTTAACTTCATTTAAATTTCTGCTGTTGGCCACCAGCCTGAGACTCGGGGATACTAAGCTATCTAACTAATAACTAGGATGACAAATTCATTTTTCATACCACTCAATTAAAATTTCCGGACCAGCCACTAGTCTCGTACTCAAAATTGTTCCACACCCCCAAGACACAAAATTACATATAATCTGAGGGCATGAGAATCAAATAACTGCGTGACATTCCACAGACAGACAGAGTCTCTCACACAATCTCTACATCTAGAGAAGCTACTCCAGAATCTTCTAGAGCTTATTGAACAAAATAGCAAGTTGCTGATGAAAACAGAAAAAAAGAAAAAGAAAAAAGAACTCACCAATAAACGATATGATAATTACAGTCCATTATGTGGACCGACTGTCCCATAGACTCCAGAACGTTCATACACTGCCGATTGGTGAAGCTAGGTACTTCTACTTCTTCGTCACAGGGAGCGCCTTTGTCCCAAAACAACGGCGGCGAGATGAACCGCTTGTCATCCTCAACGATCCCCGACATCGACGAAGCCGCTCCGTCCTCTTGTTCCGCGACCAGCATGGCCATTTTCCGCTGGAGCCTGGCGTGTTTCGCCTCCATCGCCTCTATCTTCCTCTTCAGATGCTCCGGCGTCATCCTGCCGTAGCGGAGAACAACAACGAAAAAATCAGCGCGCCTGCGTACCGACTGAGCACGCAATCAGCAACCGGAGACGCGATCGGATAATCGAGCTCGTGCCGGAAACCGCCTCCAGTGTGCGAAACACTGTTTAACGGAATTTTGGCGTGGTTTGGGATTGGGAGGCAAGTGGTTTAAATATTGATTTATTTTATTTTATACACGTTTGTGAGCGGTGGATAAGCCAATCAACAGCGATTCAAACACGACAGCGTTTCTCGTCTCAAATTCAATTTTTGTGCGCTTGCGGGTACCGATAGGAATAAATAGGAACGGGACGGACGAGATTATTAAGAATTCGAATCAGTACTGTATAAGAGAAATGACGAATTATTATTAAAAATAAAAATTACTTTTATTTAATAATAGAGGTAACTTGTTTGGGCAGCTCCACATCATAATTTGTAAAAGACAGTGACTCATGGATGGAGTGAGCACCCATTTAAATGAGTGTTCTTCCTAAAAAACGACGTCATTTTATTTCATTTTTATTAAAATATTCAATCCTTTGTTAAATTTGATGAACATATTATTAAATCTGATGAACTTAAAATTTCGAGATTCGAAACTGTACGCTAGTTATTGTGTGCATGTGTATTTTTTTGTTTATTCTATCTAATGTAAAAAATATATTAAAAACTATGCATTGTTACGGATCGTATCCTAAAAACATAAACCCAAAAATCTTAAAACACTGAAAACTCTAAACCATGAAATCTCAAAACATCTATCAAATGGTTTTAATGTAACTTTAACATTAGATAGGATAAACACAAAAATAACACACGCACTCAATCACCGGTGTGAAATTTTAAATCCGAGACGGACGAATAACTTTATCACTTAGCCACCATTAGCAAATGGCTTTATTGTAATCACTCGATTATATTTGCTTGTATTCCTAAACAAGGCATGTCTATTTTTTCGCTTGAAAATTAATTTGATTTTTTCAAATTTTCACTAGTGAGTTGAACATCTAGATGAACATGATATAACTAAAAGTAACTCCACAAAATCAGTGTTCTAAAAATCGTTGTTTCAAATCGATTAATTGTTAAGCGGTATTGAAACGCTCCGTCTATCCACCTAATCAATTAATTATTCTAAACTTATTTTTTTTATTGCAAAATCACTAGTGTGTCCATTTGCTAGGCAGTGTTCATCTAGTGCATTGCTCAAAATGCACGGATTACGCTGCTGGAATGGCGACGACATGGGTTTCATGAACTAAATAATAAAAAAAGGGTTAGGCTGTGGGAGATGAGATTCCACGCCTCTTAAAATGTCAAACTTTAATCACTTCATTATCATATTTAATAAAAATTACATTTCTCACCAGTAATCATCTATCAATTTTACTTTTTACATGATTTTTTTTATAAAAACATCAATCCCTCATTCATTAAATTTGTTCAACCACTAGCATTAACTTCACCTTAATCTATTCAAATTAACCTTAAACGATACTCCCTCTGTCCTCTTTTGCATGTCACTTAACCGAATTTTTTTGTCCACTTTTACTTGTCACTTAACAATTTTCAATGCGTATTTAATGTCAACAACTACCTTAAGATGTCAAACATTAATAACTTCATTATCATATTCAATAAAAAATACATTCTCCACCAGTAATCATCTACCAATTTTACTTTTTGTACGAATTTTTTTATAAACACATCAACCACTCATTCATTAAATTTGTCTAACCGCTAGTATTAATTTCACTTTAATCTACTCAAATTAATCTTAAACGACATGTCTACGTAGAGGACGGAGAGAGTATATAATAGAGGTCGTAAGGAGTACTATAATATGTCAGTTTAATTGCATCAAAAGTGGATATACTATTTTGTTTGCAAGTGGCGTTGGAAAAAGTAATATTGGAAAAAGGGATTATTTTGGACTTTTCGTAAAGCTTACTGAGCAAGCAAGGAGTGATAGCTTTTGTCGGTTATTCTGGGCAAAGAATAAGATATACATGAGAAATTTGTAAGGCGACCAAATTTAATCGCCGTTTTTGTGTCCGTTGCATTAATACCCCTTGTCCTCATTAAAATGTCGCTTTCCTAATTTTATTTTGATAATATATTTTTAATGTATAATTTTTTAAGCAATACTTTCTCTGTCCTCTTTTACATGTCACTTAACCGAATTTTTTTGTTCATTTTTACTTGTCACTTAACAATTTTCAATGCGTATTTAATGTCAACAACTACCTTAAAATGTCAAACATTAATCACTTCATTATCATATTCAATGAAAAATACATTCCCCACCAATAATCATATGCCAATTTTACTTTTTGCACGAATTTTTTTATAAAAACATTAACCACTCATTCATTAAATTTGTTCAACCGATAGCATTAACTTCATCTTAATCTACTCAAATTAACCTTAAACGACATGTAATAGAGGACGGAGGGAGTATGTAGAGGAAGGAGAGAGTATGTTACTAATTATTAATGCCTCTAATAATTGTTTATAAATTTAAGTGTAAGTATTAATATGATAAGATATGTCATGTAAGTATGCCCATATGTAGAAAATACTCTAATTTCTTCATGTTTTATCATTTTTATTTATTTATTTTATTTTACTGATGCACAGTTGTGAACCGTAATTTTAGCGTAATGACAAAATTACACACGCACCCAACAACCATTGTGGGACTCCGAACGCGATATCTTGCGGATGACGTATGGATCACTTTGTCACTTGGCCACCATCCCCGATGGTAGAAACTGCTATTCTTAAATGTTGTTTTTTTAAGAACAAACTACGGTTTATAAGATGAACAAACCGCACTAGTAAAATTGTGGGTTTTTTTTCCCTTCAAAGTCGTGGTTTATAACCGTGATTTTCAAAAATAGTGTAAAATAGAAAAAAATTAAGACGCAGGGGTAAAACTCGAATAAAGTAAGGAAAATGGTATTTTAGAAGAAAAAAACAATTATGCCAAACTTTTATTTTAAAAATCAAAATCAAATCATAAATGTTTTAATCATAGTAGTTTTGTTAGATCTAATTGAAGTTGATACTGTTGAAACTAATTGTTTAGTCTAACAATATCAATACTTAATCTAAGTGTTGAATCAAAAATTGATAGTGTTGTTTGAAGAATACATCAATTTCAAAGGTTCTTCAGGTTCCAACAGGTGACGTAGTCGGTGATTGAAACAAGCTTCCTGACGGTGACGGTCTTCCGATCGCTACAGCGCCTCTAACGATCGGAATTCACTTATGAGTTTGTCGGACAAAAAATGTAAAAAGGAACGAGAGAGTCCTGAAGATGCATGTTATGTCCCTTATAAAGCGGCGTTGAGCGATGGAGACTATAAATCTAGTTGGAGAATGTCCATTGATCGTCGACCTCATGTTATCAGGCTCTTTAATTTGGATGTGAGATTAATTTGACATTCTCCCACTTAATCTAATGACCAATCATCATAAGTCCACTCTCAATAAACTATCATGCCAAGATAATCTGTTACAACAGCTAATATGATGCTACTGAAACTCCAGTATCTATAAAATATCACTCTAGGTTGTTGGGATAAAAAAAATTCTTATCGAGAGTTGGTTCACAATTATGATCTTTTTTTCCAGAATAAGATCATAGGCTACCCTTTAAAACTATGCTGGCAACATGCTCTATCTTGAGATTGGGTGGTAAGCCTTTAGTAAGTGGATCATTTAGCATCAATTTATTACTTATATGTTGAACTGTAATAGTCTGACCCTAATATCAAAGAAAGTAAAGGAAGCTCATATGATGAACATATCATCTATTTAGCATATTATAAAATTTGATGAATATAGTAGCTAGTCTGATGAACATATTATCAAATCTACTGAACTTAGCAGCTCATCTAATGAACATAAAAAAATAAATATAAAAGAAAGCAAAGGAAGTTTCTCATATGAGTAACATATCATCAGATTTAATGAATAAATCAACTCATTTTAATGAATATATTATCAAATCTAATGAATATAAATGCTCATTTGATGAACACCATCTAATTTGATTAACATAGTAGCTCATCTAATGAATATATCATTAGATTTTATGAACATAGAAGAATAAATATCAAAGAAAGCAAAAGGAAGCTCGTCTGATGATTATATCGTCTGATGAACATATCATTTTATGAATATATTATCAAATATGATGAACATAAAAACTTATTTGATAAATATGTTATCTAATCTAATGAACATAGCAACTCATCTAATGAACACATTATCTCAAAAGTTGTATCTTTTGTTATGAATAAAAATGCACAACTATTGAATAAATATCAACTTTTACTAATTAAAATGTATAATTGATTAATATAAATATAAAATTATTAATTTAATCTTTTTAATTTGAACTTTTAAAAATTAAAATAATATTATATTTTTAAAATTTATGTATTTGTTTTTTACTATATATATGAAATGAAAGTTTTTAATGAAAGACTACATAAATCAACGTCGATTTCAAGCGAGAACACCAAAAAATTCACGGAAATGTGTACCCACAGTCATCTTGAAATCTTGACATAAATTTCCTTTGTAACATTTGTGGTGACTATTGTGTGTGTTTTTTTATTTGCTTTATAATTTTCAATATCCAACGAGTTTTATTTGGCCTATGATCCCTTCATCAACATTGACGTAGATACCAAACTTGTATCATCACTTTCAATATGGTCTCTCTCTTTCGATTCGCCGATGAAGCAGAAGTGAGCACGTTCATATTCAACTTTCGTCCAAGCGCCTAAATAAAAATAGCACACTTCACAAATGGCTTACCTTTGGCCAATTTGCTCTCCAAGTGATGGGTGTTCCCTTGAGATTTCATAATCAGCAAAGACAGCTTCCACATGATTGAGGAAGAGTACTTGACAAATGTCAACGGCTAGTGAGGAGAAGATGAAGTGACTTATACTAGATTGTTGAACCATGACTCACAAGTCTAAGCTTTTGAGTCAGAGTGAGAATACAATCCAATATGAGCCGGTCCGGAAATTCTCTATAAATTGGTATCAGAACCCATGGTTCGATATGAAAACTGTATGTGAGACGTGGGATGTGTGGGTGTAAAGGGCTGACACCCCATAATTTAAGGTTGTCACAGAGTGACGAGAGTAGCTCACAATTACTCAAGTGAGCAGGTGGAGCCAAAGACCTAGGCCAGCGAGGTATTAATCGAGGGTGTGCGATCTAATGGAGTATGTAACGCGAGTGAGTTGGTGGAGTCAAAGACCTGGGCCAGTGAAGTATTGATCGATTTCTCCAAGTGAGTAGGAGATTGTTGAGGAAGAGTACTTACAAATGTCTCATATCGACTAGTGAAGAGAAGATGAGCTGACTTATATTGAATTGTTGAACCATAACTCACAAGCCTAGACTTTTGAATCAGGGTGGGGATACAATTCAATATGAACCGGACGGAAATTCTTTAGCTCGAATCCGGCAATACTCAGGTGCAGTCATGCTGATGCGTCATTGTCTTTTTCTCTGTAGCCTTCGTCCCAGACTTTTCTCCATGTTCCCCGCCGACCTCAACTACTGCCTCGCCCGCCTGCCTCTTTATTCTATTTCGAAAATATAGCACGGCGCAGCAGCGGTGGCAGCAATTTCTCACATATATATATTTTTTACTCAAATATAAAACTGTAATATATACTAGCATACAACAACACTAAACCAAAAGTTGCAAAGCCAAGCTCAGAAAATCTCACTTCCCCAGGTTAGCCGCAGCCGCTGTGAAGACAACTGCGTACACAGATGCGCGGCATTTTTATTACTTACATAGCACACCGGTGAGGGTTTACCGACTGCCTATCTTGGCTGATGAAGCTCCAATTGACTCCTTGACTGGAATTCTTACTTACTGGATCTTCTTCTAGTGTTTGGCCGGTGATCTTGGAGACTGAAATCAGTACCGCAGGTTGCATGAGGTTGGGAATATATTGGAGTTTGTCTGGGTGTCTACTAGGCACTGGTTGAAGGGATGTTTTGTTGCGTGGGGAGGGTGAGGGAAACTAGGAAGTAGCATCTCTCCGACTCTCTGATGTACTGAACCTCACCGCTCATGAGCTTCAGGATTTTTCTGCACATGCTCAGCCCTATGCCTTCTTGGGTCACCCAGCGGCTGTTGTGGAACATATCCTGGACCACTTGCATGGGAAGACCCTCGCCAGGGCTGATCATCCTTCAAAACCAAGGTGAAAGAGTGTATGTCAGATATATGTTTCAAAAAATGTAAAATTTATGATTGAATGTCGCACACCACGACCAAACCAAGCCATTTTTACCTGAACTCCGTCTGCACAAAGGCAGCGGAGTCTGAGACTGCGTTTGGATCCAGCGTTTGTCGAACTTGAATCTCGACCCACCCATCAGGCGAAGGAGCATGCCGCACCATACTCAACAGGATATCAGACAGGACTTGTTGAATTCTGGCCTGATCGCCGTAAAGAGCTAGTGACTTCACTTCTTCCGGAATATCATGGATCAGCTGCAGGGCTCTCTCTCTAAGCAACACGATCACTTGGCTGACAACAGCATTCATGACGCTCCCTAAGAAAAATCGAGAGCTCTCAAGTTCCAAAGTCCTAACACAAATAAATCAAACTGTAATGTTTCAAGAAAATTCATGTGCACGCATTTTCTGAAAAAAAATGTAGCTGTTGTAAAAAAAAATCGAATACCACAAGCATACACTGCCCGTAACAAATATGAGACTTCGCTACAGTAACAAGTTGAGAAGAATAGTTTCAGTAAACGATACCCATCGTCGACGCTTTCGAAATTTATATAGTGTATTATCTTTGACATCTGCTTCTCACAAGCAGCGCTTGTCTCAAGGAGCTGTCTTTGGTCGTCTGTTAAGTCCTCAGCTTCCAGAAGAGAATTATTGTAACGTATACCATTAAGAGGGTTCTTTATTTCTTGGCAAATATAGGCCAGCTCTTTCATCTTCGCTAGCCCATCCTTTTCCTGTTGCCTCTGGATGCTTAAAACCTGCTGCAGTTCAGGGCTTGCGATCTGCAAGAAGCA
Organism: Kalanchoe fedtschenkoi; assembly: GCA_002312845.1. Taxonomy (NCBI): domain Eukaryota; kingdom Viridiplantae; phylum Streptophyta; class Magnoliopsida; order Saxifragales; family Crassulaceae; genus Kalanchoe; species Kalanchoe fedtschenkoi. The sequence goes on along the minus strand of NQLW01000045.1, from coordinate 663,125 downwards.
GAACGCCCCGATAATCTTTCCATCCATGTTCACTCGCTTATTCGCCGTCAATAGAGCCTGCACTAGATTCCCATTCTTGTCAAGAAATGAAAACGGGAACTTGTCAGTATCCTGGCCTCCAATTGCCTTATGTAGGACAATCATAAATTTTGTCATAGCATTGGGACCTTTCAATTGACAGCAGCCTCCGAAAACCTCACCGACCAGCATTTTCCCGATCACGCTCTCCCGTGACCAGCCGGTCAGCTTCTCCGTGGCAGTGTTCCACTCAGAGCAGTACGTGTTATCATCAGAAGCAAATATAGGCGGGATCAAAGGGTTAGGACTATGCACAATAGCCTTGTAATCACCTTGTATGTTGATAAACTTGTCCATATACAGTTTCTGGCTCGTCACATCTTGCCCCACAAAGCTAACTCCGACGATGTTGTTCGTGAAATCCCTGCTAGAGCACGCGTTGACGACCAAGTACAAGGCATTATCAGGTTCAGCTGACACAAATGTCTTAAGTTTTATCTCGACATTTTTATCTTCCTGCCCTGCAAGAATTTCAATTCAGAATGGTAAGATGACTTTGAGCTTTTTCATAAACGCCCATATAAGTAAGATCACTTTTTTTTTTTTTTTCCTTCTAGCGAAAAGTTGGGGATCAGCCGAAAACTCGAATATGAATTTAGTGGATTTTCAGCTATCACAAACGAAATGCATTCTAGGCAACATGGTACCTTTAAGAGCATTGTAAAGAAGCTTTTCAACACTTTCCTTGTACTCACTGAAAACCAGATCATTAACCAATGACTTCCCCATTGCTTCGTCAACTGAGAGCCCAGTTACCTCCGCCACTTTCTGATTCCACCCATTTATGTCTCCGTCATTGTCCACGGCAAATATCGGTGCGGTGGCAGTTTCAATCAGTCTCACCATTTCCCTTGCAACAGAACTTAGCTCATCAATACCCTGCAACTCGACATCCTCATTCCCCACATTAATTAAAGCCTTAGTATTGGTTTCTTCTGTCTCCTTGAACGAATCTCTTAAAATAAGCTGCAGAGAGTGAATCGCATCCATCTCGGCGCTCTCCCAGGGCTGACTCCGACTTTTAACCACTTCTAAAAAAGCCTTGAAGGATGAACGCGGATGCATCCTTTGCCCATCATCGGTGTCTTCAGGATGATGCTTAGCCCCACCCCACTTAATCTCTTTCGCTGTATGGGACCGGAACCAGAACAGGAAATCGGATCTTCTTATATATGCAACAGACATCCCACAGACCGCATCACCAAGGGAAGCAGCCTCTGGGTAACCCGCATCTGCCAGACTGTCAGTACTCAAACCGGTGGAGTCCCCGTGAACTCTCAATAGCCATTCTATAATGTCCTTTATTTGGGCTTCGGTGGGCGTCACGCCCAACGCATAGTACTTCCCCTGGTAAAAAAGCGCGGCACCGTCGCACTTCACAAGGTCCATAATGCTCGGACTTTGGGTAACAATTCCGGTAGGAGAGTCGCGTAGTATCATGTCACACAACAGCGTTTGGGTTCTTAAAACACGTTTCTCAGACAGCTGAGATGCCAACTGCAGTTCCATATTCAATTGGAGTCCAAAAGCCTGCATTAGAAACTCACATGCATAACGAAGTGGGAACGGAATGCACCTCGCGGTTGTGTGATGACAAACAACCAAACCCCACAACTTCATGGAGTTCCGCCCGCCCGGAGCTTCATCATCATTTCCGTTTATAATAACAGCCATTGCTAGAGAAGCCACCGAACCCATGTTGGCCATGTATTGTGCATGGCATCCGTGAGGAGCCCGTAGCGTCGAACCAACCAAACACAAAGGCTGGGATAAGGCTTCATCTTGAACAACCCCGACAGGCTTCGCAAAGCAATCAGCTATCATCCTAACCCGATTCTGCTTAAACAAGAACCTCGAAGCCTGAGGAATATCTGTGGCAGGATAATGCAGCCCCAAATACGGATCCAAATCCGGTCTCTTACTTTCCGCCAGAACCTCTCCGTGTTCATCCTCGTGAAATTTGTACACCATGACCCGATCATAACCCGTCAGCCCCCTCACACACTCAACGGCCGTGTCACACAACAGCTTCACATCTCCACCGGGCAACGACTGCAACTGGGAAATAGCCCTCACAGCCAGCTTCTGCGACTGCACTGCTCCAGCAATCGAGAGCGCAGGATCCTCGGTCCTAGCAGGCTCCAAATCAATCACAACCCCCACATCAATCCTATGCAAGATGGCGTAAAATGGCTTCCCAGAATGCTTGGAGTGGACCCAAACCGGATTGACCAATGTGATCTCTCTAGCCCTAAACGCCTTCTCCAGCAACACAGCACTGGAGTAGCTGAAAAAGGTACGCACATCAGCCCCAATCCACACCGCCACCGACTTCTCCATACACGGCACCGACTGCGGCGCCAGCCCGAGCATCTCCGACACATTCTCGCTGAACCCAATAACCCTTAACGACGCCTCCTCCACCGCAATCATACACCCAAACGGCTGCACGTGACCCCCGCGCTGGATTTTCGACAGGTAAGCCGTGATTTGCTGCTCGGGCACCACCTGCGTCGCCGTAGTGGTCCGCAGCGAATTAGAGTAATCAAACGACTTACCCGACTCCCCAGATTGCTCGAACACGGCGTGCAGCCTCGCATCGACGGTGTACTGCGCGACCGCCTTACTCACGGAGCTCGCTTTGGTGGCCCTGATTTTGACGCTGGTGCTGGTGGACTTGCTTTCCGACGCCATAAAGGTTGCAGCTTGGGAAGTGGGGGAGCGGCCGAGATTGGAAGTTGATGGTGAATTGGGGAGATTTGTTGTTGTTGGGGGGGTTTTAGTTCGATATTGGGACAGGGATTGGTTGGAGGGCGATGGGGTTGTAGTGCGCTGAGGTGTGGTTTTGTGGATGTGGTCGTGTGCTTATGTGAACCTTAAAATGGTCGAATCGACAGGACGAAGACGTCTTTTCTCGCTCCACTGTACTTGGCTCGCTGTCGCTCCTGGCCACCATTTTTGGATTCTCTCCAAGCTTTCTTATTCTCCTTTATTTTTCAATTTTCCCTTCTCTCACGGGTCAAATCCACCTCCCAAATCTTCATCTATCATTTGAGGATCCACTCAGCAATACTAACGCTTATCAAAGTGCGCAATAGAATAAGAAATAAATTGCTAAAATAATCTTACTTGTAAAAATTAAAATGAAAAAACATAAAGAAGTGAAAGATATGATGATAATTTTAGAGGGGAATCGCTCCTCTTTCTCCCAAATCCCTCTTTAAAAAATTTCAAGAACACCTCTTTCATCTCTTCTCATTTCTTTTCTCTCAAATTTTGGGCTTGTGAACACTACTTAGAGAGGAATTTTTGTACTTTTATTAACCTTTGAAATGTAAGAGAACCGCAACATAAAAATATATGAGAATAAATGTTGAGAATGATTTTCTAAGTAAAAGCAAATGTGAAATGAGGTAGGGTGAGATTCTTAAAGGTCCAACCTCTTGTACATTATGTTTACTATCAAAATGATAGGAAAAATGTCTAAAAAGACACTACACATTTTCAACATTTAAGTCTCCAAAACTAAGACTATATTTTATGAACTAAACTATTTAATAAATCATTTTCACAATAAAATATAACTTAAAATCATTCTGACCAGAATCTTTGAAAATCCAAATTAATCTCATATGCTCCGCATATGCCTAATGATTTCCTACAAGCTCCTTGAATTTGCCTAGCTGACGAGCCAAGTCCGCATCCTAATCTTCCAACCCTCTCATGTCTTGCACTGCACGTTGTGATTCAAGTCCTCGATGCGTCCAGATCTCTCGCTTAAGCCCTTAGCTTTAACAGATCCAAAAATGCGAAGTGTCACGGACTTAATGTTGAATCACTAAGTTGTGCGGACGCTTAGATAGAATCTCCCCCAAATTCATAGCTAAGAAAGTCTTTTCCCTGGAACTTTGCTATAAAGTAAAGAGAACTCAAAGAGAACACTTCTTTATCACAAGAGAGAGATACAACTATTTGTGGTGGTTTGGACCAAATGAGCTCCTCAATGGACGGTAGATATTGATTTGATCATACGGCTAGGATTTAAGTATCTAGATGGTTCCTACAAAATATCTAGATATTTACATGTTTTCATCCTTATCCATAAGGTTCCACACTCTTCCCGAAGTTGGACTTGGGCTCTCATCTTCTTGGGTGGGCTTCCATCCTTCTCTTGATATATCATGATCCGGTCTACAAGAGTCAAATGAGTCGGGTCGTGGCATCCTTCCTCACCTAATTTGTTGACGTTCTTGTCAAAGTCCCTTCGAAATCTCGTATCTTGAATTGCCACAATTACTTGACATGTTCTCAACTCGCCTCTCTTGCTGGTAGTCCCTTCCAAAAGACTAAACATTCGGTGCATGGTGGAATGCTAGGCTTCCTCACGACCCGCTTTGACTCTATGTGGTCCACCTCTTTGTCGAATGAGGTAAGGATTGATGGTGGAGCTCTTGATGATTCTCCTCTTTCCGGGTCCTCCTCTTCTTCATGCTTCAAATAATTCACATGGAAAAAAGGTGTAACATTGTCAATGCAGGTGGCAACTCGATCCAGTAGGACGCCTTTCCCACTTTCTGTAAGATTGGGTAAGGTCCTTTATATCACTGCATGAGACTTTTACTTAGTTTCCCCTGCCTCTTATGGTGGTCTTGGTTGAGCTTGAGGAGGATTAAGTCACCCACGCGAAACTCTACATGCCTCCTCTTCTTGTCGGCCCACTTCTTCATCTTTCTCACCTCTTTCTCTAGGTATCATCGGGCTATATCGGCTTGCTCATATCAAGATTTGGCCTCTTGAATGCCGAGGGACTCCTCCCATCATACTTGGACAACAAGGTTTGCAGCGTGAGAAATTGTTATCCCGTGGCTAGCTCGAATGGGCTCTTGTTGGTCGATTCGCTCCTCTGCAAGTTGTATGAGAATTGAGCCACATCCATGAGCTTAGCCCAATTCTGTTGATTAGCGCTTACAAAATGCCTAAAATAAAGTTCCAATAACGTGTTGATTCTCTTGGTTTACCCATCGGTCTGAGGATGGAAACTCATGAAGAATTGTAGTTCGGACCTCATGAGTTTAAAGAGTATCGTTCAAAATTTCTCCGTAAAACGAGAATCTCGGTCGCTCACTATCGTCCGAGGCCAGCACAAAAGCTTCATTATGTTCTTGAAGAACATAAAGGCTGCCTCTTCTACAGTGCAATCCCGAAGTGCTAGCATGAGTGTCCCATACTTTGAAACTCTATTGACCACCACCATGATGCTTTTATAACCCTCAGATTTCGGCAAGACACTAATAAAATATGTGTTAAGGCTTTCTATGGTTGGTTCGGTATGGGAAGCGACTCCAATAGTCCCCTGGGCATATGGTTCTCCACTTTGTCTTTTTGGCTTACGAGACAAGTCTTAACATGGAGCTCGATTTCCTTCCACATATTTGGCCAGTAAAATTGAGTCTCTAACAAGGCCCTTGTCCGCCTTTGCCCCGGATGTACTGCCCACTTTGTGTCATGACATTCTTTAATGATGTTGTGTCTTAGTCTCTTCCATTTGTGCACATAGATTCGGCGACCCTTCGTGTAAAGGAGGCCATCCTCCAACCAAAAGCGTTTTGTCTTTCCTTCATTGTCCATATCCACTAACATATTCGCAACGAGGTCTTGACTAAATCCCTTCTGGATCATCTTCGAAAGATTCCCTTGGACTTGAGAAACAGATGCAAGCTCCGTCTTCTGTCTAAAGCCATTGACCACAACATTAGCTTTGCCCGGTTTGTACTCAAACACTACGTCGAACTCCGCCAAGAAATCTTACCACCTCGCTTGATTGAGGCTGAGTTTCTTTTGAGTATTGAAGTAACTTGTTCTGACATTGTCAGTCTTCACCACGAACTTTGATCCAAGTAAGTAGTGTCTCCAAACTCATTAGCAATGGATGATGCCCGTCATTTCCTTCTCTTAGACAGTGTAGTGACGCTCGGTCTTATTGAGTTTTTGACTTTCATAAGCGATCAGGTGTCCCTCTTGTACAAGTACGCCTCTGATGGCAAAGTCGGATGCATCCGTATGAACTCCATAAGTTTTTGTACAATCCGGTAGCACCAATACCGGCTCCTCCATGACTGTCTTCTTTAAGCATTGAAATGATTGATCACTATTCATCATCCACTCCCATGACTTGCCCTTGCTCAACAAATCTATCAAGAGTGCAGCAATGACCAAATATCCTTGGATGAACCATCAGTAGTAGTTCACCAATCCAAGAAATGAGTGTAACTTAGTCTCCCTCTTAGGAATCTGCCATTCCTCTATGGACTTCACCTTGTCATGATCTATCATAAGCTTCCCCTCTTTGATTACATGGCTCAACAAATTTATGTCTTGCTTGGCAAAGGAACACTTCTCCGTCTTCACACATAATTCGTTATCTTGAAGTACTTGGAAGATGGTGCACAAGTGTTTCACATGTTCCTCCAAGGTACTACTATAGATGACGATGTCATCTATGTGTACAATCACAAACCGGTCTCAGTATGGGTGGAAGATTTTGTTCATCAAGTTACAAAAGTGGCTGGTGCATTCGTCAACCCGAACGGCATCACCAAGAATTCAAATGCGCCATAGCGTGTCACACAAGTGGTATTTGGCATGTTGCCTTCCGCTATCCTTGCTGGGTATTACCCCGACCGAAGATCCAGCTTTGTAAAATACTTTACATAGCCTAGTTGGTCAAATAGGTCAGCAATCAAAAGGATGAGATACTTGTTTTTTATTGTTACCTTGTTGAGTGCCCTGTAGTCAATGCAAAGATCCATCTTGCTTAAGTTAGAACAACACTTGTGCTCCATATGGGGCCTTAGATGGTCGAATATATCTCGCATCCGTTAACTCCTTGAGTTGCTTCTTCAACTCCTCCAACTCAGGTGGGGACATCCGGTAAGGTGCCTTTGAGGGTGATTGTGCCTCTGGTTCCAACTCCATTTTATGGTCGGCTTCTCTCCTCGGGGGTAACTTCTTGGGTAACTCGGCGGGCATCACATCTTTGTAAGCTTCAAGAGTCTCTTTGACATCCAGTGATGGCTTATCATCAACCTTGTTAGGCTCCTCATTACTCCTTGAAGTAACCAACCACGTGTCATGTCCCTCCTTCAGTCCATATTCCACTTGCATCGCTGAGAGACACTTGGAATCTAAGTGGGCTTTTGTTGTTGTGGGCACCATGTGTGACCCTCCCTCCATGATGAGGATTTTGTTGCATTGTAGCCAAGCTAGTACATCAAATTGACGGAGGAATTTCATGTCTAACACACATTTAAAGTTATCCACAGGCACGATAGAGAAGTTTAGAGTACCTCGCCAGGCTCCAAAATGTAGTTCCACCCCTTTTGCTATCTCCTCTAAGGCCTTGCCTCAGTGTTCACCGCTTCAACCAACCTTTGGCATTTTCTATTTTGAGCCCCAGTCTCGCCGCTTCACTTGGTTGGATGAAGTTATGGGTGGCTCCCGTGTCCACCATGATTGGCAAACTTTTCACATTGACCCTCCCTTCTACAGACATAAGTGTGCGGTCACCAACTTTTTGAGTAATGGGATTAGCCTTCAAAGCTCTAAGTAGCTTGATTCATCCAATTGCAGCTTCTTTATCGCACTTCTCCTCAAGTACAGCATTGAGGGCATTCCGTTTTGGGCAATACCTAGTCCAATGTGGTCCCCCGCATAGGAAGCAAACGTTCAACTTCTTATCATGGCTTCTAGCTTGGGATGTTTCTTTTGAGGTTTACTTCCCTCCTCCATTCTTTGGTTTAGAATTTTGGGATTCCTGCGCTCTCCCATCTTTGGTTGGATTTTCCTTTGTTGGCTTGGATGATGAGTCATTCCCTCCTCGAGATTACTCCGGCAAGGAATCTGTTATCATCATGGGATAGCAGTGTCCCCAGCATCTCTTTTTTCTAGCTCAAATCTTGTCTACATCTTCAACCCATCCATAAAGTTAAAGAAGAGTTCGTCTTCACTTACAACAGAGGGTGGGAGCATAAGAGTCGAAAACTCCTTCACATATTCTTAAAGTGAGAAACCATGCTTCAACTTCTAAAGCTTCTTTCGGGCCTCGTGATCAGCATTCGCCGTGGTAACATTATTTCTTGAGTCCCGCCACAAACTCCCCCCACATGTGATCTTGCACAACCCTCGTTGGATCTCATTAAACTTTCTATGCCACCACGTAGCCTCAAGGTCAACAAAATAAAGATATGCGGTACTCACCTTAGCCCCCTCATCCAATTGAATGACATTGAAGTATCACTCCATATGCCAAAGGAAGTTATCAATATCCTCCGCCACCCGTGTCACCTTGAACTCCTTGAGTTTTGGTACATCTTGAACCCTAGAAACTTCTCTTACAAAGGAAATAATGTCATCTTCTTTTTTCATATGCTTCACTCGAGCCACTTCGGCTTTTGTCTTCTCTAAAGAAGTGCGCAACTCTTCCACTTGGGTCACCAAGCTTTCCACCATTGCTTTGTGTTCCGTCTTCTCATACCGCCATGATTGAAATACATTGTTCACATGGTGGAATAATTTGCCTTCTAGTTCGCTCCCTAAGGAATCAATCTAGCGTGCCTTGGATGGCACCCACCTTACAGTCGATGGCCTCCACTTGAGTGTTGACTTTTTCATCCAAATCTTTGACATTGTTCTCGCATACCCCAATTTGATCCAACACATCAACAATACCCATCTCCAACTTGATGAACGAGACTTCATTAGGTGGAATGGACTCGTCCCTTGGTGGCTTCTTGGTCTGCTTCTCCGTGGTCCTTCCACGAGTGTCTCCTTCGGAAGCTATTGACAAAGATCAAAGCTTACTCTGATACCACTTGTCATGGACTTAAGGTTAAATCACTAAGTCGTGCGGCGCTTAGCTAGAATCTCCCCCAAATTCGTACCTAAGAAAGTTTTTTTCCCGAAACTTTACTATAAAGCAAAGAGAATTTAAAGAGAACATTTTGAGAGTGAGAACACTTCTTTATCACAAGGGAGACATAATTGTTTTTGGTGGTTTGGAGCAAATGAGTTCCTCCTTTTTTATACTACTACACCTCCTCAATGGACGGTGGATATCGATTTGATCCTATGGCTAGGAGTCAAAGTCATGGTTTCTACAAAATATCTAGATATTTACATGTTTCCATCCTTATCCATAAGGTTTCATAATGTTCCACACTCTTCTAAAAAGTTGGACTTGGGCTCTCATCTTCTTAGGCGGGCTTCCATCCTTCTCTTGATATGTCATGACCCAGTCTACAAGAGTCAAGTGGGTCGGGCCATGACATCAGGCTAAGGCCTCGTGCCTTAAACGAAACTCCCCATTTAGTTCTCCTTTTGATTTTTTGTATAGGTCTGTGCGTTCGCTTTTCCATGCTCCAAATCCTTTCTTTGATCTATTCAAAGGTCCTCAAATGTCCAAGCTCTCACTCATTGTTGTTGTCCTTCTCCGAAAAACCTTTCTCGCATGTCTCGCCTCGATCCTCTTCGATACCCACTTGGACAAAAGACTTGACCCTCTTCAGTTAACCTTACCCATGAAGCTTGCTCCTATTTTCTTGTTATTAATCCTCGCCACTCCCTTAACGAATTCGGATCCATCCCCTTGTATTCCAAACGAGCGAAACATGCAAGGTCATAAGGCCTTCAACCATTAGGGGTGTGACAAACTACCCCACCAGAAAAGTCAAATCCCGCACTGGACCATCCCCTTACAAAATCCTCCTGTGTCCAACTTTAAATGAATCCTCCATTGGAACTAGCAACTAAAGCACGCTCCCTTGGGTCTAACAAAATCTCCCTGCTTTGGGTAATTTTGCGTTGGATATTATCCATAACAAGTATAAAAATCAAAACCTTGATTAACAGTACATATAGAAGATTAACTCATTGCTCTACTGTCTCCTTATGTCTTAGGTTGGTATCCGCTCATTTTAGAAGTACTGTATTCATTTTCTTTGATTTTTTTAAAAATTAATCCTTTCGTGAAGTTTGTTTTCCTTACTGGCTCTCCCTTTGATAAATTTTCTAAAAAGGCCTAGTTGAGGCCAACCACGATTTCAAACCGTGTCTGGAATATGACTAGACTAATTACCATCATCGACACACATGTGGTACAACGGGGGTCTCAAACCGTGTCGTGTTTAAACTAAACCTCCAATAGCGGTTGGATCTTAAATCCAACCGCGGTTTGAAACAGCGGCTGGACTTAAGCAAACCACAGTTTCATACCGCATCTCAAACTGTCACATACTATGTTGTCTGTCTTGATCACATCGATATTTTTTGGCTACCTAAACAAGAACCAGAACTTGAATCCCAAAATGGGTAGCCTCCACGAGCTCCCGCGACCCTTGATCACCGCCACTTGGTGTTCCAAACTTTCAGTGAGGATGAATGCATAAAATCCTTATCGGGTTTTGAGACATAATCCATAATGTACGAAGGGATTCATGTGAGCTTACAAAAGCTACTTTGAAAACACAAATACAAATGAGACTGACTAGGAGAAGTCTATCATCTCAAAAATCAACCCAACAAAATGCATATTCAAGAAACTCCATTAAAAGTTGCTGCTACTATGGTAGTAGTAGGATGGCTGGCTCGTTGGTTTCCGTATCGATCACTTTGTGTAGAGAACATCTTCCCATGGGTGGCGGTAGAGTGGCTGTTTCAGCCTCTTTTGGTCGAAAGTGTGCCTGATATTTTCATACAGCATTCAAGTAAAGATGAAGAATGTCCCGGGGACTGCAGTGAAAAATGACAGGTGGACTTACCCGATGAGACCAATGGAACGAGCCAGCACAAAGAGGCCATTCAGGTACCCAATCCCAACAATCTCGTCAATTTCAGGCTTGGTGAACATTCCGCTTCCGGCAAGCAGATCCAAGAAAAGGGAGCCAATTGCACCATCTACGTTAAGGACAAGGTTGTTAGCCTTGGAAAGTGTGTACGTTTCTACTTGGACCGCGTACTCCATGTATTTGACTGAGGGGAAATTTGTGCGGGCAAAGAGTTGGAGTAGCTCCACTCTCTTGTCTCGGTTATCACCTCTCTTGATCCTAATCAGTAAAGGGGATGAGTTAAGCTTTGATGGTACCGATTCGGAGTTAATACTTAACACCCAACAAAAAGGTCTAACATGTGATTTCACATTATATTACCTGTGTCCGATTCCAGGAACACGGATGCCTTTCTTTTTCATACTCTCGACAAACTCATAAGGTGAAAGGCCCTTCAAGATTCAAAATGGAAACAATTCAGATTAAGAGATGTTAGCCCGAGAAAAAACACAAAGCAATGCCTCAAGGCAACATACTCTGTCATAAGCATCCTTGAAGTATCTGGCGGCATCATCAATAGCACCACCGAATCGAGGACCAATTGTCAGCAACCCTGTGGCAGTAAAATGGTTTTATTTTCCTACTGCTCTTTTAATTCAACCCGCAAGATATTCAAGATTGATCCAGATGTCTACTACTAACCTGAGACGAGACTCGAAACCAAATCCTTTCCAGCCCTTGCTGTTACAATAGTGTTGTGGGCACCAGACACACAAGGACCGTGATCCGCGCATAGCATTATACAAATCTACGAACCAAAATTTTTGTAAGAACTAAAAACGGGACCAGTGCTAACGGCATTGAATTGCAAAATGAATGTGTAGTATTTCTGAAGGTAAAGAGTAAAGCTCCGAAAGGTGTGAATTGCACCTCGATGAATTTTGTGCAGTATCGTGGAAGACTGTGCTTGAACCACAACAGTGAAATTACGTCTCCAACACCGTAACCCTGTTCCACAATGGACGACATTGGGACACCACCATAACATGGCTCCTCACCTGCATACAAAACATAATGTGAGGTATGCGAAACGCTGGCATATGAAAATAAAAGAAAAGATTGATTCTGATAACACACTAAATGTTACAAAGTGACCGTACCTCTGTCATCAGAAATGGTGGAAATAATATGAGTGGGAGCACGGACTTTTCCGCTCTTGATGGCAGCATTGAGGTCTTCTGGGATTTGTGGGGGCTGAAATTCCTTCACAGGTGCAACGTTCCCAGCTTCTTTCTGTTGATCAAAAGGAAATACGAGCCAGATTAAAAGTAGCATATGGTGAAGGATGAAAGGACAGACGAACATATTCTATTCCATGCTTGATACCAGTTTCTCAAACGTTTCCTTAATTGAGGTTTCAAATGCTTCATAGGAAGTGGGGACAACTGCACCAGCATCTCTAAGCGCCTCGTTCTTCGCTTGAGCAGACTCCATTTCTTCGCCACTTTTAGCCCCCTGGTTGACAAAGCAAAATCAAATTTATTAAGCAGCAAATAGGTGGGAATATAAAATTTGCCCATCAATTTTATAGTCGAAAATGTTTCCATGGTGGAACTTACAGCATGGCCAAATTGCACTTCTGACTTGAAGAGGCGGGCACAAGTTCCACTGACCCAAGCAACCACTGGTTTGGTTACTTTACCCTGCTTCAGTGCTTCCACAAGGGAGTACTCATCACGGCCACCAAGTTCACCAAGAACAACTATCATTTTAATCTGATCAATTAAAGGTATAATTAGGCGTGATTCATACTGTACATGAAAGATTGAATATTTTTATAATTATTAAAAATCTAGTGTTATAATCGTGCCCGCAAAGTGATGGTAGATTAATATAAATAAATCTGGTCCACAAGTAAAGGCAACTAAAAATATTACCTGAGGAATGTTGTTAAAGCGGAGAACATGATCTGAGAGAGTTGAACCAGGGAACACATCTCCTCCAATGGCAATACCTAACGGAACCAAAAATATATTTAATACCTTGTACCATTAAAAATTTGAAAGCTAAAATACCAATTAAAACAGCGGATTATTGGGTTAATACCTTCATATATTCCGTCAGTTACACGGGCAATGGTGTTATACATTTCATTGGACATGCCACCCTGTGATGAAAATTTGTAGTCAGATAAAGGCATCAAGTGAGCATGAAAAATGGATAAGAGGTAGTAAAGATTGATTACTTACAGATTTTGAGACGAAACCTACAGATCCAGGCCTGTACAGTTTGCATTGAATAATGTTATCAATAGTTCCAGCAGTGTCCCCAATTTTAAAGGCTCCAGCCTGGATTCCTCCGACAGTCGCAGGGCCTATGAGGACCTGACAATGTTAAAAGTTTAAGCACATCAGTAAGTACATCGCCTCAAAATTTCTAATATTCCAGGCACTAGGTAACTGTTGATTGTTACTCAGCCTAATTTAAGCTAGGTTTACCTTGTTATTCGCCCTAGCATATGCAATCAATTGCTTGGTGTCTGACTCAGGAACACCTTCAGCAATGATGGCTGCAACCTTGATGGTCGGTTGCTTCAGAGCAGTCATGGAAGAAGCAGCAGCACTGTGAAGAATGGATATGAGAATCGTGCAGCAGAAACAAAGACGGCAGGCTTCTATATGTATACAAACCTTCTATACGAGGCAAAATTAATGAACACATCAGCAGTGGGATGTGCAGCACACGCAGCTTCAATCCTGCAACCGAAAATTCAACTTTGTGAAAATAAAAAAGTGGACTTCAGCATATTTACTTGAAGATGTATCAAGAAAATTAAAAAGATTCCGAACATACGTTGAGTGTACAGGGATGGCGATTTCTTCTTGGCCGAAAAAGAGTTTCTGAAACCCCTCAGCGCCAGGGTTAATTATTCCTGCAACAGAAGGAGTTTCCCTCCCTGTAGATGCGGGGAAAAAAAACAAAACAAAAAACATGGATTTAGCATCTAGCCTCATCACTTACACAATAAAAGTGAACCAAACAACTGTAAAATGCAGTCTCCAATAACACACGAATAATTTGAGTTGTAAGTTCACACATACCGCATAGGAAGTCAAAATCAAGCATCCGCTGTATGGGAAGTTGCTTGTAATTGTAGAAAAGTGCTTGAGTTGTTCGGGAAAATATCTGTCCAGTTGCCATGGTGCAGATACGCAAGCGTCTTTGGCGAAAGAATGTGATTGCTAAACTTTGTTTTGACAGCAACACAACTGCAAAAAACCAAAGGCGCCAACTTTTCCTACCGTTACCAGCAAATACAAAAGTATATGCAAATTGTAAACACAAGAAAACTACTAACTTAAAAAGGTATCCATCAGTCACATAGTTCGACAGAGATCGGGTAGACTTGTCTAGAAATCTCCATATATAAGTGGTAACATGGAATAAATGGAATCATAATTAATAAATCCAATGTTACACTTTCCCACTTAAAGGCAAAAGCCACTAAGCTTTTCTCACAGATTCCAATCAGATCCGACACACAGGATTCCCCCGAGATATAGAAAGGACTCCACCTTCACAAATCTCACCAAGATGAACCTCACTCTACACCAGATCTCTCACGTGCCGAGTCAAATCACCAGATCACACAGTTTTAGACCACAGTATTCAACATCTCCCAATCTCGATCCACTGCAGTTTCAATGACAAGCTGACAAGAGAAGCCAGAGACAATCATTTCTGCATCAAAAGGCACTGAAATCCAGATCCCACTACCCCAATCAAAGTTGCAGTACACCACACAAGACCAAAACACGGCCATTAAAATAAAAGGTACGAACTTTTAACAAAGACGCAAACACCCACCTCAAAATCTTCAAATCTGTCACTGTTCCCCGCTTCCCCAATCTTAACACCCAAATGGGAAAAGGGTTTTTATAGCAATGGGGATATATATATAGGAAGTAGTGAAATGAAAAAGAAGAGAACTGAAAAATGAAGGCGAGGAGGATTGGTGATGAAGACTGGGAGGATGTATGAGGGATAGAGAGATAGCTGCTACAAGATTGAAGAGAAGGGAGAAGGAGGGAGGGAGGGTGTAACGTGGCGCGGTGGTAGTTAGCTCTTGCGAATCAGATCGATGAAATAGCGCATTATTTGTCACAAATAAATTGTAGTTGTTGGGTCACGTGGAGCCATGTTTGTGATTTAGCTATGAGAAATATTTTACCATCATGGGCTGCAGACGAGCGTTACTTGGCATTTTAACTAGTTATGTTTCTTTAATTTTGAATATAAATTATATAAAAAATAAATGGAAAAATATATAATTAAAAGATATTGTCAAAATCGAATTTTATATAAATATATTGATATTCATTATCATAATAGTTTATCATAATACTTCATAAAAAGTATGATTGAAATCAAAATCTTAAAAAAAAAAATTTCATAACGGCAAAGATATTGAAAAAAAAAGAAAATGAAAAAAAACTAGCCCCGGCTCAGCCAAGGGAACAAATGCGGCGTCTGCATCTAGAAACATCATGTGCTAATTGGTGAGCATTCCTTTTAAGAGTCCGATCGATATGAATTGCTCCAAGAAGTTTTGGGTTAAGACTCCAAATACCTTCAATTATGCCTTGAATTTTCCAGTTTTTCGAAGTCCTGTTGATAGAATGAATCACCTCGAGGCAATCACTTTTAATAACAAAAATGTGGCTTAATTTGGTGTTGGTCTTTCTCAACGCTAGAAGGATGCCAGCAGCAGTAA
>NQLW01000045.1:553549-617956 GCA_002312845.1 Kalanchoe fedtschenkoi | reverse complement strand
GGCAACTTATCTGCTGCGCGAAGGTTATTCAGATCGTCACTGAACATCAATTCCCAGAGTTATGTTACATGGATGACATGGGCATCAATGGAGGAGGATCAAGGGAACTCAGTACGTGCTGACGAAATCCGCAACCTCTATTTTCAGCAGGTATGATGTATTCACTAGACATATATAAAATAAAAAAGAAAAAAAAAAGGGAGTTCCACAAGTTTCATGGAGATGGAGTAAAACTATGTTTTATTGTTTGATCAGGACTCTGCGTACATGTTGTTAGTTAAAATCTAATTTAGCATCTTCATGCAACAGCGAACAGAGGTGGTTGATGACCCCTCATGGGTGATGGGACTGTTTGACGTCATAGACCCGGCTATCGACAGCATAAAGAGGCTCTTTAAATTGGAACAAGCCTCCTACAGAGAACAAGAGTTTATGAAGACTGGCTCACAAGATGCTGATGCCAGTATCAATGAACATGGTTCTAGTGACTTCGATTTGGACAAGTTCATCAAAGACAAGTTATCTCTTGATCCGTCAAAGTTAGACATTCAAATGGTAGAACAGATGGGTAAGTCAGCTGCTGTGCCACCACCACCGGTACCAAAGAAGATCACTAAAGTGTGGAGATCATCAAACTCTAAAATCACCTCGGTTGGATTGCCCATGTCTTCAAGACTCAGTTCAGCAGTGGGTTAGTATAGATTGCAACCTCTAAAATCAGAGATTCGTATTGAACTTGGAAATATCTAAGTGTATAGAAACAACGAGAAATATGCTCCAGGTGTGTATAACAAAGGGCTTCAGCAGTTACATGGTATGTGATTAAAAACACAACAAAATTAATGTAGCATGCCGATGTGTAGATGAAGGCAAAGCAATGCTTTGAAAATCCCACCCTTCTCGTAATCAACCACAATGTGCATCATGTAGTTCTTGGACTAGCCCGTGCGGTACTTGTTGACTCACGCAAGAATTAGCAAGTCAATTTTTATCGCGCAACTCGAGTATTTTTAAGATAACAAAGGGTCACATAAGTAATATATTCGAAAAAGGTGCACAGATCACACTATCACGTAAATCGAATGAATCGGGACATTAATTAATATAAAAATGCGCATTTCATTGATATCAAAAAAATTACAATGCAAGTAGGTATAGGGGCACGCCTATATAGATTAGGGACTCGAAGAACGCATCTTATCCGAGTAGAGTAGCTCAACTACAACGCTGAACTATCCACTCTCCCGTAAAGAGCCAATGAGACTTTTTTCATTCCCATAGCAACAAACATAACCAGTGCTTGTGCTAACATACTACACTACATTTTAACAAGAAAAACAAACGGCCATAAGCGTAACAATGCCCTGGACAAGCTTGAACTCTAACCCATCGCAGTAAAGCCCCCCAAAACCCGATTACAGTCCAAAGACTGATTGGAATTGGAGCCGACAGACGAGCTTCAAACTCTTCAAAAGCTCCATCTGCGCTAAACCTAGCGATATGGAACCCAAAAAATAAGCAAAAGAACATTTGTGGATTTGTAATGTCAGCAGTTAGCTACATCCACAAGAAACAACCAGCTTCAATGACTATCAATCTTCAAGCCGGTTACAATTAACGGCTCGGCCTAACTCTCCAATGCTATAAGCTGACACTTAAATTAGAGCCACTAAATCATTGGACCTCGTCTATTAATTCATCGAATTGTTGAACATATTAAGTGGTATTATCCCATATCGCCCAGTGGAAGCTCTACATTGATCCTAATATATAGTTGGGCTCCCCCACTCATGGCCAATTGGTTTTGAGTGTGGATCCGATAATTCTACATGGTATCAACACCCCCCTCACTTGCGAGGACCTTTGTTAACCTCGACAAGTGGGACCTCGTGCGGACCTAGTTAACCGTCACGGGAATGTTCTAAGAGTGCGGCCAAAATCCGCTCTTATACCATGTAGAATTGTCGGATCCACACTCAAAACCAATTGGCCATGAGTGGGGAGCTCAACTATATATTAGGATCAATGTATAGCTTCCACTGGGCGATGTGGGATAATACCACTTAATATGTTCAACACTCCTCCTCACTTGCGAGGACCTTTGTTAACCTCGACAAGTGGGACCTCGTGCGGATCTAGTTAACCGTCACGGGCATGTTCTAAGAGTGCGGCCAAAACCTGCTCTGATACCATGTAGAATTTGTCGGATTCACACTCAAAACCAATTGGCAATTAGTGGGGAGCCCAACTATATATTAGGAGCAATTTAGAGCTTCCACTGGGCGATGTAGGATAATACCACTTAAAATGCTCAACCCACTCATAGCCAATTGGTTTTGAGTGTGGATCCAACTATTTTACATGGTATTGATAATACCACTTAATATGCTTAACACGAATAAAGTTTCTTTGATAAGAGTAATTATTTTCTCTTATTCATAGATGACTATTCAAGAAAAACATGAAAAGTACTTTCTAAAATAGATAAAAAGTACTTACCATGTTCTAAATTGTAAAGCTCTTGTTGAGAAAGAAAGTGTTGTTAAAATAAATGCTTTGAGAGATCGAAGAATGGAGATGAGTTCACATGAAACGAGTTACACAAGTTTTGTGAAAATTATTGAATTTGAAGCCCCATCAAGGTGCCCAGACCCACTTGAAAAATAGAGTATAAGAAAGAAATAATCGAATCATCCTCAACATGGATCGAAGCACGTGCAAGAGAGATAGAAAAGGTTTAAAGGAGTTTTGTGCTAAATGAGTCGTGTGTGCTATCTACCCAGCAAATCATTCTTCCACAAGAAGTCTTAAAGAAATTTCCCACTTGAAAGGATTTGGGACTATTGCATATGTCCATGTGTCAAATGAAAAGAGAATCAAGCTTAAGGAAAAAAACAAGAAGCACGTGTTTGTAAGATATGACTCCCAATCTGAAGGGTACTAGCCATATAATTCAAAAAGTGGGAAAGTCTTTATTATCCATGATGTGGAATTTGATGAAGAATACACATGAGATTGTAATATATAAAAAAGCACAATTTACTCCCTTACTTTGAAGAAGAGAGAGCAAGGAAGAACTACAAGAGTCATCATTCCACTAAACTCACTAAGGGTACGCACACAAGAAGAAAGTTTAGAAAGATAAAATGCCTCACTATAGAAGTATTGAAGAATTCTATGATGTGAATGAATATAAAGATAATATTATACTCTTCTGTCTTCTTAGAAATTGTGAACCATTAATCTATCAAGAAGCGGATGGAATTCGAAAGTGAAAAGAATTCATAGAGGAACATATAAAAGCGCTCACAAAGAATGATATATGGGAATTTGTTACGCTTTCTCTAAAAAAAGCGTTTAGAGTCAAATGAGTCTATGAAATAAAAAGAAATTCAAAAGAAGAAGTGGAGTACAAAAAAACAAGATTAGTGGTGAAAGGCTAAAGTCAAAGACTAGGCATAGAATATGATGAAATATTTGACCTTGTCGCTTGTGTCAAAATAATAAAAATAAATTCATTGGCGTCCCAAAATGATTGAAAGATCTATTAAATGGATGTGAGTTTCACTTTTTAAAATAGATTTCTAGAAGAAGATTACATCTAACGACCAATGGTTAGGGTAAAAGACCAATAAAATTGGTAACACTATCGTTGTAAGTGTTATAAAAATAAAATTCTAATCACACTTTCAAGCGACATGTCAAGGCTGATCCTCAAGGATAGGTCAGTAAAATACATGTCAAATTCGTAACCAGAAATATAAAAAAAAGTATTATGGGCTGGGGGTTAGAGAGTTGTAACATGTCAAATTCAATTAGCCATTCATACGCTACGTATATAAAAATATTAAATCAGAATATATTTAACTGAATTACTTAGATCTATATTCATTAAATCTGTATATTTGTAATAAAGAAAATAAATTTTTTTTGTAGAAACACGTACCGTGAGCCTTAAGTTTTCTCCTCTTGCGTCCGACTATGATTCAAGAGCAAGCCGATATTATATTTATATATAGCAATTTAGGACTGAATTTATCAAGCCGACCTATAAAATTAAAAATTGACCCACTACAAATCACTTAATTTAATCATTTAAATATTTAGATCGAATTTAATGTGGACATAATTTAGAAACCACGAACAGATATGTCGGTCAGAATTAAAAATATTCCAACATGCTTATTTGTTTCCCATTAGTATTGATACTGTTCTTTTATATTTGCACAAAGAGTACCCGTCGAATCGACGGGTTTAGATCGGTCCGGTTCCAAAAAATTAAAAATCAAACCAAATTATTAGTCATCGATTTTTTGAAATTTGAAACCAAAAATTTGAAACAGAACCAATCCACTAACATTTAAAACCGAACCAAACCAACCGGTTTCAAATCAAACCAAACTGAACCAACCGGAATCAAACCGAACCAACCAGGACCGAACCGAACCGACTGGGACCGAACGAACCGACCGGGAGCGTTGCGACGCTCCCAATCCTATTCTGATATATATATAGACGAGTAAAGACACCCGTCGTTCCGACGGTTCGATTCAAAAAAAATTAAAAATCGAACCAAATTATTAGTCATCTCTTTTTAAAATATGAAACTGTAAACCGAACGATTAAAGGCACCCGTCGTCCCGACGGTTCGGTTCGAAAAAAATTAAAAATTAAACTAAATTATTAGTCATCCCTTTTTAAAATATGAAACTGTAAACCAAATGATTTTTTAAAATTTGAAACCGAATCAAATCAAACTGGACCGGACCGAACCGAATCGGACCGGACCGACCGATTCGGGAGCGTCGCGCCTAAACCCTAAACCAAACCAAACCGAGCCAACAGAGACCGAACCGACCCGAACCGAACCGGACCGGGAGCGTCGCGACGCTCCCATCCTATTCTGTTATATATATAGATAGTTTTAGTTTACTTAGGATTTATTTAAGAAAAACAAAAGTAAAGAGCCAACATTAGAGTCTTATGAAGAATTCAAGAATCACATGGAAGTGTGTAGACATAAAATATTTTTAGTGAATTTTTGTAGTATCCTAATTATAACCATTGAATTAAATTGATCTTCACCTTTATTGGAAAGGTGAAGTAATGCTTATAGGTAGCTCATATGGTAGTGAAATGCACTTATCTAATGAGTAAGTAGGATAGTGAGACACTAAAAGTAAATTTCTCTTTTATAATTTTAAGTTAATAAATAAGTTCGTCTTTTGTGAACTGAAAATTCTATAATAAGCACTTATCAAGAGCTTCTCATGACAATATCATTTACTTGCTTAGTACGTTATGCATTAAAATCAGGTCTCGAATGTGAATTATATTGCTGAAGTAGAATGGAGGGATGAACGATAACACGACACACTCACACGAATAAATGCACAAATACACAATAATAAAAATAATGGATGAAAGGAAAATATGATACTTTTAACATGATTCAGCTCTCTAACAAGCATTCATGCACGATCTTCTCTAATAATAAATATATATTACAAAAATGAACTCATCTGCTCAATACACTCGATCACAAATCTCTCAACTCTCCAATAAATTTTCTTAAAAAATAAACTATATAAAAAATCGGTCTTAAAGCTCCACACTATTCGAAAGCTTGACTGGAGACGTAAACACTGTTCGCGGAGCTACTTTTTCCCTCTTCAACAACTCGCTTGGAGAGGATGGTGATGGAGCATCTGCAATGTACAATTTTCTTGTCGACTGCGTCAACATATGATTCATGCATTTTTATATCAATTCTCCGTGACAAAATTATTGTTTCAGGACGTACTAGTAACTACATAATGCATTATACTTGTTGTGATATGTGGAAGCAACAAAAGACAAGATTGAAAAATACTCGGTGCATGTTGTCTAAAGTATAGTTATTTTAAGAAGAGAATATCATGCACTAGATAACTTATAGGGTAATAAACACAAGTGAAAACCTCATTAATCTTAAATACATCAAGTAATAAAATTTCAATGTGAATCACCAAAAATATTCAGAATCATACATGTTATACTCATTGTTATCATCACCACCTTCATCATCATCTTTGTTTTCGTCTTCGTCTTTGTACTCGCCTTCGTCATCTCCATTTTATCCTTCATTTGTAGTATCATTAATGAGACTAGCACGAGGGACATCAAGTATAACGAGTTATTACATGAAATCCCCCACTAGAGAAAATCAGAACTGGTTCCCTACAATAGGAGGGTCTTGCTGAAAGGCTTCGTTTGATGTACTATTCTCAATGTGTCATGTTGTTTTTACCTTATATACTATCATCATGTATTTCTTGCTGTTATAATTACTCGAACCAAACAGTGTCACATAATACATCAATGATGCGTTTTGATTTGACACAAAAAAGTTCATATGAATTACAAATTAATTCTCTTATGTACAAACACTTACCCATTCTTAATGAAGATCTATGTATCGTGTGGATAAACTTATTTGCACTCGAATAATAAATCTCTAAAAAAAATGAACACTAAATGTCAACTAAAGGATATCATGTGGCACATCGTAAGTTTATGTCATTGTTCATATTGGCAACAAACTTCACTCTAACTACCACTATTATTTGATTGCTTTTTTTAGTTTCGAACGAATTGTCAGTAATGTTATGTGCTTAGAAAATTGTGACTTTCTTAATAGATTAAAATGCAACGTCACACAACCATGAAGTGTATAAGTCTTCACCTTGTGAAGTAACATATAGGGAAGAGCATTATTCGGATAAAACTGATTTACCGAATCGAACAAGATAAACCGAATTATTTCTGTTCGGTTAAATCGGTGATTTGGTCAATTTGGTTAAAATCGAATGATAATTCGGTTACTTATTTTCGGTTAACATAATGAAATTATTTTTTTCGGTTAACCATTTTAACCGATTTTACAAAATAAATGTATACGTTGATAAAATCATAAATTATATCCAGCCTATTTGCTAAATAACAGGCAACCCAAGTCCACTAAACAAACCCTACATAGTTACAATAAATACATCTCATTCTTCCAAACCCTCACTTCTTTATGCCTCTCATATCTATCGCTCACCATAACCTACAACGAAACCTTAACTTCTCTTATGTGCAGCCCACATCCACACAGCTGCATTCTGCGCAGCCGCAGCACAACCGCACGACCACAGTCCACATATCCACGACCCGCAGCCACATGAACCCAGTCTGCAGCCTCATCTCATTAGCGTTCCTCTTCGTCCATAACTTAAGTCCGCCGCTGCCCGTTTAAATCTCGACAAGAGCCCCATCCAGAGCAGCAACGTCGAATCCAGCTCGTCGCAGCAACGTCGAATCCAGCTCGTAGCCGCTTGGTCTCCACCTGGGGCAGCGATCCGCCCCGTCGGCGTCGAGTTTCGGTTTCAGCCATTGCTGTCACCAGCCGCTTCTAGGGCATAAAGCCAACAACTTTCATTAATTTCAGTTCGGTTAACCATAAAATTAACCGAATATCGATTAACTGAAAATTTTGATTAATTGAATTTGGTTCAGTTATTGGTTATGAACAATTTGAATAGGTTAATTTGATCGGTTAACCGAATACTCTCCTTCGTAACATATAGCAAAATAATATTGTTAACTAGACATAATATAACGCTTTCATATTTGAAAACTTACAATTCGTTAGACTTAAATACGTGTGTAGCCGTTTACACAAAAACTCCTGTGAATGCGTGATCCGTTCATTCATGTAGAGATACTCGGTCATTGTCAATCTAGAGTCCACTAAAAGTTGAACACAAAGCTCATTGTTTTGTTTTCACCAAAACTAAATCATACTCCAGCAAATTCAAAAACTTACTTTCGGAGGCTTTTTATTCATGTAGTTTTTGACAAAATAAAATAGTCGGCAAGCTTCTTTTCCAACTGTTCTAGTTCACGAGACTTCTTTAGTGTCTTGAAGGTCTTCCAGTGTAGTTAATAATGGAGAACAGGGGGGCCTAGCACGGCTCTCGGTAGCACCATGATGCTAGCTAATGTTGGAAATCGTACGCACAAAATAATGATTTTTCAAATTGCAAGACATAATTTCGAATGTTTAACGTCATAAAATAATTTTATGGTTGTAATTTGGATCACCAGATACAAATATAGATCCAAATACCATTCTCAAACAGTTGATAATTTGGCTTTGTGCCTTACACTGTCTTAATTTGCTATTTGTTTTTTTGAAGTTCAAACTGGATAGTCAAGTAAAGAAGTAAAATTTTTTTTGGAGTAATATTAAATGTCTGTTGATCGTGATTTTAGTGCTGAGATCGGCTCCGATTTTGGCTGGTGTAAAGCTCTGGTCATCTACGTCTCGTTCCATACCAGCCCGGCCGTCGGCAAGTACCTCTGATCAAGCCGATTAACCTACAGGGATCGGGACCAGCACTGCAACTCCCTACGCGCCCGAGCAGATGTCAATCTGACGGATTAGACCATTTCCTCATCATGTGACGCATCTCATGGGACTTCCACGGGATCTAGTTAACTGTCACGGGCATATTCTAAGAGTGTGGTCAAAACCCATTCTGATACCATGTAGATTTGTTGGATCCACACTCAAAATCAATTGACAATGAATGAAGAGCCCAACTATATATTAGGATCACTTTACAACTTCCAATGGACGATGTGGGATAATACCACTATGCTCAACAACGAGCACAATTAGATGCACCTAAATGGCGTCTAGACTGAGGTGCGGAACATCTTGTGTTTGTTGTGATTATTAAAATTTTCAGACAACTTATATTCTGGGTCCGGATGTTTTTGATGATGGGGCCTTCATACCTGCGATTGAATAGAGCCCAAGGGTACCGCCGGCCTGCGAAATCCGCACCAATATCCTGCAACCTCGCTCTCTACTTCTTGCACTCCAGCTGCTTCGGCATTAGAAGCTATAAATTCTCGTCTTGCGTCTGAGCATTCAGAAGAAGTGATGCCTCACCTAATCAAGTTACCTCGGTGCTGGCATGGGGTCTGAAGGGGATGATGACTACTCCATAAAATGATGAGCATATTCAGTCTCTTATCATTTCAATAGGCTGAAATTACTGATAGAGGTCTAGTGAATGAGAAACTGCAATTTTCAGAAGAACGAGATTTAGATTCAAAAATTCCCAGATATCTAGACACATCTGTAGAGAAATTTTGTCTGAAGAATGTGGGCCAAGCGAAGTCATTGAAACCTCTGGAAATTTGTGAGGAATGGTAGAATGGTGTACCATGTCCCGAGCATCCAAGTGACAGCTTCGTGGCCGAGACTGATAAACTGTTGACCAGAAAATCCAATTAGCCAGCATTGTTACATCTGATAAATTTAGATTTTTTTTTGAAAACTACCCTCCCACCAAATTTTTATATCAATTCTACCTTATCATTCATTTTAAGTTTAAATCTGCCATACTTGAAGAAAATCGCAGTTTCAAACTGGTGATTTCTTAAAATAACAAAACCGCAGTTTCAACAATCTGCGATTTTCTTAAAAAAACTGCGGTTCACAATTATAGTTTTTGTGTATTTTAAACCGATATTTTTATAAAAAATAAGACCATGCAGTTGTCACCCCAGTTCGTCCCCAAGTGCAGGTGTCAAGAGCCGAGCCAAGTCAGCGCATTTTGCACATGAACCTGAGACACCTTTGTGGTCTTGAAATAGATGTCGTTTATGAGAGAAGGTTGGGCATAGTCTCTTCCAATATTCACCTCATGCAATCCCTTAAAAGATAATTGATGAAATGCAGACTCCCCGTACCATTTATGCTACTAATCTTGACAGTGCAACCAAATGTAGAATTAATTGCTCGCATCACATCTCAGTATGTCTATTCAGCACATAGGCGGAGTCACTAGGGTCGCCCCCAAATCCCATAAAAAATACTTATGCATATGTAAAAAAAATAAAATTTTTATATATAATTAAAAAATTTATATGTTTAATTTCAACTAAATTTTTAATTCCCCTAATTCAACCAAAATTTTGATTATGTAATTTTGCCCCACCGAAAAAAAAAATCCTGAATCAACCACTCATTCGACATTGAATCTTGCAGAAGATATTTCCAAATGGAGAGTACCAAAGGAAGTCGAAGAAGAAGGAGAAACGGAAGAAGCAAATAATGATGCTTTTCAGCAGCTTGATAGTGTTACACCTAGTTACTATTCAGATAAGGAGAATGAAGTCTCATAACTTGAATGCTGAAGGAAGTTTGTCTGTTTAGCTACGCCCAACATCTACTACTATTAATAAAGGTATTGAATCTCATGATGTAACTCATACTCAAAACATGAGGTTGAACTCCTAGGAGCTGACCTATCCTTGGTGTTCTTCCGGCCTCTTACTTGAACAGTGATTCAGTTATGTCACGTAAGTGTTGGGATTCTACCAATACTAAAATAACTACAAAGAGGATCAGAAAGTGAAGCGGCATGCAACACCATTTGAAGAGAGGTTAGAGAAATCATTGTCAGAATCAGGAGGTACCATCCCGGAATGAAAGGATATGGTTGGAAGACCCTGAGTCTACGAGGATGAAGAAGATGAGGGCCCAGAGTCATTGTTACGTTCTTCAACCTATCACAACCAAGTTAATCTCAAGTAAAAGATCTCTAATCCTACTCTTTTCTGCCGTCTCGTTGAATAAATGCTTACGTCTTGCAACACCCTGAAATACATTGTTCAAAATTTTGAATAAAATATTTATCAACTTTCCATCATATTTGTGTTGGACAAAAAATGATGGGGCCTTCACGGATCCAACAGGGGGAGACGGACTTTCTGGAGGTACTTGGGTAAGATTGTTGTGCCAGTTGCCAACTTGATAGATGGCTTTTGTTATATCTTCTAATAATATGTCTTATTGCTGAAAATTTGAATTTGATCTTTCTGTGGCAGACTTTGTTTTCGTGACTATGGTAACCGAAATACGATGAAAGCTGAAGAAAGTACATGTTTAGTCTTTCTTGTTGAATGATTATATGATCATAATAGGAGGAATAGGGGAGTAGAGATGGAGGGATTGAACTTTGATGGATAAAATCTTTTTAATTCAAGGATCAAGAACTGCATTTACAATTTAGGGTGTGGCAGATGTAGAATTTGGCATTATTAGCAATTCACTTAGAATTTTCAATTCAATTAAATTTCCGTATGTTCAGATGTCACTGTCGGGTCATACATGTTGAATTTAGATACATGGTAGAATGTGTTCCTAACTAGAAGCATTGATTAGGACAAATGCTGTGGCCTTGTGGACTTATAGGAGATAGTAGAGCTTTTGATCAAATTTCAATGTCTTGTAAAGATGCAGTAGCAATCTTGTTTATATTTGATCTGACCAGCTGATGCACCCTACAAAGGTTTGTGAAATTATATCTAAATTTATCATTATGATTTCACGTTCCCTACAAAGGTTCGGTCCGGTTTGAAATGTTAATGATTTGGTTACGGTTTCAAATTTTTTAAAAACCGATAACTAATAATTTGATTTGACTTTTAATTATTCACGAACCGAACTGAACCGAATCCGCTAAATCGACGGGTACCTTCCCTAGTCAGGTAATATAATCATAGCAAAATAACTACTTTGTTACTTGATACTTTAGTCTTCCACTCAACTTGGTCATGCTCTTGACTAGTTCTCTCATTTTTTTTTTTTATGTCATTTGAAATACAAACAGCAATACAGTCCTGATTTGAACAAATTCGAAAAATTTGTTAAACTTTCACCAGATTTGCAGTTGACCATTGTCACAAAGATAAGAAATTAAATGGACTTTTCATTTTGTTAGCCCGGCTTTTGAAAATTTAACTCTTGTAGATGCAGCAAATGTCATATCTTGATTAATTAAATCATAATGTATTAATCTTAATACACCTTGTTTAGTTTAAAAATATATATATATTTATAATTATAATTAGATTTAGTTGACAAAATTCATGTGTAATATGACGCTGAATGTGATATGGTGTGTTTGATTCGAAATCTTTTGAGTAGCATAATATGATGTTATATGCTAGCTGAGTGCAGGTTTGTGGAAGACGCTGAGTGAGTTTTATGTTAACTTTTCTAACAGCATTGTGCTCGCATATGGTTTAGGGTCTGGACAGTCTACACACACTATTTCTTTTTTCATGTTCATTCTAACAGTCTTGCATCCTTTACACTCTATTTTGTGGGTGGAATTTCGCTGGTATGCAGCCTCATCATACTAGTTTGGCTTGATCAAGATGAATCAAAACTCAGCTTTTTGGACAAATAGCAGGTGTGCCTGAGATATGTAAATATTTGTTAATGATCAGTAATTTTAAAATTATTTTCTCCACTCATAATATTACAACTTCTTTTAATATGATCATCTGAGCTTGTTGTTGCTTGTAAAGAATGCATGAAGCTTCAAAGTTCAAGCTTGTTATTACTTGTATATATATCGGTATACTTAGTTTGCATTCATTTTTAGTCACTATTCTTCTTGCTGCTTGCTACCCAAATATGTAGTTTATACTTGTTCCATACTGAGTTTTTTTCTAGCTTATTGCTACCCAGATATGTAGCTTTTCTTTCTGCTTGCTGCTCTTAATTACTATATTGATTTTTTTCTGAGCAAATAAAATCTTCGCTTGCTGTCTAAATATGCAGTTTTGTCCATCTAAGGTTTACTACTGGTATATGGCTCTTTTTTTTTTGCAAAAAAACTTGTGGTTTGTTATGCAGCTTTCTGTCCATCTAAGATTCACTCCATTTACATGACCTTCACTGGGTTAGCAATTTGGTTTGGCAGACTTATCATTGAACAAGTTTAATCATGTTTTAGTGTTGAAATTTAGTTTTTGGAGTTGCCTGAAAATACTGTACGAGGGACAATAAAAAGACTAGGAGTATACAAGGCACTTATTATTGCCCATAAGAATGATGATGATTTAGTGAAGCTACTCGCTGGTTTGAATACTCAGCGACGAAGGTTCAAGTGATCTATTTCAAGTTTTTTTTGATAAAAACACTAATTTTGTGAAACTTGAGTTATAAACTCAAGTCTTAGACATGAATGTTTAATGAACTATGCAATTTAAATATTTCATTCAATTTATAAGTTCTTTTTTATAAATGTAGCAGCAAATTAAAATATTCAAGATCAGTTAATATTTTTTCTATATGCAACAAATTAGACCTGTTGCCTAAAGTGCGTGTTAAATTATAGGGATGCCCTTATATAAAATGTAATAACAAAAAAATATGCTGCCTAATATAAAATAAAATAACAACAAAATTTTGTTGTCAAAAGAATAGACAACAGAAAAAATTATACAATAGGCAACAAACTCAAAAATTTTAAGGCACCAGGTTGCAACTGTTACCTAAAAAAACTCGTTGTCATAGCTTACAACCATGTTGTCCCGGACAGGCCGTTGCCTTGGGTGGAAAATCGGTTGGCTTATGGAATAGGCAATGGACAAAAGTGTCTTATGCAATATTTTTGGGACGTTATCTAATGTCATTTTGAATTTAATGGTTAAAACTTACACATTTCATGTCTTATTTTCAAAGCTTTCATTTCTCATAACATGTCAAAACAATCCTAAAACAAAAAATAAACAAAAACTTGCAAATAAACCAAAACTGAAAAACCAATCACATAACAAGGCAACCACAGTCTCAAATAGGTTCTTCTACAAGGCAAACAACAGTTCAAATGTCCATTTTTTTTCAGAGCGTAGGTTATGTTGAGCTGCGGTTTGAAACCTGCATTCGTTTAAGGCCAACTGCGGTTTCAAATTGGCATTGAATTTAAACACCAACCGCTGTTTGAAACGGCGATCTGCTTTAATTCAGGGTCAGTTTCAAACAGACGCTTATACAGTCGTATACTGACAGGTTACCCCGTCAGCAGGCTACCCATTCTCCACTCACCCATTCCCGACTCAGTGTCAAATTCAAACAATGGATGACTTTAATCTGACTGTCGTTTGAAACGATTCCCAAAAAGTAAGTCATTAAACAAACTTTCATGGGGCATTTGGGAGAAAAAATTCTCAGACCGAGCCAAAACAAACAATAAAAAGTTTACAAAACAAATTGAACCTGTTAAATTCAGCTCCACAGCATGCCCAGTCCTACGTTGTGCTGTTGTGTTCAGAGTTGGTGCTGCTGGTGTTTTTTTAATGCTGAATTTGTTTTAAGAGATGTGACTGGCCGGACGTAGACTCCCAGTGAGTGAAGGCCATTGGCGTCAGCAGTCCCATGGAATCCTCCAAACTGATTGTCATCATCTCCCAAATGGAACCCAGTAGCAAGCACACAGTCATCAACTTTGCCTGACCAATATGGAAAAGGTCCGTGAAGCTTTCCCAGGTTAGTCTTGAAGGCAACCCAGTCGATGCTGTTCCACCCATCTTGCACTTTCACCCATGTCAAGTACTCCGACGGATAATCAAGCTTCACCTGGTAACGTACTACAAATCAGATTCTTGCTCATCGGCCACAAGTCAATCACATACATTTGTTTTGGACTCACCGATTTGAAACTGGGGCCTGACATGCTGCCAAAGACATCTGAAAGCACCAAAGAAGACGACCCCTCCTTGACGTACTGGATTTGCAGACCATTAATCTTGCTGATTTCATAAGAAAGAAGTATCTGATAGACATGAGTTTGGCCTTTCTCATCCCATGCTTGGCCTGTAGTCTGACTCCCAGTTGGCCCCAGCTTGATCATTCCCTTCATGTCTTTGTTAGACATGCCCTGCTTGTGCTTCTTCTCTCTGGAGGAAGAAGATTGACTTGCCCTGCAGAGGATCCAACTCATCTTTCTTCCGACAACCAACGGAGAGACACTATGTTATGCTAATCAACTCCACATTCTGCTGACCGTAAATTAGTAGCAGGCTAGCCGTTGACTTCAAGTTAAGGAATCTTGCTACGTCAACCTTGGACGGCTTGACTATGCCTAAGCCAAGATAAGTAAAACTAGAAAAACTATGTGCATAATTGTGACCGTCTACTTTTGACCGTTTTTCTTTTTTATTTAATTCTCACACACAAATTTAAATATATAATAATATTAGTTTATAAATATAATAGTAAAAAAATTAATATTTTTTTTTTCAGCGCATCCTTTTTTGAAAATCGTTATAGTTTGAACCGGAATTGGGTAAGCGGTGATAGTTCAGGCCATTTCTGATTTTTTTTTTCTAAATTTAAAACCAAAATTGGAATACGGTTTTCGATGTGTGCGTTTTTAGAAAATTTGTAGGAAAAGAAAAATTAAGAAAAAATGAGAAGGAATTTTATGTTTGATTGAAAGAAAGTTTAGGGAAAGAAAGTTTGTTGAAAAATAGAAAAAAAATTTAATAAAATAAAAAATATTTTAACATTTTCCACATAGCTTTTCACTTAAAGCAGAATAATTGTTTTGGTACGTTGATTCGCCTAGGCCTGTCAATTGGGTAGGGTAGACCCATACCCATACCCTTCTAAACCCGTTTTGGTTAGGTTTGGGTCTACCCATTTGGGTCTTTGGACTAGTTAGGGTCTACCCATTTGGATCCATTAGGGTCTACCCATTTGGATCCTTAAAATGGATCTTTTTGAGTTTTTTTATTATTAGTCTATTTGGATTTAAATTAAATTAATATTTATAAAAAAATTAATTTTAAAAATAAAAAAAATATTTTTTTAAAATAAAAAAATTTAAAAAATATTTTTTAAAAAAATTGAAAAAAATTAAAATATTTTTGAAAAAAAATAATTTTTTTATAAAATTAATTTTTTTTAAAAAAAATATTTTTTTACCAAAATTTAAATTAAAATAATTTTTTAAAATTTTATTTTATTTTAAAATGAATTTAAGTATAGACATAGAGTTTCATAATTTATTATTTTTATAAATTGATATTATTTATTTATTTTATTTGATAGTCGAATATTAAAATAATTGATTTTGGGTTTAATGGGTTTAATGGGTCCAAATAATGGGTCTGGGTTTGAATCCAATATTTATAAAATTATTGGGTCTGGGTCTGGATCCGAATCCATATGAAACGGGTCTGGGTCTGGGTCCTTCCAAATGAGTTTGAAATAGACCCATTGACACCCCTAGATTCGCCTAGCACTTCTATAGGGCTGTTTAATTAGCTTATAACTTGATTTAGTAAGTGAAGAATTGTAGCTGATATTGCCGGGAAGGTCCATTACTTGTTCACTAGTACAGATTGATCATTTTACTATGCTTATTTCAGATATTAGACAGTGTTTAAAAAGCATCGTCTAAGTCACAATCATAATAAATTTAGGGTTTCAAGCGCCGTCTATAATAAATGGGATCGTCCGCCCCCCTAATCCCACCTAAAACATCTATGTCTATTTAAGGCTTTGTTGCGGGGTGAGAGAACTATGAGAGCTTTGGATGGTAAATATCCTAATGATATGGCATCTACAGAGATTGAGGAGATGGAAGAAAGAGCGCTTGGAGCACTCCACTTATCCTTAAAGGATGAGATTCTCCTGAAAGTCTCAGATGCAGAAATAGCTAAAGAATAATGGGATAAATTTGATATCTTGTATTACAAGAAGACGTTAACCGGTCAGTTGTACTTGAAGACTCAGCTTTTTCATCTCAGGATGAAAGAAGGCAGTTCCTTACAAACTCATTTTGATGAGTTTAACAAAATCATTCATGACTTAAAAGGTATGAATGAAGATTTGATCATCTCATTATTGTGCTCTCTACCTAAATCTATGCGTAGTTTTGTGAACTCTATGTTATATATGGTCGAGATACATTAACATTAGAGGATGTAACGTCAACACTGTTGTCTGAGAAGATGCAAGGAAAATTAGAAGGAGAAGATTTTGATGAACATGCAGAGAGTCTGGTTATTCGGGGAAGAGAGAAGTCTAAAGGTCGGTCTCAGTCCAGCCCTAGGAAGGATGTTAGCAAAGTGAGTGTTTCCATTATCACCAAAGGGTCACTACAAATCTTATTGTCCAACGCTTAAAAGGAAGTGAAAGAATAAGAAAACCTCTGAGAGTTTTGCCCATTTAGTAAAGGACAAGTCCGAGGGACCAGAAAACGTCCTTACTATTTTTGATCATGATGATCATTTAGATTCAGAATGGATTTTTGATAGTGCATGCACCTATCATATCACTCCATTCAGGGATTGGTTCTTGACATATGAGAAGAAGAACAGTGCAGTCCTAGTAGGAAATAATGCAGAGTGCAGTATTCATGAGATTGATAATGTTCAGATTAATTGTCATGATGATATAGTCAGAACTCTTATAGACGTCCAACATGTCCTGATTTGAAAAAATCTGATTTCTCTGAGTACACTAGATCATAACGGTTATGAATTCCATGGTGTGTGTGGAGCTTTGAAGGTAAAGAAGGGCTACATGATAGTGCTGAAAAGGAAGCTTAATAGAGGCTTATACGTGCTTCAAGGAAGCACAGTTGTAGGTTCAGTTGATGTAGCTGCAGATTTTGAGACGGATCACACTAAATTATGGCATATGCGGCTTGGTCATATGAGCGAGAGAGGGATGAATTTAATATGGCTAGAAGATAGGATCACTTGAATTTTGTGAGCATTGTGTTCTTGGAAAGTAACACAGAGTCAATTTCAGTACTGGTATTCATAATACAAAGGTTACTATTGATTATATCTATTCTGACCTGTGGGGTCCGTCTCCAGTTACTTCTTTTGGTGGTGCAAGGTAACTCTTGACATTCATTGATGACTTTTTGAGAAAAGTTTAGGTGTTCTTCTTATCTAAGAATTTAAAAGTGATGTTTTTCTAAATTTCAAGAGATGGAAGACATTGATGGAGAATCAGATAGAGAAAGATTAAGCGTCTCAGAACAGATAATCATTTAGAATTCGTTGGTGGTGAATTCAGTAATCTTTGTGCTGATATAGGCACTGTTAGACACAGTACCGTGAGACACACTCCACAATAAAAATAGAAGCTGCATTGTGAAGTACGTTGAAGAACATTTATTACAAGTCATAGTAAGAAAGATAATGGAAAGTTCAAAATAAGTATTTTAATAAGAAAAGACAATGGAGAGTGGTAAGGCCAAGTTCTCATGAGATTCGTGGCTCCAATGACATTTCAAGTCTAAGGGAACAACACAATTTGAACTGGATGATTATTTTGCACCAGTAGATATGCAGCTGGGAAGTTATTCAAGGTGAAACAAGGCTCTCGGTTGGTAGTAATTAGGTTGCAAATGAGCTGAGTCGAGCCCAGTATCAACATATTTGAACTCGGGTAAAACACCTAGACAGCTAGCTTGACAATATATTGTTCGAGCCTAGCTCAATTAAAATTTTAACAACTCGAGCTTGGCTCGAACTCATCTCGTTTATAATACGAAACAAAAAAGAATTTTCTCTTATCAATAAACTTTTAGTTGCTAGAATTTGCAAGAAATCATATCTCGAAAATGAATAGCGCATCTCCTCGAGAATCCCTATTATTGAGGACATTACAAGAGCGCATGAGCATGAACTTCTCCTCATTGTAACAATGATTTCAATGTGCAAATTTCCGTGTTTTATTTTTAGGAGCAGTCTCTCAATTTGACCAATGTGTACAATTTTCCATTTCACCTAAATCTTTGTAAGATGCCCTTTTGCACAAGATCGTAGATCAAAAGGTACTAGAGCTCCTCCAAGCATTAGCCAATGAGAATTACCAAATTCGCATGCGTGAGCTTCACCAAAAACCTCACCTCCGCCTATAAACGCATAATTGATACATGATATTTCTCATAATATAATTTAGGTATTAATTATTATAGCTTTACAATTATCTGCCACTCAAGGAGACCTTGAAAGGTACAATAACTCAACTTTTTAACGTCCACAGGCATGTTGATGCCAATTCGAGACGGTGCGAGGGTGTTCTCATCCATCCAACACCCTTGAAAACATGGCCAAAGCTACTTTCATGGAGTGAGTCAACCCACTTACATATAAAGAAGTTATAAATAATTATTCATCGATCATAAACGACTATTAGTAAAACATTATGATCTCTTGCACATGTCGTGACATTATGACATTATGATCTCTTGCACATTTTGTGAAAACAAAATATGCTTCAACTTTCAAGGTTTTTGTAGTAATACGAAATACAAGATATAAATCTGGATCTGCTACCTATTTCTTAATTTAATTTCTCTCCGTCTGAATTCCTAGACATAAATATAGATTCGAATTGAGAAACTCAAAAACAAAAAAATATTAGTTATTACCCTTTGTTGGATTGTCTTCGTTTGACGAGCACATCAATTATTTTTTTAAAATCGGAATTCACACATGGGTGTTCTCCATCTTAAGACTATTAGCTTCCCGGAAAGCCTTATCCTCTCTCACACAAGTGTGTCTTTTTTTTAATCATTTCGAATAATAAGTTTATGATGTGACATAAAAATAGGAACATTGCGCTCCTATTTGTAGTGAAAACTGAGTTATTTGACTTCAATCTGTGGTCAAGCCCAACTGTTGGATCATTGACATGGGTTTACGCTCGTGAACCAAACTCAATGAGTATTATCCACAAGTTATACCCTTGAGTTTTACTTATTTGGTTTATCAGATTCTGTCGCATGTTGAACCATATCCAAATAAAATCTTATGCAGTCTTTACTCGACTTAATATCTGTCACTCAACTGTGTGCGATTCTATATATTTATTCTTTATTAGATATGAACTAAAATCCATTAATCATAGAGGTGTTAATGTTTTGCCTGTACCGTTCAGGAGATATTCACTTACACATATGATATATAACCACTCGAGGTAACTAATACACATCATAACAGGGCCGGTCCCGACATTTTGGAGGTCCGGTACAAAATTAAAAGTGAGGCTTAAGTATAATGTGCTTCGATATAAAACATATTCTTAAGTTAGTAGAGTTAGTTGTGAGTCCTTTGATAATGTCAAAGGGCAAAGGTTTGAATCTCTATTGCAATATAATATATTTTTATTACTAAATTGGAGAGGTCCAGTGCAGATAGAGGCCACGGGTTGGAGGCCCGGTGCAAGTGGAGGCCCGAACCTAACTGAATTTGAGGCCCCTCCTTGCTGGAGGCCCGATATAAATGCTCCACTTGCACCTATGTTGTGCCGGGCTTGCATCATAAGTACGATATGTTCGACCGCAGCTCATTTATTAATAAAAGAATATTGACCAATATTGACCAAGGTGACTTGTGAGAGTATATTGACTCGTTTGTAAACCATAACAGGAATTCTAACCCATAATCAAGGAGGGGATCGAACGATACTTGCCAGAAGTCATACTATATGGGGTCATGAACACTTATAATGTGTTTGGTTTAGGGAAAATAATGACAAAAATGAGAGAATTTGTAATTCAAAAATTTCATCTAATTTTCTTATGTTTGATGAGGGGTAGAAAATTAGAAAACATATTCCAAGTAGCAAAGCAATTTGCACCGAAGGTAGTTAACAATTTGAGATCCAATCACCAATCACCATCGGTAGAAAATAAATTTTTGAACATTATTTTTTTTATTATGCCACGAGTTAGTTACATCTTGGTTATACAATCAATATCTGCCCTTGCTACACATTCACTAATACAAATTTGAGTTAAATAAAGCCTATTAATAATCATGTTTGATTTTTAATTACGTTTCAAAACAGATAGTCTGTGGCAACTCATCATGGTCTACTAAGCCAATGAAGAGCGAGCGGGTCTTCGTGGCATGATTGCAAAATCCTTATTCTTTTGACATTCAAGTAAGTTTGTCAGTTTTAATGTGTTTGATTTTCTCTTGTGTATTGTGCTTACAAATTTACTAATTTGACTATTTTTGGGTTCTTAGGCGATTGAGCGCTAATGGAATGAGTCGATGATGAGTCAATCCTCATCTAGTAATGGTTCTGGATTCCAAACGAGGAATTTTATAATGATTTGCTCTAAAGTAGTGCTAATGGTGAAATGGATTCCATCCCCATCCACATTATTGGGGCCGAGATACTTGGCAAGATATCTTTGTTCATTACAAAAAGCATGACATGAAAGAGCCATTGGATTTGATACTATGCAGCGCCAACAATATTACAATTTATATTAGGTAAAATATTATTATGGGCTCATTTTCAAATTCAAACTTTGGTTATAGCGGTTGTCATTTTATAATTTTTAGGGTAAATAACAAATACATTACCTGTACTTTCACCTGATTTCAAATTAGATACAGTACTTTGTAATTTTTCAATTTGAGTACTCTAAGACTAATTTTGAAACAAAAAACACTACAATATTATCGTACAATATTTTATCACGCATGAATATCATGATAAAATAACGCAAAACTAGGTCATCAACTCAAAAATTTCCAAAGCGTAAGTGGAAGTACTTAACACAACACATTAACAACGTACTATTAATCATAACAAAAATGTTTTTTTGTATTTATTAGTATCGCTATTGGCTTAGTTAAATTAACCATTATATAGGACAATTAAGTATGATTATATATCTACATAGTGTACATTATTTATTTATTTTGTCACTTTTTATAGGTCTTTTCACAAGGTTTGCAAACTTAAGATGAAAGAACTCTTGTAAATCTTAGATATGAAACTGCTCAACATGCACTAGAATAAGTGAAGGAGGCAACAATACATGATGTATTTGACTAATTTAGGTTTATTAGTATTGAGCTCAATTTGTGTTATGTATGACCAAAGACTTGAAAAGTCTATGAAGCTATATTTGTACCTGATGTAATAGAACTGGCTTTGATCTTGTGTTGATATTGTTTTTGAATATGCTTGAAACTAGTTGTGTCAGAGTAGGGCACCAGAATATTGACTAGAACAACAAATGAGAATAAACAAAGACATAAGAGTTACGTGGTTCGGTCATAGTGACCTACGTCCACAGACAAAGGCAAGGACTTTATTACTTCAAGGAAGGGAATACAAGAGAGAGTTTATAGCTTTCTAATCTACCTTTCAAATAAACCCTGACTAGGTTTATATAGATTACAATAAAATCCTAAAACAAATAGGAATTCTAATCTAACAAGGTTAGGATTTCTAAATATTAGAAAATCCTAATTTAATGATGTTTCCATAAACTCAAAACTTCCTTAATAATGATGCAAGACATAACTCAACAAATTCCACCTTGGCTTGCATCATACCAACTTCAAAAGATCCTTCTCCACGCCTTCGCCAATCAGCCCTGTAGGGCCATCAGAACCTCTGAATGTTGATCAAGTCCAAGCTATGCTTGAACTTGTTAAGAGAACTGGTTTTGTCAACATATCTGCTGGATTATTGACGGTAGAATTCTTCTCCACTTGAACGAAATCCTTCGAGGCCACTTCTCATAAGAAATGATATCTGACATCAATGTGTTTGGTCCTCTCATGGAACATCTAATTTTTCGTCAGATATTTGGCACTTTGATTATCACAAAATACAACTGTAGACTCCTGATGTAAACCAATATCACCAACCAAGCCCTTCAACCATAGAGCTTCTTTAACTGCTTCTGCCGCCGCCATGTACTCCGCCTCTCTAGTAGACAAGGCAACTGTCGATTGTAAAATTGTCCTCTAAGAGACAGGACACCCAGAAAGTGTAAAGATATAGCCCGTCAATGACCTTCTTTTGTCAAGATCACCCACAAAGTCAGAATTCACATAACCAACAAGTGAAGAAAATGATTTACTACCTCCTCCAAACATCAAACAAAAGTTTGAAGCCCCTTTCAAGTATCTGAGAATCCACTTCACAGCTTGGCAATGCACTTTTCCTGGATGAGTCATATACCTACTCACAGCATTGATTGCGTGTGAAATATCAGGACGAGTGCACACCATAGCGTACATGATACTGCCAAATGCATTCTGATATGGAACACGGGCCATTTGTTCCTTCTCCTCCTCATTATAAGGTGACAACGCAGCTGAAAGTTTGAAGTGTGTTGCTAATGGTGTAGGAACAGGCTTGCATGTCTGCATACTAAAGCGCTCCAAAACTTTCTCAATATATCTTCATTGGGAAAGATATAATGTACCAGCTTTTCTGTCTCTGAAAATTTCCATACCAAAAATCCTTTTTGCTGCTCCGAGATCCTTCATCTTAAACTCACTACTGAGTTCTCTCTTTAACTTGTTGACCTCGTATATGCTTTTAGAAGCAATGAGCATGTCATCAACATAGAGCAACAAATATATAAATGAGCCATCCTTAAGCTTTCTGTGATACACACAACTGTCATAAATACTACTGTAATACCTATGACTTATCATGAAGGAATAAAAACATTTGTACCATTGTCTAGGAGACTGCTTCAGCTCATAAAGATACTTCTTTAACCTGCAAACATGGTTTTCTTTTCCTTCAATGTGAAACCTCTCAGGTTGATCCATATAAATGGTTTCCTCCAATTCACCATATAGAAAAGTAGTCTTGACATCTAGCTCCTCCAACTCCAAATCATACAAGGCAACCAGTGCAAGTAAAATATGTATGGAAGTCTGTTTTACAACTGGAAAAAATACCTCATTGAAGTCAACTCCCTCCTGCTGGCTATAACCCTTAGCCACCAAACATGCTTTGTATCTTACATCTTCAACACCCGGAATTCCTTCCTTTTTCTTGAAGATCCATTTGCAGCCAACTGTTCGTTTACCTTGAGGTAAAGGTACTAACTCCCAGGTTTAGTTCTTATGAAGAGATTCAATCTCTTCAGCCATAGCAACTGACCATTGGGTAGACTCAGCGCATTTAGTAGCTTCCAAATAGGTAGACGGTTCTCCCATCTCCTCAGTAACTGTCAAAGCATAAGCAACAAAGTTAGAGTATCTGTAGTTTTGCGAAGCTCTAATTTCTCTTCTTTTACGGTCAAGAGCAATACTGCGAGCCCATCTCATCTCTGAACTTCTGTTAGTATTCACACCTTCATCAGTCACCTATTGATCACTAACTATCTCTGGAGTCTTTGTTGATGTTTCAACTTCAAGTTTCACCTTAAGACGAGCCTCATATACTTCACTGCTAACTTCCACCTACTTCGCAACATGTTTAAGCAAAGCATATTCATCAAAAGTAACAGCCGTACTGATCGACGTCTTTCTGGAAGTAGGATCCCATAACTTGTAACCCTTAACTCCACTAGCATGTCCCAAATAAATAGCTTTCCGAGCTCTCGGCTCAAGCTTTCCATCACTAAGATGATAATACGTTGTACAGCTGAATGCTTTTAAGTCAGCATAATTAGAAGGTGTATCTGACCACACCTCATTAGGTGTCTTACATTCAATAGAAGTAGAAGGAGACATATTCACCAAGTGACAAGCTGTATTGACTGCTTGTGCCCAAAATTCCTTACCCAAACCAGCATTGAAGGGCATGCATCTAGCTCTCTCAATTAGCGTTCTATTCATTCATAAAATCAAAATCATTAACCAAAAGTTTTTCCTTCAAGATTAAATATGGAAAAAAATTTATAGGAATATCTCGAAGAATATCAGTTTTCAGTAGAGCGTCGTGGAGCAAAGGCGCATCTTCTCCTGTTGAAATTAGTCTATTCATTGTAAATTTAAATTGGAACTGATAATGTGATTCGAATTTTATTTGATTAAGAAACAGAAAGGTCTGCAAGCTTGGCAGCTATGATTGTAAACAAGCTCTGTTGATCATAAACATGTATGCAATATATCATTTTCGAGTTGCAAACATACATAAAAATAGGCAGCAAAATTTTGAGTTGTCTTAATTAACATCAAGGTAGAGTCTACTACATAGTCAACTACATAAGTCCTACAATTAAATTGTATTTTTCTATTTTATATGTGTATTATTATTATTATTATTAGAGCATGGATTTTACAACATTACATCTAAATTTGTTTATTTTATAAAGTTTATAAATTTAATAATAGAAATAGATTGTCAATTTTTTTATGAAAACAATAAATTTTTTTTGTCCCTATTCACATTTTGGAAGCAGCTTAATAAATTTGATTCTTACTTCAACTTTTTACGTCTCTTGCTACATCTTACCAAAAAATTTACTTTTCAATCCCCATTTCGATTTGTGCTTCGACAACGCTCCGATCACATGTTCCTGTAGTCTTCCTTTCAATGTCATGCCATCGAGCCCTAAAAGCACTACTTGATGTCAGTTATTTGCTGAAGTTCAGTGTGATGCTCACAAATTGTCTGCGATCTGCTAAACCCTATTGGAACGATTCGCTTATTCGCAGTCTTATCAATCTTGTTGGATCTTGCTTGTAGGTAATGAAAAATTTTGTTCCATTTGCGCGATCTTTGCAATAACTACATAATAGTGTTACTGTAATATTAAATCTAGTTGTAATTGTATGATAACTTGCTATAAAAGAGGAATCGCGATTTGGTCGAAGTGGGACAATTTAACATATTCTTATAAATTTATAATTTATCTTTTATAAATTTATAAAACCACCAAGGTTGGTGGCTTAGTGTTGAGCGAAGCCTTGACATTATTTTTGATATAATATAAAGCACAATTAGAAAAAACAAAACTATTAAGCAATGAAAATTACTTATTATATTTATTTTGATGAGAATTTCTTAGTATGGTTTGTTGTGAACATAAGGCATCTCCTATATTTTATGTTTGTAGAAATGTCATTTCCTCTATTTACAAAAGGGATGAGAATTTCCTATCATCTTCAGGCAGGTAGTCACAAAGAAATTTGTTTGTTAAGTGTGTAAAATTTACAGATGCCTTATGAACCTACGTGATACTTCCTTCAATGGATTTACTCACATCCTAAAAAAGAGTTTTGATAAATACTTCAAATGAGAATGTAGCTAATAATCGAAAATAAGAAAACTCTATCATCAAGTTTGATAAAACATTTTTCTTATAATCATATGTATATAAGAAAATAAGGTGTGTTGTGCTCTTTCTTGGTTCATTTAGCTCTTCATGTAGCATTCAGACCTCGGGCAGGACTCATACAGTTTACATGAAATGTGAATAATATATATCCAGTCCCTCTGGCTGCTTCTGATTCTTTATCCATGCTTGGAACCACTATTTCTTCTTCCTTGTATTTTTTTGTGCATGCATTTTGTAATGGGGGCTATTTCTCTCATAGGAACGGCCTTTGTTAACTAGACAAAAATTATATGATGGAGCCTCAATCGCCGGACCTCCAAAAGTGGCCACGCCTCGAGAATCACAAAGAGTTGCCAGAT
Source organism: Kalanchoe fedtschenkoi (assembly GCA_002312845.1). Taxonomy (NCBI): domain Eukaryota; kingdom Viridiplantae; phylum Streptophyta; class Magnoliopsida; order Saxifragales; family Crassulaceae; genus Kalanchoe; species Kalanchoe fedtschenkoi. Next base: position 591,672 of record NQLW01000045.1, on the reverse strand, counting down.
GACATCGTGTTGGATGAGATACTAGTGAGACTCCCAGTCCGATCTCTTCTCCAGTTTCGAGCAGTGTGTAAGACATGGCAGGAAAGGATCAGAAGCAAGGACTTTATCCAGCAGCACTTGAAGCACCATTCATTGAAAAAGGACAGTCATCTTCTCCTCACACATTCTGACAATAATGGGTATTATGGCCGGGCAATGTCAGTGATGAGGGTTGAAGAAAGTGGTTCTGCCTCAATTGAAGCTGTCTACAGCAGCCCTCCCCATTCATACTCCCTACAGACTTCCAAACTGGATAAATTTGAGATAGTAGGAGTCAGCAGGGGCCTCGTGTGTGCCATTGCTTCTTCACGCAACCCCAGACTCTCACGAGTCATATTTGTCTGGAACCCTTTCACCGGCGCATACAAAGAATTTCTGTACCGTGTACCAAAGTGGGGAACGTGGGAGGCTGAGCTTGGAGGGCTATTGATGACCTTTTCCTATGATCCCATGAATGATGACTATAAGTTTTTTCTTATAGGCACTGGTATAAAGAATGACTCTCCTCTTCATATTGAAATATTTTCATTGAAAAACAAGGCGTGGCGTACCCTTAAAGCAAGTGGTGATCCTAACTGGCCATTAGGATTTAGAAGGTGGATGAATATGACCAACTCCGTGGCATCCGATGATGGGCGTTTATACTTGGGTATGCCTGACATTTCTGCACCAGATTGGGGGAAGTTAATAATTTTTAGGTTCAGCCTGTCCGAGGAAAAGTTTACCAAATTAGAGGCTCCACCCATTGCACCTGAGTTATATGGGGGAGACTTCAAGCTTGGACTATACAATGGGTTTTTGTGTTTCTATCATATGTTTGGTAAGGCTAGAGATGGCTTTGGTCGCAGCGTTGACATTTGGGTATCAAATTCAGATGCGAGTTGGAGCAAGGTAATGCATATTCCTGAAGAAATGAGCAGAGAAAATGTAGCTGGGCATAAGTGGTCCAGATACAGGTATCAAGCGTTTGACATCGGAGTTGTAAATTCAAGATTCGGAATATTACATCGTACTGTGCAGCGTAATTGTTTAACCAAGAATCCAATGTGGAGAAGATCATTAAGTGTCCATGACCCCAAACATGGTAACTGCCAGCAGATATCATTTGATCCCCTCCATGAAGCTTTTGGGGCAGATATCTTGCCAACGGAGAGCCTTGTTTCTCCCTGAACAACCTCCCTGCCGCACATCTTGAGCAGAATCCGCTATTCCTTTAGACTCGAAATGCTTCTGTGTCATGCATCTGATGAGAACTTATTCGCTTTACCTTTCAGTTGTTGTCTCACTTATTATAAGACTTGTTTTGAACCTCCCATTATCTTTCTTATTATAAAAATGTTCTTCAACTGTGCCGCACAGGAGGCACTTCTCTTGTTAAAGTTTAGGCTCTGTTCCTGAGTTTGGGGGGAGAGGGAAGGGAAGGAGAGGAAAGGGAAGGGAATGAGAGGAGAGGAAAAGAGAGGAAAGGGAAGAAGTGGAATGGGTGTTCCTGAGTTTAGGAAGGATTTGGAGGGGATAGAGGAAAAATATAACATAATTACTAAATTGCCCTTATATTGAGATAAATTAAGAAACACAAAAGGGTAAAATCGTCAATTTTTATATATTTTTTACCCATCCCCTCCCTTCACCTCCCTCCCCCTCCAATTTGGGAGGAAAGGAAATGGGCTCATATCCCTTCCTTCCCCCTCCAAATCCCTCCTTAAAAAAACTCAGGAACACCCTTTTTCCTTCCCTTCCCCTCCCTCTCCTTCCCTTTCTCTCCTAAAATCAACTCGGGAACACTACCTTAGTTAATTGAATTGTAAATTTAAAATGGAACGGAGGGTTAGATTACAAGTTTATTTGGCTAAGAGAAGTTCACAAGACTCGTAAAGGAGTTAGATAATAATATATATTTTATTTTAAAATTATGAGATGATACTCACTCATCAATCAACCATTAGACTACCAATCACAAAAATTTCATCCTCTGATACATATATTAATAATATATTTAATAATTAATTATAAAATTATACCTATAAAATTTAATTTTATTTTAAAAATAAAATATATAAAATAATTAGGCGCTAGGCGGCTAGGCGGGGCGTTTTTGAACCGCCCAGAGATTAGGCGGCCGCCTAGGCGGCTAGGCGGCCGCCTTTTAGAACAGTGGATGTCACACATCATAGTACTATCTCGCTCAAGTACGATTAATTGTGAAGTTTTGATAGACTCTGATACATTATTGCTGGTATGATCACACTCAAATTTTATTCTGTCTTTTGCATTAAATGCAAGTAATTAGTATAGTATTAATATCTTAAACTTTATGTTTGTGGAAATTATAAATTTTAAACATGTGCATATTATTGATCTGATTGAAGGGCCCGTTGAATAACATTGTTAGCAACTAGAAGTGACTTATACAGATGACCAATAAGTGACTGCTAGCACAAGACCAGTGTTGCACCTGTTACCAGTTGAAAGGGAAAGGAGCAAGAGAGAGAAAAAATGGTAAAAATAATATTTGGGAGGCTAGAGGTACAAGTGGTGCATGAGTTTGTTCGACAAACTTCGACTGTGACATGTGAGTTTGTAACAACAAATCGTACGCCAACCCTATATATTAAGGATGGTAATGAATGGAAGAGGCATAGAATATTATCACCTAATTCTGCTTTTGCTTTCTTATCTCCCCTACTTTGCAATGCCTTCCTTCTTTCATAACCCTGTAGGTATGTTATGCACTTGTTAGCGTTGGTCGCATCAGTTTTGTGCTCTCGTCGAGAGAATCCGTGACGAGGGATGCCCATCAACACTGAAATATCATCCTAATTAGCGAGCTAAAAAGCAGGCTGTGGCTGATGCCATTCTGTCACACAGTCAGGCGCAGGAAGATCAGAAGCAGACATTGCAATATCAAGGTCAGCACCGTGGAGAACAAAAAACCAAGATCAAGAGTCAAATGTAGGCTCAACATTCCGATCCAGCCACTCCACCTCCCCTCCCTAACCTAGAAAAGCAATCTATACGCTCACCTTCATCTTTCTCACCTTCATCTTCCTGAGAAAACTCACCCTAATCACTTCACCCATATATTACAAAGACAATACCACCTGACCAACCAGCTTACTTGTGGAAAGCTTAGTTTATCCCACTTATTCTGGCGAGGATGAGATTGAAGGCCGCCTTTTCCAAATGGAGCGCTATTTTGAACTATAACAAGTGTGAAGACCATCAGCACGTGGTAGCATCACTTCACCTGTGGAAGACGGCGCTGCAGTGGTACAAGTTCATGCAGAACACCTCCAAGTTGTCAGATTTTTGGAAGTTTTGCAGCAGAAATAAGGATCCTCTTTGGCGTGAGAAATCAATGTGCCATTAACAAAAAAACCACTGAAACACCACTTCAACATAAATATTACTAGTAAGGTGTTGACCTAATGGTATTGGATGTTGTCTAACGATCTCAAGGTTCTGGGTTCAATTTGTTGGTCGCATTCACGCTTAGATACGCTGGAGGTGCGCATGAGCTGGCCCGCAGTGAGTATGGGCGTACACTATCAAGGTGGAGAGGGACGCTGGAGGTGCGCGTGAGCTGGCCCGCAGTGAGTATGGGCGTACACTATCAAGGTGGAGAGGGACGCTAGAGGTGCGCGTGAGCTGGCCCGCAGTGAGTATGGACGAACACTATCAAGGTGAAGAGGGTGTACGGCTTTTGACCACCAAAGGGAAATGGAGAATCACTATCCATCCCCTTTACAAAAACAAAATGAAAAAAAAAAAAAACAGAAATATTTTCGGGCCTAGAATATACCCCTGAAACACCCCCTCTGTTCTGCCCAAAATATATGTGAGAGGGGTAAACTTTTTTATTTTTCAAAAATATTTGGGGGAGCAAATAATTAAAAAATAACATAAAATAGAGGGAGGAATTTCAAGGCTACTCGGGGCCAATAACTCTTGTGTGCACAGGGGAGCATGTGCTTTCGGTGACGATGTAGTTTTGATTTGTTTCAAAATGACGTCGTTTTGTATATTATAATTGACACATATAAATAGAAAATTAAAAATAATTTAAAAAATTATAAAAAAATCAGAAAAAAATAAAAAAAAATTCAGTTTCATTTATAAATATTAAAATAATGGAAAAAATCATAATTTTTATTTTATATCATTTAAAATGAATATATATAAATTTGATGAATATACATATGGAAGTGATGAATACATATTCATCACTTGCATATGTGAGTCGAACAAAATAAAAAATGAGGTGTTACAAAAGTGCAGAAGCTGAAAAAAACAAGAAAATGACAAACATGTTGTAAAAAAAGCAAAAATGTGATGAAGATATTGATGTCCAGATGAATGTGCGATATTTTGATGAATTTATGTAGTGTTTAAATGATTATTGTAGTGCTTTTTTGATAAAAAAATATGTTATGTTCAAGTAAAACTGTTACATAACTGTTGCATATGTAAATAAATCTGATGAATATATTAGCATTTTTGATGAAGATCTTACCAATTCTAAGGAATAAAAAAATAAAATTGATGAATATCGAATCATAAAACTTTTCTAATGAATTTATAAGATATTCTAATAAATATCCAATCAATTTCTGATGAAGATCGATGAATTCCTAATTAGATAAACGGTCCGCCAATAAAGCCTTAGTAAATAGATTGGCAATTTGGTCAGAAGAGGGCAAGTGTCGAGGCTCAATAAATTGAGATGCAACATGCTGCCGAACGAGATGACAATCTAATTCGACATGTTTTGTTCGTTTATGGAATATAGGATTTCGAGAAATGTGAAGCACGGCCTCATTATCACAGAACAAAGGAATTGAGTAAGAGACGCAGAACTACAATCAGTGAGCAACCGAACAAGCCAGACAAGCTCACAACAAGCCGCGGCCATTGAGCGATACTCTGATTTGGCAGAAGACCTAGATACCATAGCTTGCTTCTTTGTACGCCAAGCAATTGCAGTACGTCTTAGTAAAGTACAGAAACCAGTCAAAGAATGTCGGGCGATGGACAAGATGCCCAATCAGCATTACAATAAGCAGATAGTCTCAAATCACTCTGGCGATCAAAAAATAAGCCTTGTGCTGGTGCATTTTTTATATAATGAAGGACATGATATGTAGCTTTCATATGCTTCTCAGTTGGATGTTGCATGAACTAGCTCAATATATGAACATCATATGATAAATCTGACCGACTGATGGTGAGGTAAATGAGGCGACCAAGAAGATGCCCATAAGAAGTTGGATTAGCCTGTAAAGGGGCACTAGACAGACTGAGCTTATATCAAGTGTCCATAGGAAACTATGTTGGCTTGTAATGACTCATCCCTGCATCCTCCAAAAGGTCCATTGCATATTTCCTTTGCCATACAAACATTCCAGTGTTAGATTGAGCAACTTCCAGGCCAAGGAAGTACTGAATGGTGCCAAGATCTTTGGTCTGAAATTGCTCATTGATGAAACTTTTAACCTGTGCCATCAACTCTTCTAAAGAGCCAATAAGAAGGAGATCATCAACATATTCAAGAACAATAAGAAAATGACCACTCCTCTGAAGAATAAACATAGAATAGTCATTGAGGCTCTACTGTAATCTAAAAAGAAGAAGGCCGTGGCTGAGTTTGGTATATCATTGTCTAGAAGCTTGCTTCAAACCGTATAAGCTTTTCTGTAGTTTACAAACCTTGCCCTGAGTTTTGGCTTCATGATAAAACCCAAGAGGAAGTTGCATGTATACATCCACATTTAATTCTCCATGAAGGAAAGCATTATTGACATCAAGTTGTAAGATTGGCCATGATCTCACAGTAGCAACAGCTAGAACAATGCTGACTCTTGTGAGCTTCACCATTGGAGCAAATGTATCTGTATAGTCCAAACCTTCTTGTTGTGTAAATTTTTTTGCCACTAAGCGAGTCTTGTATCTCTCAATGCTGCCATCAGAATGAAATTTGATTTTGAAAATCCACTTATAACCTACCACAGTTTTACTAGAAGGCAAGTCTATGAGGGACCAAGTGTTGTTGGCCTCCAAGACAGTGATTTCAGCTTGCATTGCTTAGCACCAATTGGCAAGTTTAGAAGCTTAAATATATGTGAAAGGTTCTGAGGCAGCACTAACTTAAAGAGAGAAATATTTGTGCTGTGAAGAACATTTATATAGGAAACAAAATTTGACACTGGATATGGTGTACTGCAGTGAATAATCCTATTGTCATATGGGCACTTCAGATAATATTTGAGATTTCCTCACTGAAACTGAAGGTACTGGTGTAAAAATAGGTGAACTAGCAGATGAAGCATCCACGACATTCATAGCATCAGAAGTAGAAGAAACTGGACCGGGAGGAATGTCATCTGAAAAGATATCCTCACATGATGAACTTGACACTGACAAAGGCAGTACTAATGAAGATGGCATGCTGGCAAGCATGGATTGAAAGGGAAATGTAATTTCATCAAAAATAACATTTCTGCTAATAAAACATTTATGACTACTCAAGCAAAATATTTTATAACCTTTGCTGCCTTAGGGATATCCTAAAAAGAGACTTGGCGAGGCTCTAGGATCAAACTTATCTTGAGCCTGATTCTGTGTAGTTACATAACACAAACACCTAAAAGTTCTTAAATGATCCAAGGATTGTGGAATACTAAACAAAAGCTCTAAGGGAGTCTTGAATTGTATAACAGATCTGTTAACAAGATATGTTGCCGTTAGAATACAGTCTCCCCAAAAATGCTTCGGCACATTTGATTATATTCTTAATGCTCTAGCAATTTCAAGCAAATGCCTATGTTTGCGTTCCACTACTCCATTTTGTTATGGAGTGTAAGGAAAACTGGTATGTGAAAACAACCTTTAAAATCCAAAATCCTCTGAGTTTATAGTTGAGGGACTCAGTTCCATTTTCACTTTTAAAACCTTGTATTTAGGCTTTAACTGAGTAAAAACCGTAGCATGTAAACTGATGATCAAACTATCAACTTCATCTTTATTTTTCAACAAATAGGTCCATGTGCATCTAGTGAAATCATCTACCAAATTAAGAAAATACCTGGCCCCATTCATGATTTCACCAGAATATGGTCCCCAAAGATCTCCATGCACAAGCTGACAAAGTTTAGAAGTCTTTGTATTACTCAGTAGAAATTTAAGTTTAGTTTGCCAAGCCAAGGGACAAACACAACAATCCAAATTGTTGTTTTGTTTACAAGCTTTATGTCAGGAAACAAAATGGACATTCTTTTGCAAATTTGGATGCCCTAGTCTGTTATGCCAAGTTTCAACAGCTTCAACTTTATTTACAAAAGTTGTAGGCCTGTTGATCTTCATACCAGCTTCACCTCTAGTCTTACAAATTTGGAACATTCCTTCTCTGAGATTACCAGTCCCTAGTATTGTGTTGCATACTTGGTCCTGAATAGCACAAGTATTATTATGGAACAACATTTGACAATTTTGATATGAAATAAGCCTTCTGACAGAAATGAGATTAAATTTAAATTCTGGTATATACAACATATTCCTCAAAACTAGATTTTCAGTCAAAACACAAGTGCCGCCATGTGTTACCTTTGCTGCAGAACCATTAGGCAAAATCACATTGCACATTTGATCAAACTCGAGTAGTTGCACAAACAATTCAGAATTATAGCTGATATGATCAGTGGCGCCATTGTCTATGATCCAAGTATTTTCAGAAAAACAAAATGCAGTTAAACAGGTTGTACCTCCTATATAAACTGGTGCATCATTGTGTGTAGATGACTGTTCTGGTAATGTCAAAATCTGTTGAACTTGCTCAGAAGAAAATTGTTGAGGAAAAGAGGCAGGTGAATATTCACTTTCTGCATTCAAGTTGCTCACAGTCACATTATGGGCTGTAAATCTCTGTGGAACAAGTTTACTTCCTCCATTATTCTGGCAGGTTCTTCATAAAGTATGTGCCCGACTGGATACCCCCACAAGCTTATAACATGTCTCTTTCGTATGACCATTCACTAGGCAGAACGTACAGTAAAGATGACTATTTTTCTTATTCTTGGTACCTTGCCCACCTCTTTTTTGTGGTCCACTTCCATTTCGATTACCTTAAGTGTATTAAGCTGAAACATCCATCTGTGGAAGTCTTCTCATGTTCCTCTGTGCCTCATCTTTAAGAGTCATGGCATATACTGTATTGAGGGTGGGTAGAGGATTCGTAGCCAGGATGTGTGTCCTTAGAGGAACAAAAGAGTCAGTGAGTCCCATCAAAAATTGTATAAGCTTTTTTTTTGCTTGCTTACTAAAGACGAACTCAAAACAGATAGAGCCGCAACCATTAATACATACAGGCAGTTATTCCATGGCCTCATATTCCTACCATAAGCCTATAGATTTGTGATAGAACATTGCAACAGTCATCTCTCCTTGGGAAAAATTTGCAAGATCCTTTTCAAGAGTGAATATCCTAGTCTCATTTGAGCCAGCCAATTGAATACTCAGACTGTTCAAAGTTATTACTGCATCAGAGGCATGAAGGATCGACCTACTATCTCTTTTGACACAAAATTTATGAGCCAAGACATCACGCTGTCATTAATTTTTGCCATTTAAGACACAAAGCAGCATCAGAAGGCTTAGGATACTCGCCACGAACAAACCCCAACTTTGACCTAGCCGAAAGCGTAATTTTCAATGAACACTTCCATTTGATATAATTTTCTAGACCGATCAACAATTCACTTACAATACTAAGTCCGGTAATATCTGTTGCACTAACCAGATAAGGATCATCAGTCAGATTCACCATAGGTACTGTTAATACTAGCGCCAGTGTTTGAAGCAATCCAGATTCACGGTTCTCCGTCGCATATTCACCAAGAACTACAAGAACGTTCTAGAAAGAAGACGCAGAAGCTTACCAAATGCTCAGTTGCTCTGATACCATCAAGAAATTAAGCGTATAGATTCCCGGAGAGGCGCCGGATGAAGTCAGAAACTGGAAAACGTGATCAAGAAGAAGAAGATCTAAACGTTGTGTTTATTTCTTGATATGTAACTGATATGGCTATTACAACTATTTATAGGTGCCAAAATATAGGCCATATAGTTAATCAAGAATACATTAACACCCCAACTAAATACAATTGAGCCCCTGATCCAATATACAATTACTACCCTTAAGAATATCAAACTAGACTAGACACTCTGATCTGTATCTTCATCAGTTGGTTAGTTGTGTATTTTTTTGAGTTTAAGTATCGAATGTAAAATAGAAAATGACTATCATTTTAACAGTGGTATTTTTTTTGCATGTGTATTTTTTTGAGTTTAAGTTATCAGTTGTAAAACGATGATTTATTTCATTTCAATAATTATATATTTTTTTTCAAAAATTATCCGTAAATCATATCCATTTTGGATCTTAACCATGAAAGTTTTGATTTGGATGCTAATGGCTTGATTGTTTGAGACTCTAAAGATCTCAAATTGCTAAGCAAGTAATAGACAAATTAAAACTACGTCGTTTTGATTTTAGGGATAAAACTCAAAAGGGGCCCTTAACGACCACCACTTACCTAATTGCGGTCCGAACTACCATGATTTCCAAAAAGGGTGCGATGAAAAAAACTGTCTGATTTTCTAAAATAAAATTTACCATTACATTCATAAATAATTATTATTATAAAACTTTAATTTCTGTGCAAAAATTACGTCATTTGGTTTTCAAAATAAATAATATCATTTTGCGCACATAAAGAAAACGTCGTCTTTTCATACTCAAGCATCCATAATTCTCAACAAATTTAGTAAGATCAATTATATTTAGAAAATCAAACAAATTTATCTAAATCATCATTCAAAATCAATCCAATTTTTTTTTTCAACGCACTCTTTTTGTAAATCGTAGTAGTTCGGACCCCAAGCATTGATAGTTCAGGACCCCTTTTGAGTTTTTTTCGTTAAATATAAACCGGTAATCAGAATCTATCATGTGTAATGAAAAATTAAGTAATATTATCAAAACCAAAACCACCCTATTTTACCCCAAAACCATCATATTTTGCATCAAAACCATTCTATTTTGGATAATTATAAACTTGCTTAGCATCCATAATTCTCAACAAATTTAATAAGATCAATTATATTTAGAAAATCAAACAAATTTATCTAAAACATCATCCAAAATCAGTCCAATTTTTTTTCAACACACTCTTTTTGTAAATCGTAGTAGTTCAGACCTCAATTGGGTAAGCATTGATAGTTCAGAGCCCCGTTTGAGTGTTTTCCGTTAATTGTAAGCCGGCAATCAAAATCTATCATGCATGTGTAATGGAAAAATTAAGTAATATTATCAAAACCAAAACCACCCTATTTTACCCCAAAACCATCATATTTTGCATCAAAACCACTCTATTTTGGATAATTATAAACTTGCTTAGCATCATGGGATTTAAGTACTTTTATCAGTACTATATCTTACTGTTCAAACAATAGCAGATAATCATATTCATGTATTTATTATAGGGATAAAACTCAAAAGGGCCCTGAACTACTACCGCTTACCCAATTACGGTCAGAACTACCATGATTTCCAAAAAGGGTGCGATGAAAAAAAAATTAGACTGATTTTTTAAAATAAAATTTACCATTACATTCATAGCTAATATTATTATAAGATTTAAATTTGTGTGCAAAAATTACGCCATTTGGTTAGCAAAATAAATTATATTATTTTGCGCACTTAAAGAAAATGACGTCTTTTGATAACCAAACGATGTAATTTTCGCACACAAATCCAAATCTTATGATAATATTAGGTTTGGAATGTAATAATAATTTTATTTTAGAAAATCAGTCCATTTTTTTTTCATCGCACCCTTTTTGAAAATCATGGTAGTTCTACCGTAATTGGGTAAGCGGTGACAGTTCAGGGCCCCTTTTGAGTTTTTCCCTTTATTATATGTTTCAATTAATTAGTTATATTGGCGAATCAATCCACTTTAAGTCAAATAAATTTTCTTGAAAATTGTAAGTATTTGACAAACTTCATTCACTAAAATGCATTATTTTGTATGACCCCATTCCACAAAAACACTTTGATAAGACAAAACCTTGTAAATTGGTGTATGATTTGGTATCAACCCTTTCAAAGTTATTTATTGATAAGACTTTGATTTTCTACTTGAAATCGACAATCACCAAGACGATATGTGACAGATACTCAATGTCTCGATTATTCCCCGACAACTCCCTCTCGCTTCCTCCCAACGCGTCTCTGCACGCAAACACCATCTGAATGCTCGCAAACGCCGCGTTCCGAGTCCCCCCAACGTTCCCCGATCCCCACATCTGCCTCGCCTGCCGCATCTGCCCAGCCGCTGAATTGTAAGCTTCCTTGCACTTCCTTAATTTCCCCGCCAGCACAATATCCCTTGTGCGGCCTATCAGCTGATCAGCTTTCTCAACAGATCTTTGCGCGCTTGAAAGCGTCAAGCCGATAGAAATATCTCCTAGTTGGTGCAAGTTCGCACCCCGGCTGCTCGGATCAGACATCAGAGCATGCTTGCAGTAGTCTATGAACCTTGTTCGGGCACAAACGTCGCCGATAAGCTGACTTCGCGATTCGACGGGATGAATGCTAAGCGAGGCGCATATGGTGAAAATTGGGAACCACAAGCGACAGGCTTGGATGAGTGAAGAGGGCTCCTCCATATCTTTCATTCCAAGTCTGACTCAAAATTTTTATCACTTCTTTTGAAGTAATGCTTTTCTTCTGAAATATGATAATTTATAATGTGATGAGAGACCCAATTCAATTTGTAATTGGAAAAATAAGTTGTATGCTTGGTCACAAATTAATTCTATTTTTTGAAAAATTTAAATCGATAATTTTTTTTGCAAAAGTTGATTGGAGACCATCATAAAATATGGCAAAAAACATTTCCCATTAAATATGTTTTATGACCTCCAAACTTTTCACGAATATTTTAACTTCCGGCTCTTCAAACTTTTGCTTCGAATTTTAAAAATATTATAATTATAAAGAAATACTCCATCCGTTCATAAATGCTTCAAATTTTAGGGATATTATAATTTTAAAAATACACCTTATCTGTCCATAAATACATTTCAAGATAAAGTTATTAACCTATTTCATATAAAAATTATCCATACATGTTACGTTATGATGTTGAATATTAATATCTACCTATCAAACACTAATTAGTTGATAACACTTTTAGTGCACGTTTGGTACGCCGTATTATTTATACGTATATTATTAATATCTGTATAAATAATACCACCTACTGAAGAGATATTATTAATACAGATTTCTAAAGACAAATTTTCTCTTTCCGCATTATTAATATGTATTTCTATTTTGTACCAAACACATCATCATGGTATTAATAATACCATCTCATTCCTAATACATGCTAGATGCTACCAAACACTTCATTTGTGCTAGTATATTTGTCATTCAAGATATTTTTTTCGGTTTCATTTGTGCTAATATATTTGCTATTTAAGATATTTTTTTGGTTACAAAATAAAAAATAATAGTTAAGTCAAAAAAATTATATTTAGTGAATAATCTCTGAAAAAAATTGGTTTCTTAAAAAGTTAAGATGTGATAAACAAACTTAAATGACAAATAAAAGATAACAAAAAGAGTAATTCTTGATTATTTAAATGTAAAATTATATATTAATTTAATACATGTATAGTTAACTGACATGTATTTGTGGAAAGGGATAAAACCTAAAAAGACTCTGAACCACCACCACTTACCTAATTGCGGTCAGAACTATCACGATTTTTAAAAAAGATGCAATGAAAAAAAAATTGGACTGATTTTCGAAAATAAAATTTATCATTATATTCCTAAACTAATATTATTATAAGACTTAGATTTGTGTGCGAAAATTACGTCGTTTATTTATCAAAATAAGATATACAGTTTTACGCACATAAAGAAAATGCGTTTCTCATAACCAAATGACGTAGTTTTCACATACAAATATAAATCTTATAATAATATAAGTTTTGGAATGTAATGGTGAATTTATTTTAGAAAATCAGTCCAATATTTTTTTCATCGCACCCTATTTGAAAATCGTGATAGTTTTGACCGTAATTGGGTAAGCGATGGTAATTCAAGACCTTTGAATTTTTCTCTTAGAAATAAAAAATACTGCCAGCAAAAAAAAAAGAAATAATGCTAACCTGACTTTTTATATTACCCTTTTAAAAAAGTAGTTAGATTATCTTTACGCGCATCCCACGAGATTCATTTAGAAAACTCGTTTCAGAGTTGAAGAAAAGTGACAACACATTACATAATTAATAAATTAAATATTTCTTACAAATATTAAATAAATAATATCAATTAAAATAATAAGTTATGTCACGTCCATGTATAATTCAATATATATATAGGGGAGGATCCATTGAGAAACTCCTTACGTTGAGAACCTTTGTAGACAATTATAGACCAATCATTTTTTACGTGAAACAACAATGTACTAATTATATGATTTCCTTTTAAAAGCTTATTTATTATGCTTAATTAGTTATATGAGATTCGTTCTAAATTTACATACCATTTGAGATTTGTTTTATTTCCTAATTTAATGATATTTTAAAATTTTTATTTTAATTTTACGGATTTAGGGGTTTTGGATGGTGAACATCTGCAGTAAACGGATGTTCACTATCAAAAAAAAATTCAGATTCATAAAAAATCAAAACAAGCAATAATTTCTAAAATTTATGAACGTGTTCACCATTCATCAAAATATGTACAAAAATGGTGAACATAATATATATTACAAAATGTTCACTATCGAAATTCCACTCGTTCTGTACATTCAAAATAAACTCCACTCGTTTCAAATGGTGAATATTTTTTTAAGTAAGCTGATGTTCACTGTCAAAAGAATTTATCCAGATTCATAAAAAATCAAAACAAGCAATAATTTCTAAAATTTATGAACATGTTCAACATTTAAAATATGTACAAAAAATGCTGAACATAATATATATTACAAAATGTTCATTATCAAAATTTCACTCGTTCTGTACATTCAAAATAAACTTCACTCGTTTTCCATGATTGAGAGAAGAAAGGTAAAATACAACAATTAAGAGGAGAGATAATCGAAATTAAATATTGTATTTTTGAGTGATTTATGCAGTAAATTATATATTTTCCATGATTCAAAAATGTTCACTATTCATATTCCTAAAAAATCTGTAAATTAGAAAAAGAATCTAGACAAAAAAATCCAGTAAATTAAATACAAAACGAAATCTCAAAATAGCAAGTAAGTCTATTTCATAATAAATAAAAAAAGAATCTTATATAATTAATAAAGAATAATAAATAAACTCAAAAATGAAAACCATATAATTAATATATTGTTGTTTCATGTAAATAATGATTGGTCTACAATTATCCACAATGGTTCTCAACTTAAGGAGGTTCTCAATGGATCCCTCTCCTATATATATATAGGATCAAATAAAAACTGATTTGGATATGTAAACAGTGAATTATTATTATTCTTTGATCTTAAATCATCTAGTGGATATGATTTAACATTTTTTTAATTTCATTTCATATTTTTAATAAATTCATAATTATAAGTTAATAAATCTCCCGTATTAATGGAGTGAAAATTTCTCTCATATCATCATCCCTTTATTATTTCTCTTTTTTTATTTATTAGTAGAATCATCAATCTCATCCATATTTTCTCTCACCTTCATATTTTTGCTCTCTCATCTCTCGCTCACCATAACCATCCGCGCCAGCCAAACTCAGTCCTAATCCGAGCTTCTTCTCAAAGCCACACCTCTCATCTAGCCAAAGCCGCCTCAACCAAACCAATCAGACACCACCACGAGTCTGAATCTGATTTAGATCTGAGTCGATCCACCCGTCCCCGGTGCTCAATCATCTGAGCAGCACCTTGATATGAAATTCATCAATGAAGATTCGTCTGATCTGTGCTGCGATGTCATATCATTTGAAGATAAAGGTCTGTGATGGTGCACGTTTAGTGGTGCACAGTTTTTCTAAATCCATTGGTGCACATCAAATCTGGTGTGGATGGCGCACAAGACATCCATCATGAAATGTGTTGTTGGCTACGTCCAAAATGATCAAAGATCGAAACTTTCTGAACATTGTAATAGGTAGGGTGCTAGAGAGGTTCACCATGTTTCCGACCCGGGTCAGAGAATGTGGCATCACCAAACTTAGGCGGGACTCGGGGAACCGCTGGATGTTTGTGCACCATATAAAAAATCAGTTTGTGCACCATGTGAAATTAATTTGGGCACCATTTTAAATTGGAAAGAGGGCACCATGTAATAGTAAAATATGATTAATTAAAAAAATAAATTATAATGCATCATACAAAATCAAAAAGTGCACCATCTAAAATCAATATGTGCACTGCCTCCTATATTGTGCACCAAATAATACATCAGTAAATTAAAATGCACCATTCCAATTCGTAACATGTTCACCATGTAATTGTGGTGCACATGAGATGGTTCCTTCTCTCTTATTGGATGAGAGATCATCACTACATTTTTTGAAAGAGTAAACGTAAAAGTAAGATTTAATCAAGGGATTTGACAGGTAATTGGCGGCTTAAAAAAAGGTGAGAATATAATCCGAGTTAAAAATTAATTTTATCTGCTTAATATTAACACATCTATTAACAAATGTTTATTTAATAAAAAAAAATGATGCATTGATTTGAAAATAGATCAATGATTAAAAATGGTTACAGTTTACATATCCAAATTGTTTTTCACCTGATCCGTCCCCCTATATATATAGGTTCAATTGAGAACCCTTTTTTGATGAGTTGATGTGAGAATTGAAAACTCTTCCAAAATTCGTCATATGTCCCACTACATGAGGGGTATTTTAGGGTTAATTTGTTAGTCAATAAGAAGCTGTCATAAGCCCCACTACCAACACTCACGAGTCAATCTTTGACCACCACGTGTCCACTCACTCCTTCCACATGTCACACACATACACATCCTCTTTCCTTTCGCAAACTCATTAATATTTATTTTCACTTCTTAAATCAATTTATGTAATTATGTTAATATTATTGTTATAATCAAATTTCATAATTATTTATAAAAATATACATTTTAATTTGTGATCCATTTTTGGATATTTTTTTTCAAAAAAGAAAAAACAAAGCGCAATGTACAAAGTACAAAGTTCAAAATTCATAGTACTTTTTATTTTGTACGTTGTGTTTTGAGCTTTGAAATATGAATTTCAAAATATGAACTTTATGATTTGTACTTTGAACTCTTATACTTTGTGTTTTACAAAAAAAATTAAAAATATATTGAAAATGGATCTTAAATTAAACACTATACTTTTTTACAAATGAATAAGAAATTATTTTTAAAAAAAATCTATCAAAATAATTATATAAATTGATTTTAAGAATTAAAAAAATAAGAGAGAATGCGGCTAATATGTGGCCGACATGTGTCAGAAAAGTGCACTTTTATCTCGGACTATTATACCAGAACCCTCCTCAAATTATGGCATGTGTCATATTCCACCTATCCCCAACACCATTTATCCCACATCTCCTATCCTCATTTGCAGTTCTCAATTCTCACATAATATTTAATTTTATATATACAACAACAATTTTGTAGGTCTGGTAGGGTCCACTCTAATTATTTTATTCTCTAAATAGTGGTTCGAATTTGTTCATTGTGTTAACTGTGGGCTATTAGTATGTACGAATCAAAAATTACTAATCTATATTTTATTTGAAAATTATGATAGTTCGGATTGTAATTAGGCAAGATGTAATAATTCAGAATTCTTTTTGAATTTGTGGGTAAAATATATCCGAACAACACGTATCAAATTTAGTACCAAACTTTTTAATTATTCAATTTTGGTACCAAACTTTTTAATTTACTCAATTTTGGTTCTACAAACTTAATAAAAACAAGTACTTAGCATGAAATGAGAAATTTTATTAAAAATAAAAAAAGATTGTGTGTGACATGTTTATGCAGATTTCAAAATTCTAGCTAAAGAGTTGGATTCCCAAACCGATTCTCTCATTTCATGCTAATTACTTCTTTTAATCAAGTCTATAGTAGTGAAATTAAATAATTTAAAATTTTGATATGAAATTAAATAATTTAAAAGTTCAGTACTGAATTTAAAAACGTGTGATAGTTTAAAATATATTTTTATAATTTATTATGAACTTTTTTAGTGTTTTGTGAGAAAACCCAAAAGGGGTCCTGAACTACCACCGCTTACCTAATTGCAGTCAGAACTACCACGATTTCCAAAAAGGGTGCGATGAAAAAAATTGGACTGATTTTCTAAAATAAAATTTAGCATTACATTCGTAAACTAATATTATTATAAGACTTAGATTTTGTATGTGAAAATTACGACTTTTGGTTATCAAAATAAACTATATTGTTTTGCGCATATAAAGAAAACGACGTCTTTTGATAACCAGACAACATAAGTTTTACATACAAATCTAAATCATATAATATTATTAGTTTTAGAATGTAATGATGAATTTTATTTTTGAAAATCAGTATAATTTTTTTTTCATCGCACTCTTTTTAAAAATCATGATAGTTCTGACCGTAATTGGGTAAGCGGTGATAGTTCAAAATTCCTTTTGAGTTTTTTCCCTAATTTTATTACAAATCCTAGCCAGCCATTAAGCTTGATTCGGCCCCCGCCCATCCCAAGCCTTGACCCACATGCCAATGAAAAAACAACAACAATGAATTGCATAAAAAACGACAAAAAATCTGAATTAAATATCATATTAAAACAATTACAATCTTCAAATAAACAAAGATTAAAAGAAGCATGAAAAGATATTTGCAATTATATATTAGCTTAATAATCCGGAGTCCATTTTAAAATATATTTTGGCTTCTACTGTGGGAAAGGATGAGCTTAGTTTTGTTGAAAAAAATATGCGTATATGATATGAAATCAAATTAATATTGAGTTCACAAATTAAAGATTATAATTCTAGAATAACATAAAGTTTATTATGACCCTTCAAAAAAATTAAAACATCTTTTTGCTGTTTATTTTTGCCATTCATATTGTTTTTCAATGACATATATACATGTAAGTCACATTAGTATAATGCATATTACGCTCATTCTATTTTAACACAGGTTGGATGTTTTATTTTGTGAAGTTTCAAAACAATTATTCTGTTGATCAATATACTTTCTCATGTCAAACGGTTGTGTATATTTATTTTTGAGTACTCAGTACATATTTTTATAAAATTTAAAATTGGCTCTAAACTATCATAATTTTTAAACTATGGTCCGAAACGATTTGAATTGTCGAAATGACGCAAGAAAAAGTTTTAAAATGATTTTCTAAAATATATTTGTCAGTTGCATATTAAACTAATATTATTATAAGAATTAAATTTGTGATAGAAAACTACGCCGTTTAGTCTCCAAATTAAATGATATCGTGTCATCCGCATAAACAAAACGCTGTTTCCTCATACTTAATCAAGCTTAATACTTAACCCATTTAAAAAGTTTCAGTGTATTTAATTATTCAAACCATTTTTGTTAAACAACATCCTAAATTAGTTCAAATTTTTGTCATCGCACCATTTTTGATAATTCGAATAGTTCGAACAGTAAGAGAGAAACTTGTAATAGTTAAGAGCCCTTTTTAGTATTTTTTTCTATTTTTATTAACAAAGTCATAGAGACATACTCTCATGTCCTCTTTTACATATCCTTTAACCTAAAATATTTATCCGCTTTCACTTATCACTTAGCAAACTCAATACATATTTAATAATAAGCACAGCAATCTTAAAAGGATTCCATTTTATTAATACATAATAAAGCCTCATTTTGCACCAATATAAACACTTTGTTTTACATCTTGCACTGGCTTAAAAAAAAACACGTTAAATACCATATTATTAAAAATATTCAACCGTTAGTATTAATTTCACTTTAATCTACTCAAAATAACTATAAAATTACCGATAAAAGAGGATGACAAGAGTAATATGATATCTATAAGGCACCTTAAATTTTTTTTTTTTTTTTTGAGATCTTCAATCACAACAAACTTTTGAACTGATCCTTCCAAAACATCACTTGATGGGCACTAAAATTTCCCTCTCTTTCTTTATTACCTTTTATTCTCATAACAAAAATTACTTTAGTAATTGGAAATTACAAGAATAATATGCGCCATATACTCCACAGCCATATTATTCCTAGCCAACAGCCGCTCATGGGATCCCAACGCATCCCTACATGCAAACACTCCATCGAACATTCCATACACAATCTGCCTCACTGCTCCAAAGTTATTCACCGCCCACAGCCGCCGCGCATCCCTCAGCTGCACAAATGCGGAGCGATACGCACTTCTGCACTTCTTCAGATTTCCAACCAGCACAACATCTCTCGTCCGGTTCATGATCTCTTGAGCCTTCTCGCGAGCCCTCCACGCGTCACTGATTGCCAGATCGATAGCGATATCACCTAATTTGTGCAGGTCTGCATGAAAACTGCTGGGCCTGGACATGAACCTATGCGTGCAGTAGTAGAAGAATGTAGTTCTGGAACATACATTATCAACTATAGGGTTTCCAGATGCGACCAGGTGCGGGTTGATGATCCCAATTGTCACCAAAATGTAGATTAAAATGTAAGAAGATTGTGTCATCTTGTTTTGTTTATAGAATGACAATGTAGTCTTTATTTATAGATGGGAAAAATTCAAAAGCTACCACCGCTTATCCAATTGCGGTCATAACTATTATGATTTCCAAAATGAATGCGATGAAAAAAAAAATAGATTGATTTTATAAAATAAAATTCACCATTATATTTCTAAACTAATATTATTGGAAGACTTAGACTTGTTTGCGAAAATTACGTTGTTTGGTTATTAAAATACGACACTTTCTTTATGAGCGTAAAATGATATAATTTATTTTGATAACCAAACGACGTAATTTTCGCACACAACTTTAAGTCTTATAATAATATTAGTTTATGAATGTAATGGTAAATTTTATTTTAAAAAATGAGTCCAATTTTTTTTCATCGCACAATTTTTGTAAATCGTGGTAGTTCTGACTGCAATTAGATAAGTGGTGATAGTTCAGGACCCTTTTGGGTTTTATCCCTCTATAGATTACAAGGGAATTTTTTTTTTCATTTTTTTAATCTGTCATTTCTTTCTATTTGTTTAGTTTTCATTCTACATTGCTTTTTTTATTTCACAATTTTTGTTTCTATAAAATAAAAATTTACAGTTTTAGTAACCATGATTTTGCCATATTGGAAAACCGTAATTTTCTTTTGGGGGACCGTAGTTTGTGAAATGTGATTTGCTTTCAAATGTGAATAAATTTTGGGTTTAGAAGACTGCAGTTCTAACTGTAATTTTAACAAAATAGGGTTGAAAGAAAAATAAATCAAAAAGTATTGTAGAATGAAATTAAATGAAGGAAAAATAGTAGATTGAAAGAAAAAAAATTCTCTACAAAAATATCAGTGAAATTTTTATTATATTGATTGGAAATTCTCATATAAATTTTTTTGAGAAAAAAATATTAGACAGTATCAAATTAACTTGCAAGCACAAAGAAATTGGAGATTTCTCTTTACATGTAAGATAATTAAAAAAAAACTGCGAAAAGTTTTAATATCTTTTATAATATTTTCTTGAATTAATTTTTTCAATGAGAGCAACTAATTATATAGGCTTTTGCATTTTTTTTCTCATATGAATAATGTATACTATAGGTACCAAAATTCATAATTACATATGTAATTTCAATATGCACTCAGCAAAATATATTGAAAACGTCTCATTCACGTTGTTTTAAATATCTAGCCAAAATAAAACACATGATTAACCCTTGTGTTTTGATTTCAGACTCACGTTGACAAACACATACTAAAACAGTTCATTTTTATTTGGTTTGAGGGAATCGTATCAAAATGTTAAATATCGGGACAAGTAATTTGGATTGTATCTTCATACTGACTCAACATATTAAAATTGTCTGTAAATCAATAGTTCAACACTCCAATCAGGGCCGGCTCGGAAAATTTGAGGGCCTTGAGCGAAATCAAATTTTGAAACCAGGTTTCAAATAAAATAAAAGCGACATCATAAAATAAGGTAAAAAATATTTTTAATTTTTATACTCTCCATGAAGTAAATTAAAACATGTGTGGAAGTGAAATAAATAAACAAAGTAAATATGTATCAAAATATAATAGACGTCTAAGCCCGTTAGACACTATAAAATTTATCTTGTCATTACTTTTCACCCATGTAATCAAATAGAGTGAGATTATATAGTTACTAAAAAAATGTAGTAATTATAATCAAAAACCGTGTTTGATAAATTTTTAACACTAATTGTTAAAGAAAACAAGACATAAAAGTTCACAACTAGTTATAAAATTTCTTAAAATATCCTTATTTGTTAAAATAATATATCTAAATTTTAGTTTGTTAATTCAAAATTTTCTTGATTCAAATGACAAATAAATACGTAAAATAAGATTTGATATGTATGCAAATACAGATGTTATTTTTTTATTATATTTTTTTAACTACACAAGAAAAATAATTATTCTTACTTAAAAACTGAATATATATATTTTGTATTAGATAAATTTCCTTATATATAGAATAACATCAATTTTATTTTAAATTTAATAAAGAGTTGGGCTTTCCAGCCCACTTGAAGAACAAAAACCCTAAAGTGTAGTTTTCATTTCTTTCTCCACCGTTTGTCACGCCGCATGCCATCGCTGTCGGCTCCTCTGTGTCATTTTTCACTAAATTCATCTTCATCCATCTCCAAAACTTTTATCTAATTCATCAAAGTCATCGTTGTTCACCATCATCGCTGGGTACCTTTGCAATCTCGGTACAACGAAAAATTTGAGGCATTTTCAATCTTGGGGCCCTATGCGGCTGATCCGCTCGCACAGGGCCTTAGCTGGCTCTGATCCAATATATATTATATGGGAAAATTTCAAGGGAGCCCTGAACTACCACCACTTACCTAATTGTGGTTAGAATTATCATGATTTCCAAAAGGGGTGCGATGAAAAAAATGGACTGATTTTTTAAAATAAAATTTATCATTGTGGGTGAAAATTACGTCATTTGGCTATCAAAATAAATAATATTATTTTTTGCACATAAACAAAACAATGTCTTTTATACTAAATCATCCATAATCTTCAACAAATTTAATAAGATCAATTATATTTAAGAAATCAAACAAGTTTATCTTAAACAACATCAATTGAAATGAGTCTGATTTTTTGCATCGCACCTTTTTTGGAAATTGGTTAATTCTAACCATAATTGGGTAAGTGGTGATAGTTCAGAGCCCATTTTGAGGTGTTCTCCTATATTATATCTTTTTTTAGTCAGGGGTCTCACACCCTATTATTAGACAACACTCAAAACCAATAAACGAACACCTCTTTAATTATATTGTATCTTTTCTTTCCACTATTGAATTTGGAACTTTGAACTTATTCATATATTAAATGTGATAAAAGCGATGCTGTCAAACATTTTTATGTCCCGAGTTTAATTTATTGTAATACTAAATTCAATTAAATTATATAAAACCAGTGGAAGTTGGCTGTCACATCTGTTATATGATTATTTCACTAGAATTTAATTGAAAATATACTAAAATGCATTTTTTTGGAAAAACAATTAAGGATACGTAGGGTCCCGGCTGGTCCCGATATTTTAGAAGCCTGGTGTGAAACTAAAAGGGAGGTCTAAGGATATGTTGAAAACTGAAATAATACAAACAAAAAAAATTAATTTTACAAAAAAAGTATAAACGTAAAAGTAGAAAAAAAATAATACAAATTAAAATTTTAGATTTATGTATTTTTTACGCTTTACAGTATCATTTTGTATTATTTTTTAGAATTTTATAGTGGAGAATAAATGATTTTATTCATTTTATTAATATTGTTATTTGTTGCTACTAACATATTGTTGAATTTAAATTATGCTTTTTTAAATATTATAAATATAACTTAGGTGAATTGGTCGTGAGATTCAAATTTAATTCAAAAGTTATTTGTTCGAATCCTTATCAGAGCCAGGCTAGGCTTGGGAGGGAGTTTAATGAGTTGGGGGCCTGCAAAGGGACTAAAGTCATTGTTTCTTAAACATTTGGCATTTTTATTTTCCGATATTTTATGACGTTTTCTTTTAATAATTACAAATGACGAGAATAATATGCGACATGTTTTCCACATCCTTATTATTCCTGGACATGAGCGACTCATACGATCCCAACGCATCTCGACAGTTAAAAACCTGATCGAAATCAGCATACACAACCCTCCTCACCGCGGCAAAGTTATTCACTGCCCACGCCTTGCTCGCCTCCTTCAGCTGAAGATACACCGACCGGTATCCATCCTTACACTTCCGCAGTTTCTCAACCACCCAAGGTTTGCTTTTTCATCTGGTCCATTAATTGCTGAGCTCTGTCACAGGCTTTTGATGCATCAACGGTTGCGATATCGATTGCGATGTCGCCTAACTTGTGCAGGTCTGCACTGTAACTGCTCGGTCTGGACTCGAAACGGACCCTGCAGTAGTCGGGGAATGTTGTTCTAGCGCACACATTCTTAACCAACGTGCTAGCGGGTGCGGCGAGGCGGGAGCTGACCACAACATATATTGCAAAGATGCAGATTGAAAGGTATGAAGATGGGGCCATCTTCTAATGATTTGGTTCCAAGCATATGAATGCAGCCTTTGATTTATAATGGAAAATTAAAGATTTTGAAAGTAGTAGAATGATAAATGGTAGGCACATCTCTAATATGGAAATGAAAAATAAATTCTCTTTATTTCTTTTCATATCTTAGGAGTGCACTTTTCATTTGGTAATTTCTCACTAAATTATGAACTTACTTAAAATTAATAAAAAATATTTCGCATAAAAAAATACTAATTTTATAATGAATAAACGCTTTCATACTTTTAATATATAAAAGATAAAGCTATATTTTTTGTTATTTTAATGTACATTAACTTTCATTGAATAAATAATTAATATGACCCTTTCGTCATCTTTATATACAGGTAGTTTAAGAAAAACTTATTAACCATTTTTACATGCCACTCATAATTATTTCAGATAAAGCTTTGTTTTATAAATATAATATAATATTTTTTTCTCTAAATAATCTCGTTCAATACCAATAGATATTATCTCTTAAAATATCTTAGATCATATACAATAAATCAAAATGATAAATATGAAAAATGATAGTACTACTCTGAGTGGAGTGATTTTTTGACAATTTTCACATTAAACAATTAATCAACTAAACAATTAGACAGTATTGATTGATCAATCTAGACAGACGTCTATAAAAAAATGCATAGAAATACTTATTTGCTGTGTCTTGACAAAAATATAAGACTTCGCATGAAAATGTGGTGGAACTCATTATTTCTCAGTGACTTCAATACAAATTCATTGACCGAAATTCGGTTGCATGTCCCTTGATTTAAAAATTGTGTAGAATAAACTCTCAGTCTCATCATAGTTTTGTTCGTGGCTGGGTTTTCGACATAGACTCCCACTAGCACATAATTATTTTAATTCGGCGATTCAAATATTAATTTTATACGGGACTTAAATTATATACAGTGTTTTCTAATGAAAAATACAGTATGTAGTCAAAAGTAGAGAGCTACAATGTTTTGGGTCAAACTATATATCACATTTCCTTATAAAAAACGTCATATATATTTTATACGGCGTTTATTCCATGTTATTCGATTGCTTGCATGTACAAGGACCACATTGTTTCCAGACTAATTTCTTTCTTTATGTTCGGTTTAGAGAAAATGAGAAGGAAAGTTAATATTTGAGGAAAGTTATCTCCCTCTTCTCTCTTAATCTGCCATCCCTTCCCAAAACTCTATCCGATGCGGCAGAGGATGTGGCAGTCTTCCCTTCACCTCAAATATGTGGAGGTACGGTCCTGATCTATGTTGGCTTTTTCTGCTATGTTATAGCCTCAACTTGAAAAGATATAATCTGATGAGCGTAGGAGATCCAGTATTTGCTCGTTAAAGAGAAGAATATTGATATATAGAGTGAAAAAAAAGCTCACAAGAAGAGCAATGGAAGCAGAATTTCATTGTTTCTAAATTAATCTCTTAGGTCTTATTTTGTTGCACTTATTGAGCTCTATTAAGAGGTGGTCTCTTATTATATCAAGCATTCAGTGAACCGAGTACTTGTTCTTTTTCTCTTAATGAATATTTAAAAATTCTGAATGATTTGTTATCAATTTTATATATGAATCATTCAGAGGCGATATCTATACAATTATTATAATTATCTTTTTAATTTTCATATTTTAAAATCAACTCTGTCCGGATTGTACTTCAATCAGAATCACATTAATGTCGACCGCAACTAGTTTCTTCAATCAGAATATCATAAACTTCATAAATAAATAAAATATATTTTTATAACATGATTATAAATTTTATTTTTATTTTTATGTGGTAAAATTATAATTATAATTTTATATTAATAAATCATTACATATTAAGATACTTAAAAAAATAAATTACCAAATAAAAACAAATCATTCAACAATCAGATGTGGTTTGATCAATGGTCTGACCATTCAGATTTTCATACTACATTCAGCTCTTAATTTTACAGAACGACACCTTACTTTACGTTCAGTTTGGAGAAAATAAGAAGAAAAATTAATACTTGAGCAAAGTTATCTCCTTGTTCTCTCTTAATCTACCATCCCATCCCAAAACCTTACCCGATGCGGTGGGGGGTGCGGCAGTCTTCCCTTCACCTCAAATATGTGGAGGGCTTGATCTATTTTGGCTTTTGCTATGTTATAGCCACAACTTGAAATGACATGAACATGTCTTCCTGACCTGATGAGCGTTGGAGATCCAACATTTGCTCATTAAAGAGAAGAATTTTGATATGCAGAGTGAAGAAAAGGCTCACAAGAAGAGCAATGGATGCAGGATCTCATTTTTATACTAATTATGTTCGGTTTAGAGAAAATGAGAAGTTAATATTTAAGCAAAGTTATTTCCTTCTTCTCTCTGAATCTACCTTTACTACTCAAAACTCTAGCTAGTGCGGCGGGGACTGCGACAGTCTTCCTTTCACCTCAAAACTGAGGAGGGCCTGATCTATGTCGTCTTTTACTAAGTTATAACCACAACTTACAAAAGCAGGAACGATTTCATTAAAATGTCCTCCTAACCCGATGAGCGTTGGAGATCCAATATTCACTCGTTAAAGAGAAGAATTTTGTTAGGTAGAGTGAAGAAAAGGCTCACAAGAAGAGTAATGGAAGCAGGATCTCATTGTTTCTAGACTAATCTCTTACTTTATGTTCGGTTTGGAGAAAATGAGAAGGTAAGTTAATATTTGAGGAAAGTTATCTCCTCCTTCTCTCTTAATCTACCGTTCCTTCCCGAAACCCTAACCGATGCGGCGGGAGGTGCGACACTCGCCCAGCCCCCACTCCATCCTTCCCCTCGGGTATCCGCCGGCTTCAGATCCATAGATCTGATTTTTTGGATCACCCAACGCGCTTCGGCCTCCTTTTCCTTTGCGCAAGCAACGATAGTGACTCAAATCTGGCCTTTCCAACCATATGAAGTTTAACCGCTCTTCCATCAACTCTCAGCCTTGGATTGGTGCTCTTCAAGTTGGAGCATCGCTCCCCCTTACCGTTCAAGGGTTTGTCGTCATCGGAATACTCCTCAGGTGACTTGATAGCCCCTCTATAACCCCCTGCAGTCGATGGACGGTTAGCTCATGCCTCGACGCTTGGCGACGACCAATTAGCAGATGTTCATAATAGCTTAAATCATTCTCTTCGCATGTTTGTCGTCTAATTGTAAGCCGCAGGTAGCCCTCACTCTAGGAGCCCGACGGCCTGCGTGTAAGCTCGGCAATTCCGACTAGATTAGGTTCGCAGCAGGACTCTAGGCCCCAAGAGACCTGCTCAAGGATCTAAATCTCAGCAATCCCTCACCACATGTAAGCTCCCCGAGCCTTATTCCTTAGCCCTTGCGCCACCCACTAAAGACTCTTCGACCTTGCACCCTCTTTGTAGGTTCTTCGAACCCTTCTCTATGCCTAGCACCATCCCTTTGTAGACTTTTCGAGCCATCCTTAGGCATTCGGGCCCTTCCTTGTAGGCTCTCGGGCAACATTAGGTCGCGTGCCATCTCTTTGTAGGCTCTCTGAGCCACTCATCAGACCTTGTGCTCCCTTTTGTAGCCCTTGCCCTTTACGGTCCTTGGACCCCTATCAATAAAGTTTAACTTAAAAAAAGAAAATGAGAAAAAAAATGAATTCTCTTTAATTCAACCCATTTTCTTTTTATTTTGTTAAAGATAAAAAATTGGGTAGAAATCATGAAACACTCTTTAATTTATTCTAATTTTTCTTCTTATTTTCTATCTAATTCCTTTACCAATTTTTTTCTGGACAAAAAAAAAAATTCCTTCCAATTTCTCATGTCATTTTCTCTCTCACATTTTCCCTTAACCAAACACGACCTTTATCTTTCTTACTTGGTATTTTTGTTGTCTTTCTTACTTGTTTGCTGTTCTGTAGTTCTTAACTTCATGGTTTGGGTTATCTAGCTCGGTTTGATTTTTTGAAAGAGCGCTTTTTGGCTGTGTTATTGTGGAGAATAGTTTGTGGCCGAGTTTTATTGTGTTTCCCTCTTTCAGGTTTTTCATTATTTATAACTTAAGTTCCAACAATAATATGAGAGCAGTGTCATATAAGGAAAAGAGAATAACCTCATCCTTGCCATACTCTTTGATAAAAGTGTTGAATCCATGAGGAAATGGACCAATAAATACTACTGAAAAAATACATATTTTTCGGTCAAAAAGTCATGGTCGGAAACTAGCTGAAAAGATTAACATTTTTCGGCATTGTTTTATCAACTTAGGACCGGAAACAAAAATAATGTTTGACTACTAGGAGGAAGGTGGCCGAACAATGACAAAAAATATTGACACATTTTCTAAAAAATCAACAAAAAAAGAATTCAGATTCCATATTTTCCCTTCTCTTTCTCCTTTTCTTCCTCCTCTCTTTCCACCCCTGTCGTCTGCCATCATCCCCACCTGTTGTCACCATCTGCACCTGCTACTACCATTCGAGCGCTGCTTTACCATTCCGCCTTGCACTCAGCCATCTCTATTCCTCAGCCCTGAAACCCTAGGCGCAATCAATCGAATTCTGACACACATTCCCTCGCCTTTGTCTCGAGCTCAGCCGCCTCCTCCTGGATTCTATATACACATATAGGTATTACTACATGTCTTGCATACATGAGCTAGAAATGAGTTTGTGCTTATGTGAATATCTGTTGTAATTCATAATTTTTATATACTTGATGTGAAATTGTAGTGAACTACAAATACATATTTTTGATTTGTTGTACTTAATGGAGCTAGAGACCGTTTATGTAATATTATGTTCTGATTGTTTGCATGATGTGTTGTTGTGCATTATAGAATAGAAGCATTGAAATCACAACGACATTGGATGTATGACTATTCAAAAAGATTGAAACACGATACTTTTGTCCCATGTAGGGGAGAGCACCGGTCGGTTAACACGATATGGATCTCTGTTTTACTCTTTATTTATCAATTTAAATCATCCTAATCAAATACCTTAGGTGAAAGTTATAGTCCTTGAAAGTTCCCAGTTCTACTGACCAAAATTTTAAAAACATTATGGGCGTCATGTGCCAACTTTAAAATCCATCACACACTCGGCCATTTACGGTCTCAATTGAGTCATTGTTCTCGACTTTTTTCTTATTCGAGTCATGTGTCTACTCCTCACCACATCTCCTCATGTGGTTGTGCACCCGGTCAGTCAGTCAGTGACTTTTGTCTTCCGATATGATTTTATCCGTCTTTTGCTATAAAAATTCATCTTTTATCACATTTTTGCATTAAGTTCTAAAATTGCCCTATAACCTAAAAACTAACTTAAATTATCTAATAATATTCTCGAATAGACAAGAACTACGTGAGTTAGGTACAAACAAGACCGAATAATTTGGTCTCATCAGTTGCGCGCCCTTTAAAGATTTGTCGTAGACTCGGCCATTTGTGTGGCCTCTGCTGAGGTAGTGTTTTTTGCTTATTTCTTATTCTCACAACAAACATGTAAAAATTAATATCCAAGTGATTTTCTCGTTCTATATATATATATATAGAGAGAGAGAGAGAGAGGCTAGATCAGTTGAGAACCTCATTTCATTAAGAACCTTGTGGACAAACGTGGACCGATCATTTCGTATTCAAAACGACCATGTTTTGATCATTACATATCAATTTTTGATACTTCATTTATTATGTCATTTGAGTTAATAATGGTTGATTTACCTGATTATGTCATTTATTACGTCATTTAATAATAATCATTTCTTTCCTAATTTACCTGATTTTAAAAGGAGCAAATATAATTGTCGGTTTTGGTAATGGTGATTTATAATCATCATTTATTACGTCATTTATCACCCAAGCACATTCCTGATTTAGTAATGGCGATTTTAATGACGTGTGGTGTGATATTTACTTCCAAGATATATGTGGGTTTTGGTGAATATTCACCATTATAATTGTTTACTTTTTTTGTTAATCTATTATGTTCACCATTATTTGTACATAATTCAAACAGTGAACATGGTTTAAAATTTTGAAAATTACTGATTTTTTTATTTTTTTATGAGTATGTGTAATTTTTTGTATAGTGAACATTTGTTTCGCAATGTTCACCATTGAATACGTTGACTATTGAATACTAATTTTTGACGGTGAATATGTTCACTGTCAGTGACACGATAAAAAAGTGCACTACCAAAAATTAAAAAAAAACACTAAAGCTTACAAAATATGAAATACAAATAAAAAAATAAAACATTAATGATACTTAATTATATATAATACATATATACACTTTCCAAATCTGTCGCATTTAATGAGTGTTGCATAATAAATAAAACATAATAAATAAACTTAAAGAAGGAAAGAAAATGATTGGTCCAAAATTGTCCACAACGGGTTCTCAACGTAAGGAGGTTCTCAACGGATCCCTCCCCTATATGTATATATATATATATATATATATATATATATATATATATATATATATATATATATATATATATATATATATATATATAGGGAGTGGATCAAATGAAAACCACTTTGGATATGTAAACTGTGAACCATTTATATCCATTCATTTCATGTCATCCAACGGATCAAAATTAATATGATTTTTTATTGATATTTTAATTTTTTTCATTAATCACTCTCCTTAAAAAGTGCGACATCATTATCTTAACAAATAAACACAATCTTTATTATTCTCTCTCATCACCATAAATATTCTTTTGATTCCTCTTTTTTCTCCTTATTCATTCGTTCTCTCTACATTCAATGTATCCTCTCTCTTGCCCTCATCAGCCGTGGAACCAATTACACATAAATTCTCATCATCACCACATGTGCACCAGATCAAATTCAGACATCTGCACAGGCCTAGTAGCTCGTGGCTAACAACACAGTTAAAGCCCTTCATCTCTTGTTAAGTGTTATATCATTTGTGACATGGTGCACATTTGTGTTCTGAAAAGGGTGCATATCTGTGTGTGTTTTTTTATTTTTAGAATGGTGCACATCTTTGTTTTTAGATTTTTAAGATTGGTGCACATCTTTGTTTCTAGATTTTTTGAATGAAGTTTGTATATGCACCATTAGTGCAATTTACATACTGAATATGCACATTTAAATCATGGTGCACATCATGAATTCGCATATTATAAATGGTGGTGCATATACTGATTGTGCAGATTAAAAATGTGCACCGTGTGAACATCTCGAGTGCATATGTGCACATGATGAAAGAAAAATATTAAAAATTTAAACGTAATTGTAGGAGGATAAATAAAACGCTAGATTTCCTCATAAATAGGAGATCGGTTAATAAATGAGATAGACATTAAAAACCTAAGTAATAAATTTTTATATAATCTAACTCATTGGATGCATCACAAATGTAAGGCTCAGATTAGTTCACAGTTTACATATCCATATTGGTTTTCATCAGATCCGCCCCCTAAATATATATATATATATATATATATATATATATATATATATAGGGGAGAGATCCGTTTAGAACCTCCTTAAGTTGAGAACCATTGTGGACAATTCTGGACCAATCATTATTTACATGAAACAACAATGTATTAATTATAGGATTTCCTTTTTTGAGTTTATTTATTATTCTTTATTAATTATATGAGATTCATTTTTTTTATTATGAAACAGATTTACTAGCCATTTTGAGATTTCGTTTTGTATTTAATTTACCGAATTTTTTTTGTCTAGATTCTTTTTCTAATTTACATATTTTTGAGGAATATGAATAGTGAATATGAGGTTCACTGCTTAAATCACTATTCAATATGTTCACCACTTAGGTTCACTGTTGCAATATATTCACCACATGGAGGTTCACTGCTAAAAAAAATTATAAAAATATAAAAAAATATAATCCGAAAAATGTTCACTATTCATATTCCTAAAAAAAAATCCGGTAAATTAAATACAAAATCAAATCTAAAAATGGCAAGTAAATCTGTTTCATAATAAATAAAAAATGAATCTCATATAATTAATAAAGAATAATAAATAAACTCAAAAAAGGAAACCATATAATTAATACATTGTTGTTTCATGTAAATAATGATTGGTCCACGTTTGGCCACAACGGTTCTCAATTTAAGGAGGTTCTCAACTGATCAACCCTCTATATATATATATATATATAGAGAGAGAGGGTGGATCAGTTGAGAACCTTTTTACGTTGATAACCTTGTGGACAAACGTGGACCAATCATTTTCTGCGTAAAACGACTGTGTTTTGATTACGACATTTTCTTATTACAACTTCATTTATTATTCTGAGCAATTAATTTAATAATGAATATCTTTATAATATCTTATCATGATTCTTTCATACTATTTAACTCAAATTTTATTATATTATGGAATATTTTCACTATGCTAATTCTTATATATGGTTTTTGACAGTGAATAATTTTTAACAGTGAACATCTATTTTTGACAGTGAATTTTGATAATGAACATGTTTACCATGAATGTTCACTATCATAATAAAAAAACATACAAATAGATTCAGATAAAAATATATTGACTACTGAAAAATGAAAAAAATATTCACTATTTATTAATAATTCTAAAAAAATTATTAAATAAGTGTGAAAATTATAATTTAGAAAAAATCTATAAAAAGTTCATTGTCCGAAAATCCATAAACACATGAAAAAGTGACGTTGAACACTGATTAAATAAATTTAGTATTTTTTTGCACAGAAAATTTTTGTTGAATGAAAAATGATAAAATCTTAAAACATTAATGATATTTAATAAAATATATCAAATAGTTACACTTTCCATAAATATCATTTTTAATGACTCTCATACAGTAAATGGAGTATCATAAATGAAATTAAAAAAAGAATTAAGATGATTGGTCCACAATGATTCTCAATGTGAGGAGGTTCTCAACGGATCTTTTCCCTATATATATATATATATATATATATATATAGGGTGGATCAGTTGAGAACCTCCTTAAATTGAGAACCGTTGTGGCCAAACGTGGACCAATCATTATTTACATGAAACAACAATGTATTAATTATATGGTTTCCTTTTTGAGTTTATTTATTATTCTTTATTAATTATATGAGATTCATTTTTTATTTATTATGAAACAGATTTACTTGCCATTTTGAGATTTGATTTTGTATTTAATTTACCGGATTGTTTTTTAGGAATATGAATAGTGAACATTTTTCGAATTATACTTTTTTAAGGAAGACTGAAATACTTGTTTCTATATATTAATTTTTTAAATTCTGTATACATCTGAACAATGACCATGTTTTGAAACGACAGTGAACATGCCTGAAACGACAGTGAACATGCCTGAAACCACAGTGAACGTGCCAAAAACAACAGTGAACGTGCCTGAAACAACAGTGAACGTGCCTGAAACAACAGTGAACATGCTTGAAACGGCAATAGACATGCCTGAAACGACAGCAAAATATGTCTGAAATGAAAGTTAATAGTAAACACTACTTTAATGTCAATATGTGACAATTAACATGTGAACCGTGAATTTTTTTTATAAATATAAAAATTTTAAGACATTTAATATAATACACAATTACCCATTTCAATATCTATCATATTTAAAAAGTTTCAGATAATTATTAGAGTTTAATAAACAAATTCAAAATGGAAAGTAAATGATTGGTCCAAAATCGTTCACATTTTGTTCACAACTTAGGTGTTCGCAACGGATCCCTCCCATATCCCATATATATATATATGAGAGGGATCCGTTGAGAACCTCCTTAAGTTGAAAATCATTGTGGATAATTCTGAACCAATCATTATTTACATGAAACAACAATGTATTAATTATATGGTTTTCTTTTTTGAGTTTATTTATTATTCTTTTTTAATTATATGAGATTCTTTTTTTATTTATTATGAAACAGATTTACTTGTCATTTTGAGATTTTGTTTTGTATTTAATTTACTGGATTTTTTTTGTCTAGATTTTTTTTCTAATTTACAGATTTTTTAGGAATATGAATAGTGTGACCATTTTTGAATCATGGAAAATATTTAATTTACTGCATAAATCACTCAAAAATACAATATTTAATTTTGATTATCTCTCCTCTTAATTGTTGTATTTTACCTTTCTTCTCTCAATCATGGAAAACAAGTGGAGTTTATTTTGAAT
The DNA here is from genome assembly GCA_002312845.1 of Kalanchoe fedtschenkoi. NCBI lineage: Eukaryota > Viridiplantae > Streptophyta > Magnoliopsida > Saxifragales > Crassulaceae > Kalanchoe > Kalanchoe fedtschenkoi. Next base: position 557,593 of record NQLW01000045.1, on the reverse strand, counting down.
GTACAGAACGAGTGGAATTTTGATAATGAATATTTTGTAATATATATTACGTTCACCATTTTTTGTACATATTTTGAATGTTGAACATGTTCATAAATTTTAGAAATTATTGCTTGTTTTGATTTTTTATGAATCTGGATAAATTCTTTTGATAGTGAACATCAGTTTACTTAAAAAAATATTCACCATTTGAAACGAGTGGAGTTTATTTTGAATGTACAGAATGAGTGGACTTTCGATAGTGAACATTTTGTAATATATATTATGTTCACCATTTTTGTACATATTTTGATGAATGGTGAACACGTTCATAAATTTTAGAAATTATTGCTTGTTTTGATTTTTTATGAATCTGAAAATTTTTTTTTGATAGTGAACATCCGTTTACTGTAGATGTTCACCATCCAAAACCCCTAAATCCGTAAAATTAGAATAAAAATTTAAAAATATCATTAAATTAGGAAATAAAACAAATCTCATATGGTATGTAAATTTAGAACGAATGTCATATAACTAATGAAGCATAATAAATAAGCTTTTAAAAGGAATTCATATAATTAATACATTGTTGTTTCATGTAAAAAATGATTGGTCCAGAATTGTCCACAAAGGTTCTCAACGTAAGGAGGTTCTCAACGGATCCTTGCCCTATGTATATATATATATATATATATATATATATATATATTACAGTATAAGATCCCAAGCAGTCAAACAATTTGCTGCAAGGGTGGTTATTAGTTTTCAAACCAATCATAATATTACAAGTGTATTAAAATTTTAATAATAAAATTAATTTAACTGGAAACCATCCTGTTTTAGTGAAAATAATCTTTATTAAACCACCTCGGTATTTGCTCGTTGTATAATGATTTTTATTACTGGATCATTATCCTTTTTTACTTTCAAATAAAAAAAACAAAGCAGTTTCAGAGATTTTTGTAGGTAGTTTCGTAACATAACATATCTTATATCATGATAAATAATAGCAACGATTTTAAGAGAATTAATAATATGTATGTGAAAGAAGCAATTTTAATCCAAATACGATTAATAACTTTACATTATTTTCAACCAAACACATTAGGTAAGCATTAATTTACTATTCTACTTTTTATCCTCCGTATCAAACGTACCTTTTTAAGTTATAATTAGAATAAAAATTAGGATAAATTACAAATACATTATCTATACTTTCACCTGATTTCAAAATCAAATAACGTGTTTTGTAAATTTTCAATTCAAGTACTTCAAGAATAATTTGAAACAAAAAAATACGATAATTCATCTGATTAAATGTAGATTCTCAATATCATGCAATAGACTATCTCATTTATAGTGTTGGTATACTTAATCCCATGAATTATTATTATTTTCAAATTATTCTTGAAGTACTTGAATTGAAAATTTATAAAATACGACACCTGATTTGAAATCAGATGAAAATACAGATAATGTATTTGTAATTTATCCTAAAATATATTGCAAGCCAGACACGTTTACTATACTAATTGAGTAATTTAATTTCAATCATCAATTGTTAGATAAGTAAATATTTATCATACAAAATATAAAAATAATGAAATATATTTTCGTGCATTGAACAGGAGTAATACGCTAGTAATTATTTAATGCGAACCATAAGCATAGAAAAATAAATTATATATATATACTTGTCGTTATTTGATTGGGCGTCCAAACTCATATTGATTTGACAAGTGAATAATAACTGCCAAATACTGTATTTAATTTAAGAAGATTTGAACCCGCTGTGGAATTTGGCAACTAAAAATATCGGGAAATTTTTGGATGGACTGTGTTCATCTTGTGAGTGAACATTATCAATAAGAATTCATCATGTGTCGTGTTGAAAAATCAAATTGACATGTGACGATGTACAATTGGTTTGAATTTTTTTTCACTTTTAAACGCGACACGTGACGAATTCTTATTAGTCGTGTCCACCGCCACGCGATGGACACCACCCATCCATGAATCACTCAAAAATAACCACGTATTAATATTCTCACCAAATTTGCAACTCAAAGTTGTAAAATACGATAAGGCAAAAAATTCAACTCAAAGCTAATAAAACTAGGGCCGCAAACGAGCCGAGTTGAGTCGAGTAGTAAAGTGTTCATGTTCGTTCATTTAAAATTTCTCGAGTTCGAACTCAAGCCGAGTATTAACGAGCTTTTAAAATATATGTTCAAGCTCGGCTCGTTTAATTTTAACGAGATCGAGCCGACCTCGAGCTTTAATTGAGCATTTGGATTGATATAATATAAAATTTATTATATATGATAAACAAGCGTTCAAACAAATTTGAACAAGTTTTAAATGAGTTACTCGTTAAAAAATTTTACTCTATTGACTAGTAACTTTATAAATTTATAAAAAGGTTTGTAGTCAAGTCTAAACAAATTTAAATGGAGCTTTTAAATGAGCCCATAAATGAGTTGAATACCTCATTGTTCATGTTTAGCTCAAATGGTAGACATAAGTTACATCCGTTTCATTTACATGTTTGAATTTGAGTTACATTTTAACTTAAGTCGGTAAGTCCTCGATCTTTTAAATAGAGTTATTAAGCTTCTTATCGAGCTTGTTCGTGAACAAAAATGAGGCGAGCACCCTCTTGCTCATGTTCGGCTCGTTTATTAAATGAGCTTAATTATAATTATTATTGTTCGCGATCAACTCGTTTATTAACACACGAGCTTTAACCGAGTACTAACCGAGCTCGTTCGCGAGCAACTCACGAGTACATCGGCTCGCTTGCAGCCCTAAATAAAACTTGTCCATCCCACATAGATGCTTTCGCGAGCTTTCCACCTTGACTCCGCAAAATAAAATAAATAATTAAATACTTTTATCAACTATAAATATAAGATTTTGACATATACTCTTTTTGTACTCTTTTACATTTCAATTAATCGAATTTTGTTTTGTACATTTTAACTTGTCATTTAATATTTTTCAATATGTATTTAATATCTACAAATATTAATAATTTTATTATCATAATCAATAAAAAAATAATTCTACACCAGTAATAATCCATCAATCCTATCTTTTCCATAAAATATTAAAAATATACATTAAATTCTTACATATTAAATACATGTCTATTAAAAATAATCATATATATCAGTACGGAAGGTGTATATTCACTCAGAGTCTATTTCAGGATTTGTAATATTTTGCAATTTTAAATTTTTAGTCTTATTAGTATTCTAGGCTATTTAAAACCTCCGAAATCTAAAAAATCATAAAATAATAAAAAGCCCTAAGTATCTTAGAAACAAATATAAATAAATAACGTTGTTTTAACTGTTGGTATTTCCTATACCTATCAGAAATCTTACTTCTGCTCCTCATAGGCGGCGCACAATGCCGGATCTCTGCAAAGACCTCGTCTACGAGATACTCTCGAGGTGCCCTGTTAAATCTTTGCTGCGGTTCATGAGTGTTTCCAAGCAATGGAGTGAGATAATCTCAAGCCGCAGGTTCACGTCGGATCATCTCAGGGCTCATCGTAGGGCGGCAGCGAGCCATCTGATCTCCTATCACACCTCAGCTCCGATCCTGACCGTTAATCAGTATGAGGGCGAGGGGCGCCCGTTCAAGCTCGATCTCCCCATCCGCCATCCTGGCGACGTCAGCACGTTCATAGTTAGATCATCTTGCCGTGGTTTGATTTGCGCGGTGGTCAGCACAGTTTCGGGTGTGAAGATGTTTGTATTGAATCCGATCACCAGGGCGGTTAAGGAGCTTCCTGCATGCCCGGGTGTTACCCAACAGATGATTTCACTGTCACTCGTTAGCGTTGGGTTGGGGTATGATCCGGCCACTGATGATTACAAGGTGTTAGTTGTCATACTTCCCAAGAGGACTGACTCTCAGTCTCAGCAGCCTTGTAGCAAAATCAGTATACTCTCTTTGAAAACCAATGTGTGGGATCAGAGCATTGAGGATCCAGCTCCTTACAATGCAGTTGGGAATCCCAGTTCACTTGATGGCTGTATTTACTGGCTAGGTCAG
>NQLW01000045.1:529239-547295 GCA_002312845.1 Kalanchoe fedtschenkoi | reverse complement strand
TGAGACCAGATGGATCTTCCTTCCAAAAAACTCCAGGCCAGGTTACTTTTCCAATAAAAACTGGACTTTGTCAGCAGCTTTAAGTTCAAGCCTCCTTCCTCGATCGGTTTGGCAATTTTGTTCCAGGAGATCCAATGATGCCTTTTATGATCACCCTGATTCCAGAGAAAATCAACTATACTCCTTTGTATATGTTGAATAGTTTTTTTGGGAACAGGCAACACAGACATAGCATAGAGAGGAATGGAATTAAGAATAGAAGCTATTAGAGCTAATTTCCCTCCCCAGGACAGCAGTTTCGCTTTCCAACCTGATATTTTTCTTTGGATTCTGTCCAGGATAAAATCAAAATGAATTGCTTTGGTTCTGCCATAAAATAGAGGTAGCCCCAGATAGATTGTTGGAAGAGTTCCTTTTTGAAACTTTAAAAGATTCTGCAATTTCCTTGTTTGCACCAAGCTGGCTTTATTGGAAACAAAAAATTTGCTTTGGTCCTGATTAATGAGTTGACCTGAGGCATGACAAAACTCATCAAGCAATAACTTTAATTGTCTAGCTGATCGGATAGACCCATTAGAAAAAATTAACACATCATCTGCAAATAGCAGATGCGAGGCAGCTTTAACCCCCCTTGAGCAATAAAAATCCTGGATCTGCAGCTGCTCAACTTTATACTTCAGATTTCTACTGAGGACATCCATAACAATAGTAAACAGGGCAGGAGCCAAGGGATCACCCTGTCTGAGACCACAGCCAGCTTTAAAAAGACCAAAAACCTGATTTTGGACTCTAATAGAATACCAGCAATTGTTGAGAATCCTATAGATCATATCAATCCATCTCTCATCAAAGCCAAAAGCTCTCATGGCTTCATGAAGAAAAGACCATTTAACTCTGTCATAAGCCTTAGACAGATCCAGTTTCAGAATCATATTATTTCCTCTCACCTTTTTGTTCAGATCCCTCCCAATTTCATGAGAAAAAGCTATGTTTTCCATTATACTTCTGCCTTGAATGAAACCAGATTGCTCTTGAGATATAATTCTGGAGAGGATCCCAGCAATTCTGGAAGCTAAAATTTTGGAGATGATTTTATAAGAAAAATTGCATAAACTAATTGGTCTTAGATCTGATAGGGATTTGGGATTCTGGACCTTAGGAATCAAACAAATATGAGCTGCAGCAATGCCTTTAGGCAAAACAGATCCTTGTTGCCAAAAGTGAATCACAGCCTTCACCACATCCTGTTTAATAATGTTCCAACATTTTTGGTAAAAGTGACCTCCAAAACCATCAGGACCTGGGGAGCTGTCAGGATTAAGACTACACACTGCTTCCTTTATCTCTTCCTCCAGGGGCACTTTGGACAAGAAATTATTTTCTGCATCAGATATCAACTGAGGAATACAGTTAAACAAATTTTCATTATGTATATATCTGGAACCTTTATATAGCTCAGAAAAATACTTGGCGGCTAAGTCCCCAATAACTTCCGGTTCAGCTGTTTCAGTACCATTTTCCAGCTTCAAACTGATTTTGTTCCTCCTGGCTTAATCCCTAATAGCAGCGTGGAAGATTTTGGAATTTATATCCCCTCCCTTAAGCCAGTTCATTCTTGCCTTTTCTTCTAGCATACCAAACCTTCTATTCTCCCATTTCTGAAGATTTTCCTTCTCAATCTGGAGGTTACTGAAAATATCCTCATTCCATTTAACTGCCAGCTGCTCGTCAAGGTCTTTAATTTTGTGGTTTAGAGCTTCTATGTTTCTGTCCACATTACCAAAAACTTGCTCGTTCCAACTCTTGAGTTGAGACTTCAAATGTTTCAGCTTCATTATGAAGGTTGAGCAGGCCATTAGAATGGCTAGGAACCTGCCAACAATCCTCCACAAATTGAAGAAAGTCTTCATGGTCAGTCCACATCTTAAGAAATTTAAAGGGGCCTGCCTTGTAGTCTGAATTCCCAAAACTGATAAGCATTGGCATATGATCAGATTGGACTCTAGGGAGATAGTCACTTTTAATACCATGCATTTTAACCATAGCCTCAGAGTTAATAAAAACTCTGTCCAGCTTCTTGTAGATTCTGGAGGAGCCTTGATGGTTATTAGTCCAAGAGAAAGCATAGGTATTCAAGGAAATATCAATCAGGCCAGACTGAATAATGAAGCAATTAAACTCCTTCATGCTACCGTCATCTACTAGCCTTCCACCTATTTTCTCATTCCAATTAGAAATCACATTGAAATCACCTCCCACTATCCAAGGAACCTTAATTTGATTGCTCAAGTCAAGAAGGCCTTCCCAGATTCTTCTCCTAGCATGCTTAGAACATAAGGCATAAATAATACTAAGATAGAACTCCTGACCAAATCTAGAATGATTACCTTTAAAGGTGGCCATTTGGTCATCACAATAGACAATAGACAAATCCACATCCATCTTCCACATCACTACTATATGATTATTAACTTCATGATCATAGAATAAATTGTTGAAACCGAGTTTCTTAATGAGATTTTTAATTTTTCTCGAATTAACTTTAGGCTCCGATATATTCAAAATCATAGTGTTATATTTTGAAACAAGAAAGGAGAGATGATACCTTGTATCTTTATTGTTGATACCTCTAGCGTTCCAAATAATGGAATTCATCATTTCTTTGAGGATGACCTTTTCTTGGTAGCCCTTGTATTGGGCTTTTTATTTGACACTTCTTGAATTTTCTTCTTCATTTCCTCTGTCTCCCCAGTGCCTCCATTCTGAGAGTCCATTTGAGTTTCCGGGACTTGAGTAGATCCTTCCTCTTGACCCGAAGCTGACAGAAGCGGCTGAATGTCCTCCAGAAAATTCAGGTTTTCGTTTTTCCTCAATTCCATTAGTTTCAGTCTCTTTTGCGTCTCCTCCTTGGTTCGCTTCAAATGCTTACTAACCAAGTGAAGATGGTTGAAGTCTTCTCTGAGAAATTCTAACTTACTTTCCTTACAATTCTCAGGAAGGTCACTCATTGAATTCGACCTCATTAGACAAGCTTTCTCCCCTACTCCTTTGCTCCCATTGCTTTCAGCAAGGGAAACTGACGATTTGCATTTCTTCAAGTATGAAATTGACTGAAATGGTTGCTCAGAATCTTTTTCCTCCACTATCTCTCCTTCCTCTATTTGATTGGTAGTACTACTTTTCTCCTTCTCCTCTTGAAGATCGTCTTCCTTGTTCTGGTTTTTTTCATCTCCTCCAACTTGAATTGCCTTAAAGCCTTGAATCGGAACCCATTCTTGTCTACCTTGTTGCAATACCTGCTGGGTAGATTTAGTTTGGACCTGTGGCTCATTCTCCGGTAGCCCTTTAGGAGGCTGATCTGGTTTTTCCCCTTCGCCCTCTTTTGGTTTCGTTCTCATTTTCCTACATTCCGATAACGTATGGCCATGAAGTTTACACTTAGAGCAGTATTTCAGGTTACCTTCATAACTTATTTCCTGCCACCATCCATTACCATCCCCGATATCAATCCAGATTTCACTAGGCAGATCCTTGGATAGGTCAATCTCAACACAGCATCTCGCATATGAACATCTATTTCTCTGCTTTGTGTACCTATCTGAATCCAGAAATCGCCCAAATGGCCGGCATAGACATCTGAGCACTCCTTCATTGAATAAATCTGGGCGGAGATGTGGGAAACGAACCCAGGTCGTGATTACTGTGGATTCTTTCCTAAAGTGGAACTCCGGCGTCCATCTGAAGAGGCGGAACAGAGACGTTCCAACTCGTCTGGGAGCCTGCGTAAGGGCCGCTATGACGTCCTTTTCCGTTTCCAAGATGACAATGATGTGTCTTCCATCTAAATCACTAACAATCATTCTACCTTCCAGTTTCCACGATGCTCGAAAGTCTTTTTCCACTATCGATACGTGTGGACGGCCATTCGAGAATTTGGCAATTAGTGCATGTTCCATCTGTTTTGAGCAAGCCCTAATTTCCGACGATGTGAATAGGATCGCAGGTTTTCCTTCTTTGTTGAACGGTTGCCTCCGGGGGAGGTCTATGACCGGAAACAGAGGTTTCTCTGTCTGCTTTGTCACTGCTGCATATGACGGACGATTCAATTGGAGATCTCCACTTCCCTCAAGCCGATCGGAAGGGGGGTCCGGAGGCCGCGGCTCCTGTGCAGATCCAGCTTTCCCTCCTTCAGTTTCCATTTCGAAACCGTCTCAAGATAGACGAATGTGGGTAAATAATTGTTGCATGAGTCTCTTCACCAATAATGGCGTATGTGGCTATGTTGTTTAGTTGGGTTGCCTGCCTTGCGAAGGAACCTGATTTTCAGGTCAGGTCCTTAATCAATTCATTAGTCTTCATAAGCAGATTCAACAGCTTAAAAGGAGTTAGCTCAAGAGATTAGAACTAGAGCACAGTCTTAGCATGAACTTCTTAATCAACTGTAAGTGACAGTGACTAAGGCTCAGGCTGGTAGGATAGTAGGCTGGTGTGAAGAACAATGAGGAGTAACAGTCTCGGCACGACAGATGAACCGAGCGAGCAGTGGTAAAGGAATCAATGGATTCAAGATTAAAGGTAAATTGCGGTTTTGGTTAAAAATAATTTTGTTGACTAGTTTCGTGTGGTTGTAAACTGAGTTTTTATTACTCGTTTAACATGATTTCTAATTCTAAATTATTCTACATAAAAAGATCTTTCTCATCATATAAGTTTCGAGTTCCAGTTCAACTGTAATAATGAGATAAACAAGTTCAAAGGTGAGAGAAGGAAGTTATCGACCTATTTAGACGAATCTGTCTACTGATTTCGTACGTAAATAGCTTCATGTTCTGATAACGAAATTGAGCAATTCTTTCTTCAAACATGTTGTATGTAAACTGTAGTTTCTAAGGATATATGATAAAAAAATAGCTACCTAAACTCGTAGCGTAGCTTCAAACATGAATGTTTTGATGTTATCTATTGTTTCACTTAGATAATTCGCTTCATCCGATTATAGAAACAAAGAAAACACGTCGCACAACTTGATACGAGGATTTTTTTAATTACTATATATGATTATTTTGTCTTAGACAAAAAATTTAGCAAGTGTAGATGATGAAAAGTAATAGTCATAGCTAACCATAATAAGCACAATCTAATAAAGCTAACTCAGTGAATTATAATACTATATTGTGATTACAAATTGAGCATTTTACTTAAATTCTTTCAATAATTATTAGAGCAATATGTATTATAGAATTAAATGTATTAATTGATTTAAATAATAATATAACTATCATGAGGCGGTCGGATCAATTTATGGGTGGTTAATTAAAGTCGGGTCGTTTATGACAAATATCATACCCTTAACTTATCCGTCCAATTTTTTCGGTTCGGTTACGGTTTTAACCGTGGGCGTGGTCAACTCGGTTATTATCCATTAAAGAAGCGATGTCATTTTCATAAATAAGTAGAATGATAGGGGTAGAAAAATACAAAAAGTTACCATAAAAGGAAAGAAAAAAATATCTTCAATGTTTTCCTATTACTATATATATTGATTTGAACCCACTGTCAAATTTGGCAACTAAAAATAACAGCTCCTTATTAACATTCCTCCTAAAATTTACAATTCATAATTGTATAATAAGATGAGGCAAAAAAATTCAACTCGAGGCAAAACTTGACTAGATTGTGCTATCATCTCCTGACTTCCCCAGTCCGAATCGGAATTAAACTTGGAACTACTTCCAATCTCAAAGAAAATAAAATACCAAATAAAATAAATAATAAAATATTTTTATTAACTATAGAAATAAAAATACTAAAATTCAAAATCTATAAATCTTAAAATAATAAAAAGCCCTAAAATTTTTAGAAAACATAAAAGATTACATTGTTTTAACTGATGATATGTTCCATACCTATCAGATCTATATTTGATTACCCTAAATATAATAACAAAACATATTTCTGCTCCTCTTTGGCGGCGCACAATGCCGGATCTCTGCAAAGACCTCGTCTACGAGATACTCTTGAGGTGCCCTGTTAAATCTTTATTGCGGTTCAAGAGTGTTTCCAAGCAATGGAGTGAGATAATCTCAAGCCGCAGTTTCACGTCGGATCATCTCAGGGCTCATCGTAGGGCGGCAGCGAGCCATCTGATCTCCTATCCCACCTCGGCTCCGTTCCTGACCGTTAACCAGTATGAGGGCGAGGGACGCCCGTTCAAGCTCGATCTCCCCATCCACCATCCTGGCGACGTCAGCATGTTCGGAGTCAGATCATCTTGCCGTGGTTTGCTTTGCGCGGTGGTCAGTACAGTATCGGATGTGAAGATGTTTGTATTGAATCCGATCACCAGGGCGGTTAAGGAGCTTCCTGCATGCCCGGATGTTACCCAACAGATGATTTCACTGTCACTCGTTAGCGTTGGGTTGGGGTACGATCCGGACACTGATGATTACAAGGTTGTAGCTGTCATTCTTCCTAAGAGGATCGACACTCAGTCTCAACAGCCTTGCCGCAAAATCAGTATACTATCTTTGAAAAGCAATGTGTGGGATCAGAGCATCGAGGATCCAGCTCCTTACAATGCAGTTGGGACTCCGACTTCACTTGATGGCCATATTTACTGGCTGGGTCTGCGGGGCACAGATCTCGCCGTCATGAGGTTTGATTTGGCGCGTCGCAAGTTTACTGTCATTCGCTGCCCGCCTGAGGTTGAGGCCAGCTTTAAAAAGCCATTGAATAGTAGCGAGAGATTCATTTTGTTCGAGAGTGGAAGATGCGGACGCTGGTTGAGATTGGTACATTTTGCAATTATGGAGGATGGTATCCGAGTGAGTGTTAAGGATTCTTGGTTACTGTTTCGTGATGAAAAGGGCAGTGAAACTTGGAGTCATGAGATTAATGGTTATTGGGCTCACTCAATTTGTTCTAATAAATCAATAGTGCAGGTAAAAAAAGAGAGGAATTCTGAGGGTGTTATCACAGGTTATATTCTGATAAAAGATGGATCTGAATGGAGGGAACTGTGGAGGTCATCTCAAGAATGTTATGCTGATCACTGGGAGACTCTAGTTTCACCATGAAATTGAAATTTCAACTAGTACCATGCCAGTTATTTTTGGAATACTTTCTTTTGTTTGAATTCTGATAATAAATTTCTGTTAGCAGATATGGACGAGATCTGAGATACCAAAACCCTAAATCCAACTTTGTTGTGCTACTTGTGCTTTATGCTGTTATCTTGAGAAAATTTTTCTTGTTTGAAGTTTTGCTAACCTGTTGATGCATAGAATTATTGAGGTAAATTATCATCTATTACTCTCTTCTCATCATTATACTATTTGATTTGCCATATGTATGCTTGAGTGCGTCCCATTCAAAATCATGTGATTTGTTTTGTTAAGCTCGTAGTGAACAAAAAGTACGAAAATGGATTTTCATCAATTTTTTTTAACTGAGATTTGAAGTCTACACATATTATATAATTATTGTGTTTGGAAAAGAAAAACTACACGTAACACATTCACTCACAATTGTGCAACAAATGTTCAAGAGAAATCAGCTACAATTCGAACGTATATATGAATTTTCACGTATTTCAAGTCGTCCGGCAGATTAGTTATACTTGTGGAGCCAGAGACTCACTCCAAAAATTTTTTAAAGGTTGTGTTTAGTCTGTGGTGGGCATGGAATAGTTCTTAACAAGATTTGCGTTGATGGATGCGATGATGGATTCGAGTCGGGAAACAAATTTGATAGACTTTTTCTTGGATGAATAACAAATGAAGATGGATAGTGTTTGGATCATGATTGTGACTCGTAATTTTGAGTGATTTCTTCTCCCTTTGCGGTCAGCACAGTGTCCGGTAGCTATATATGGACGATGTTGGGTTTAATCCTGGAATGGCTAAGTGAAAGATTTAGAATATTTTCTGGTTTGAGATACAACGTTTTTCTATTTTATGTAAGTTACTGTTTTTTGTAGCGGTGTTACGGTTCGATTTGATACGGTTTTATATAAAAATTGAACTGAACCGATATTCATCGGTTTCAAATTTTTTTAACCGAACCGAACCATACAACTTGAAAAACCGAATTGAATCAAACTGATCGGTTTGGTTCGATTTCGGTTCGGTTCAGTCAAAAATAATTTTAAAGACTAACTTAAAAAATCTGTATAACAAACCTAATAAAATGTTTAACATACAACCAGTTAATATATGTAAAACTAATGATCTATACACAACTGACAAAAGTGATGAGAAAAGTTTTAATACTGAAACAACTTCTTCATAAGCTCATTATTCTTAAATATAGATACAACAGTAGTAAACTAGTAATAGATAAAGCACAAATGTGAGGAGATGTGTCTGAGGCTGTAGTGAAGCAAAAGCAGATATAAGGCTGAGGTAGGAAATTGATGTCATCTAGTAGGTGTTCAGCAAATCTTTAAGTCACTATCCAACCCTTGGAACCATTACTCATTGTTTAATCCGAGAAGTGGAACAAAATCTAGTGAAGATATAAAGCAAGTCAGCTTAAGAAGTACAGTAAATATCCAACCCATTATATTTTTTAATGATGTATTTACTGTGAATATATTTTTTAATGATGTATTTTCTGTGATGAAAGGAAAGATGACAGTAGGAAATATCTATAAACTATTAAGAAGTACAGTTATAGGTGGAGTTCATTCTACTGAGTTACATGATGATAGTATAAAGTCGTGTCATATGCGTCTTGGTCATCTTAGTGAGTGTGGTATGTCCAAATCGTATAAAAAGAATATGTTGAATGCTGTTAAAAGTTGCAAGCTCAAATTGTATAAGTTTTTATGTTCCCATGAAGCATACTAAAGTTAGTTTCAAGAATCTTTGTGTTATGTTACTTTTACTGATGTTTTTGTTAGAAAGGTTTGGGAGTATTTCTTGAAATAGAAATCTAATGATTTTGAAAAGTTCAAGCTGTGGAAAGCTTAGATGGAGAACAAGAAAGGTAGAAAGATCAAGTGTTTTGAGGTTTGACAGTGACACTAAAAATAAAGATTCATAGTTCCAGAACTTTTATGAGGAGCATGAAATTCAAAGGCATTTTACAGTGCGCAAGCTTAAGACACCACATCAAAATGGTGTTACAAAAAGGATGAATAAGAATTTGATTGAAAGGATGAATTGCTTGAGACTGAATGCGGGAATCTCTACAAGTTTTTAGGAAGAAGCTGTGAGTATGATGTGCTACGTCATCAATAAATCAGCACAAGCATCATAGGGAGGAAATTTTGAAGAAGAGGTATGGACAGGTATGTAATGTAGTTAGTTTTTGATCACAGGAAAGAAAGTCAACGTGTTGGGGTGCGTTGAACTTGAAGAACGTCGCTTGCTGCGATTGTCAACCGAGTGAGGTCGCGGCGGTGGTGGCTCCGTGTGCGTCGCCGTCGTCGTAATCAGAGCTGGTCGCAAATGGACTTGCTGAAGAGGCAAGCTAGTAAGATCCGCGAACAGGTCGCGAAGCAGCAGCAGGCAGTGGTGAAGCAGCTGGGCGGATCGGGCTACCAGAGCTCCAATGCGGTGGTTTTGGACGAGGAGGAGATGATAAGGCACCAGCAGTTGGAGAAGCTGTACAGGTCTACCCGTGTCGGAAAGGAGTTTCAACGAGAAATTGTCAAGGCAACGGAAGCGTTTACAGGAATTGGGGTCAAGCATATGGAAACAGGAATGAAGCTTTCGGAGAATTGCTGCAAATACGGTTCTGAGCATTTTGATGACAATATACTGGGTAAGGCAGCGTATTCATACGGTGAAGCTAGAAGACATGTTGAGAAGGAGCAAGAAGACTTGAACAAGCATTTTCGTTCACAGATCTTGGATCCCTTGAAAGCAATGGTAAACAGTGCTCCATTGGAGGAAGCACGTCATCTCGCTCAACGCTATAGCCGTATGAGACAAGAAGCACAAGATCTGGGCTCTGAGATTCTTAGACGACAAGCCCGTGTGAAGGAAGCTCCAATACCGGAAAACATTGCCAGGCTCCAGTCAGCAGAATCGAAACTGCATGAATTGAAAACAAATATGGCAGTTCTCGGCAAAGAAGCAGCTGCTGCATTAAGTGCTGTTGCAGCCCTGGCTGAAGGAGAAAAAACTTGCTATCTCCGCATGGCTGCCATTTTGGGGAATGTCGAAACTGAGATGGTTTCAGTTAAACAGAAAACAGATGCGGCTCCTCCTGTCATTCCGACAGAGGATGACGCAGAGACAGCAGCCTATTTCTTGGCTGAGGCAATGCATCCTTTCACGGCTGAGTCTAAGAAAGAGCTAAGCTTCGAGAAGGGTGACTATGTTGTTGTTCGCCGGGTAGATTCGTCAGGGTGGTCAGAAGGGGAGTTTAAAGGTCGTGCAGGGTGGTTCCCATCCGCCTATGTGCGGAAAAGAAACAAGTTCGCTTCAAACAATAAACACTATAAAGCCCCCAGGCCGATTATGGCCCCTTCGACATCTCATTTTTTTCCTCCAGACCACAAAATAGATGGGGGAGGACCACATTTTAATGTAACCGCACTGTGCTAAACTTGTTTAGAAAGCGGGAATGTTCATACGCATCAGACATTCAAAATACAGATGTTTCCTGTCCAGAAACAGTTACAGGAATGCGAGCTCCGATTCAGTCTATTAAAAAAAAAAAAATGTTTTGATCACATATCATTATTGGGTTGTCTTACTTATGTGCATGTACCTGAAGATGACATATCAAAGTTTGATACAAAATCCAAGAAGTGCATCTTTCTGGGATCCAAAAAGGGTGTCAAAGGATATAAGTTTTGAGATTCAATTGCAAAGAAGATGGTGATCAGTAGAGATGCACATGAGCAGTTTATGTTATAACAGAATCAATAGAAGGCCCAATTGAATTTCGAACAAAGCCCTTCATCAATGGAGAAAGTTGAAAGTTCCACGTCAGCACTTGATACCTCTAGTACAGAAGATTTGCCAGGCTACATTCTGAAGACATGGTTTCCTTTGCACCTCAAATTGCTAATGAGGATCCAGTACCTTTTCAGGGAGCTGTCACTAGCAATGGAAAAGATAAATTGATGGCTACAATGGTAGATGAGATGGAGTCATTGAAAAAAATAATGCATGGAAGCTGGCTCAACTTCCTAAAGGAAAGAAATTCATTGGATGGAAATGAGTGTATAATAAGAAACCAGTAGTGCTAGAAAAAAAATAAAAGTTTAAGGCTTGATTGGTTACAAATGACTATTGACAACTGAAGGAGATTGATTATGATGAGATTTTTTTCCAGTAGTTAGACATATTTATATTCAGGCAACACTTGCATTAGTAGCTAGCTAGTTGGAATTTACATTTTAGAGCAGATGGAAGTGAAGACTGCCTTCTTGCATGGTGATCTAGAGGAGCATATTTATATGGACCAGTCAAAAGGTTTCACTCAACCTAGACTTGAGCGTTTGGTTTGCAGGTTGAAGAAGTCTTTATATGGACTGAAGCTGCCTCCAAGAAAGTGGTATAAAGGATTTGACTCCTACATATTTCAGATTGGCCGTAAGTGCTGTGAGTATGATTGATGTATTTATTTTAAAAATCTTGATGATGACTCTTTTATTTTTCTGCTACTTTTTGTTGATGATATGCTAATTGCTGCAAAGAGTACGTATGATGTTATTAGATTGGAAGCTTTGTTGAGCCAGGAATTTGATATGAAAGAATTATGTACCGGAAAGAAAATTCTTGGGATGGATTTTTACAGGGATATAAGCTCAAAGAAAAAGTGGTTATCTCTACGCACTGATGTTCAAAATGTACTAGACAGGTTAGGATGAGCATTGCAAACCTAGTAAAACTCTGTTAGCAAATCACTTTAAGCTTTCTTCAGAATAGGCCTTAAGACTAAAGAAGACGTTGACGACATGATAACAATAGTGCCTTATGCTAGTGCAGTTGGGTGCTTGATATGTGAAACGTTATGTACTCATCCTGATTTAGCTCATGTATTAGTTAAGTTTGCAAATACATGTATAAACTAGGTAGGAGACATTGAGAAGCAGTCAAATAAATTTTAAGGTATTTGAAAGAAAAACAGAGCGTGGTATTGTGTTTGACAGTGAGCATAATGACCCCTCAATTATTTTATATGTAGATTTAGACTATGCAGGTGATTTAGATGATATAAGATCTACTGCATAATATGTTTTTACTCTTGATGGAGGGCCTATAAGCTAGAAGTCAACTATTCAGTGTATTGTGACTATATATACTACTAAAGTAGAATATATGGCAGTGGCTGAAGCTGCAAAAGAAACTCCATGGCCTACCGGGCTAGTAAAGGAATTAAGTGTCCAGCAAGGTGATGTTGAGTTGCATTATGGCAGTCGGAGTGTTATTCACTTTGCAATGAATCAAGTGTATCATGCTAGGACTATAAGCATATTGATGTGAGATACCCGAGATTTTATCTCTTAAGGAGCAGGATATTCTTTAAGGTAGAGATTTTTTTGGGTACAACTCATATTCTAATAAAGGACTTATGTCGAAGTGCAGCGAAGAGAGCAAGAGTGACATATAAGGCTCAATCTCAATAGATAGTGGCAGTAAGACTAGTAGTTGCATGTCAGGATTAAGTAGACTATGGGATGCTGGAGTGAAGACTGTGGTACGTACAAGTGTGATTTAGTAAACATATAACAAAGGTTACTATATATATATAGGAGAAGGATCTGTTCAGAACCTTCTTACGTTGAGAACCGTTGTGAAAAATTTTGGACCAATCATTGTTATTTTTTTAAGTTTATTTATTATTTGACACTCATTAAATGTGACATATTTGGGAAGTGTATTTATGTATTATATTTCATTAAGTATCATAATGTTTTTACATTTTTTTTATATTTTACAATTTGATCATTGAATATTAATTGTTTAAAACTTTTTCATCAATGTTCACTATCTTGTTACGTATTTTGTAGGCTTTAATGAATATTTTTGCAATTTTTGGTAGTGAATTTTTTTTTTCAATTTTTACGATCTCTTTTTTTATTGTGTTAGTGAAAATTGGTGGTGAGCATATTCACCGTCGAAACCCCACTCATTTTAGTACATTGCAAAAACAAATGTTCACTATCGAAAAATTTACTCAAACTCATAAAAAATATAAAAAATTTAGTAATTTTCAAATTTTAAAACCATGTTCACTATTCAAATATGTTCAATAATGGTGAACGTATAAGATTCACTAAAAATCAACAATTATAATGATGAATATTTGTTCACCAAAGCCCACGTATACCCAACTATAAAACACCACCACAAATCTGCTCAAACCAGACCACCACAAATAGTCACAATTGAAATAACACCAGTAAGCAACAAAAAAGCTGAATAAAAATCAAGTCTCAAGCAATAGTCACACAATGTCAACTTGGAACAAAACTCAATCTCAACACAATAAAAAAAAACTGAAACACGCCACCAGTAAGCAAGAACCATCATCAGGTGGATTTAGCGCACACGTAGAGCTTCTACGGCTGCAAATGTGGCATTGCAATCACCAAGTGTAGCCTCAAATCTCCCTTGATCTGGCTCGCAATCTCCTATGGCTGCAAATCTTTCCAACCTCTCTGAATTGGTGAACAGATTCACTCACTGCTCCAAAAATAGTGAACAGATTCACTACTTCACTATTGGGTCGATCTCTTCCCCAATTCAGTCAAATCTTTTCTAAAGCACAGTTGTGCAGAAAAAAAAAGGAAGAGACATGTTTTGACATGTTCACTGTCTCGACTCTCATTCCATATAAATTGATGTGAAGGTGAGGATGGAGGAGGGTTTGAGATGAATCGAAAGTGGAGATGGTAGCTCGGCGGATTGAAAGACGAGTAGGCAGCTCAACCAACACTGAGCTTGGAGGTGAAGGTGAGCATGGAGATGGAGAGTTTTGAAAAAATCAGAAGCGAAGACGGCGGCTCAGAGTGGAAGGAAAACGGGGATGGCTCGGACGGCAACTAAGACGATTCTCAACGGATCTCACCATATGTAACCACTTCGGCGTCACCCAGAAGCACGGGAATGAGCAGATCAAAAGAGCAGACCTCTTTTCTGAGCTAGGCATTTGTGGGTGGGTTTGGCTAGGCGAGGAGAGAAATAAGTGATTAGGAGGAGAGAGATAAAATCAATCAAGAGTAATTTGTTCTATTAAGTATCACGATAATTAAAGATAATACACTACTAAAAATAATTAACAGGTATATTAAATGAAGTTACAAAAATAAATTTATAATAATCAAAAAATGATTGGTTCAGAATTGTCTACAAGGTTCTCGACTTAAGGAAATTCTCAACTGATTCACTATATATATATATATATATAATATATATATATATATATAAAAGAGGATCAATTCTAAACACTAATTTCATGGTAAATAGTGGACAGATCTTTACCGTATATCATTCCAAATCCAATGGTTATTAGATCAATCATCATCTTCAATATAAAAGCCTTAGCCGTGAAATTCTGCCCCTTTTTGTCTCTTTCTCGGCTCCATGTTTGTGGGCTGAAGAATCGTTGTTGCTTCAATCTCGGGGTTGTAAATCGAATCGGTAGTCTCGTGGTTACAAATCTCTCTCTATATGGTTGAATCTAATGATTCTCGGTGCTGTTGCTCGGTATCGGACTATTCAAGGCTGGTTGAATTCGAGTGCGGTCGAGGATTTCGGGTTGTTTGGTGCGATATGCGAATTGGGTGTTGCTAAATTGTGGCAATGATAATTTGAGGAGATGGCGGTCGAGGTGAATGAGGGGAGAAGAAGGAGATTGATTTTTACAGCATGCTAGGACTGAAGAAGGAGTGCAAGGATACCGAGTTGAGTAACGCGTACAAGAAGCTTGCATTAAGATGGCATCATGATCGATTCTCAATGGGCTAGTTGTGGATGAGAATCGGGACATGAGAGTCGCAGTTATGCCATCTGGTGACTTGGGGATGGAGCACCACCAGCTCATGGTTAATGAGAGCCCTGTCATGCAAGCGCGCATGGTTGTGCCAAGTTTGAATTATGAAGTGGCAGTGGGACAAGAGTTCCCTGATGTTAAAAGCTGTCGGCGGGTACTAAGGGATACGGCAATTGCTCTTCATTTTGAAATCCAGACAATTAAGTCAGACAAGACATGTTTCACTGCCAAATGTGCAAGCGAAGGATGTCCCTGGCGCATACATGCTGCTAAGCTTCCAGGTGTTCCTAATTTCACAATTAGAACCATTCACGAGCATCATACATGTGGGGGAATAGCTCAGTTGGGCCACCAACAGGTATCCGTTCAGTGGGTTGCCAATAGCGTGGAGCAGCGTCAAAGAAAATGTGATCGACCGGGCTGAGCTGCGTCGCGAGGAGAGAAGGAGCAGCGTTCCACAAGTGATTGACCAAGAGAACTACATCTGGGAATGTTTGGTGAATGTATGGTTTCAAACTGTGACATTCTGATAAGAATATGAAAATTCGGAATTACGAAAATGTGAATGTCACATTCTTACCGATAAGAATGGGAATGGAAGATTTTCTCAATGAAATGGTCGTTTTTGATGCAGTAAAAGAATGCCCGGTGAGAATGGAGGGGATAGCTTCGATAGCCCTGCAGGATTTGTTACACAAGATGTTTCAAGCCGATATGGCTGTATTTAGCTCGTAACTACTCATAACAACAATAAGCAGACTAGTTTGAACACCTCCTGCTGCTTTACATTTGGGTCTTACTGCGAGACTTCCAACACAAACAACAAGAAGAATTCTAATGAAGCAAATTTTGGGCCTTCCGGATTCGATCTGTTGTTGTTATGTGTGGACTTTGGCTATTTGCTTTATTTCAACAAAGAGAATTCATTGATGTTGTTTGGACAAGTGAATGGAAATTGGTTGGTGCTTACGGATTTGATTGTGATGACTGTGATTGTGGCCTGCTCGTTTAGAAATTATTAGTAATTTGTTGTGTAATTTTTAGATTGGTGAACTATATGTTCACTATGATGGACCCAAAATTCACCTTTTTGGATTGGTGAACAGTTTATTCACCAGATCCTTATTAAAATGTAGAAGAATCATGGAACGCATACAGGCTGAGACTTTTCAAATCGGGTTATGCTTGTGATTACTCGGGGATGGCTCTTGTGATCATACGCTTGAAGAAGAATCATAGGTGATACTGAGCACAGTGCAAATGCACTCAATGGGTTCTTTGGAGCACTTAATTCCAATGTTTCATTGATCATTAGTAAGATATAATTATCTAAACATAAAAGCACATGCTTGATATGGTGTAGCTTTAATTGTTGCTGTGCCGGCAAACAATTCTATATTGATTGATTGACACAAGGAGAAATGACACACGTTTAATTTATATTATGTTGATCAATAAGTTTATGTAATTTCTGTATTGGTGAACTTTTTGTTCACAATGGTGGTGAACTATTTGTATTGATGAATTGTGTGTGGATAAATGACACAGTTGTTTGGTTTATAATTTGTTGATTGATGAGTTTATATAATTTATGTATTAGTGAACTATATGTTCATCACGGTGGTGAACTATCTATTCACCATTATCGTGGTGAACTATATATTCACCATCATCGTGGTGAACGGAAATTAGCTAACAAATCTAAACGGTGAATACCTTGTGAACTAGAATTTTTTATTATTTTTAAAATTTTATTAACTTTTAATTTTTTATTAATTTTATTTTTTAAATTTTTATTTTTTTATATTTATTTTTATCTATTACATTTGAAATGTCTCAAAATTAGAAAAACATGATTAACTCACATTTGGATTTAGTCTAAATGAGTGGCCAGAAATTGTCCACTATTTACAACGAAATATATGTTTACACCGGATCCCTCCCCTATATATATATATATATATATATATATATATATATATATATATATATATATATATATATATATATATATATATATATATATAAGATGTACGTATTTGTAACTTAATTGATACGACACTCGTAGTAAGAAACAACCTCTCATTTCTCTCAATGATGTAGCAGGCACACTGACGAACCTCTCATTTACTGTTTTTCTAGCTGGAATTCTCAAAACACTCAAAATGATGTGATTATGTTTTGTTAACTTTAGCTCATACAAAACCGGTATGAAAATTGATTCTTATCATTTTTTTCTTAGATGGCTTTAATTGTTCCAACATGTGACTTATCGGAATGGCCAGTTCTGATATGCTTTTATTATATGATCGATGGTCCTAAATTTGATGTATCAAAATTGGAAAAATTCAAGTTAGTTTATGAAGTTGGACTAGATTCATGTGGTATCATACTGGTGGAGAACCAAGCAACTAAGAACCCAACAGAGACGGTAAGGCCCTTCACAACAGTCGACTGAATTCATGTGGTATATCAAACTGGCCGATAATCAAGCAACTGAAGTCTGAAGACCAGACCGTACAAGGCCCTGTATTTCAATTTTCACAATCATGCATCTAAACCTGTTGTGCATAGTGGTATTATCCAACATCGCTCATCGGAAGCTCTAAAGTGATCCTAATATATAGTTGGGCTCTCTCACTCATTTGAGTGTGGATCCGACTAATCTACATAGTATCAGAGCGGGTTTTGGCCGCACTCTTAGAATATGTCTGTGACGGTTAACTAGATTCTCACGAGGTCCCACTTGTCGAGGTTAACAAAGGTCCTCGCAAGTCATGGGGAGTGTTAATCATAGTGGTATTATCCCACATCGTCCAGTGGAAACTCTAAAGTGATCCTAATATATGGTTGGGCTCCTCCACTTATTGTCCATTGATTTTAAGTGTGGATCCGATCAATCTACATGGTATCAGAGTGGGTTTTGGCCGCACTCTTAGAACATGCCCATCACCACGAGATCCCACTTGTTAAGGTTAACAAAGGTCATCGCAAGTGAGGGGGAGCACTAGTACAGATTTGATTTTATGTAACATGTATCTTTAATCACGTTTCACTATTAATCACGTTTTAACAAAAAAAACGTGATTAAAAATAAG